>OY856186.1:214184999-214293702 GCA_963693315.1 Diogma glabrata
CGAGCCCCTTCCTTCAAAAGGTAAAATGCACGAACGAATTAATCCTGCCCGGAGAGACGCTGCCATAAACGTGAACAAAGACCTGAATAAAGTCGCCGACTGGGGTGACCAAAACCTTGTCAATTTCAACTCCACCAAAACACAGCTGTTGATTGTTTCCAGATTAAAGACCGAGTTCCCCAAAGATATTTTATTTAGTATGTGTGATGAACCAATAGGTGAATGTAAAAACATTCGTTTATTGGTGTCACAGTTTCAAATGACCTACTCTGGAACGATCATGTAATGGCGATGGCAAAAAGCGCGTCTAAAAAACTCGGCCTCCTAAATAGATGCAAAAAATTTTTCACTCCATACCAATTGCTCCATGTTTATAAGTCCTATATTCGTCCCTGTATGGAGTACTGCTGTCAAGTTTGGGGTGCTGCCTCTGTTTCCATCTTGGCCCTCTTGGACTCTGTTCAAAAGCGAGCTATACGAATTGTAGGTGATCGAACTTTGACATCAAAACTTGATTCCCTACAACATCGTCGCACTGTTGCTGACCTCGTTGTTTTTTACAAATATCGTCATCAGCAGTGCTCAGATGAAATCAGCGGCATCATGCCTCAAACTTATTCTTACCCCCGTTCCACTCGGCAATCGGCTGCCGCAACCAGTGAAACGGTAAAGATCCCGCGCTGTCATACTGGCAGATCGCAGAGACACTTCTTTGTCCGAACTGCGTACAAATGGAATAGTTTGCCGGAACACTTAGTCTCAGGTGGCTTCAACCCACAGATGTTTAAAAAAAGCGTTAATCTACACCTCAGAACGCCAGTTGTTGTGGGACCCAGGTCTAGACCTAGGTCTTAAAAGGTATTTATGTGTTGTTGTGACACATATTCTAAACCCTATTACACAACACATTTTATTAAAAAAAAAAAAAAAAAAAAAATATAATATTTCGCTATTTGTAACCGTAAAAAGACTGAAATGTTACCGGTGACTGCTATCGGGAACATGTGGTAACGTAACTGATTTGCTACCGTATTTTGGTCAGACAATAGGCAGTAACGGTAACCGAACGAGGACCGTGTCGGTAACATTTCAGTATTCGTACGGTTACTATTGTAGTTACTTTTCAGTTGATTTTAGTAATTTGCCAGGAAGAATTACGGTTATATTTCAGTTAATAGATGGTATTTGTTTCGGTTACATTTAGGTTTCTGTTAGTAATTTGACAGACACAATTACGATTATATTTCAGGTATTAGATGTTTTTGTCGGTTACAGTTTAATAATTTTTAGTTATTTGACGGGCACAATTATGGTTATATTTCAGGCATTGATCGTATTTGTGTGGGTTACATTTCGGTGGTTTTTGGTAATTTGGCGTATTAATTCTAACATATTATTGTTATTTTAAAATATTCTTATTATTTTAATTCTCTTACAAATGGTTGAATTAAACCGAAATTAACTGAGATATTTTTATTATTATTTTAAAATAAATATTGATATGTATAATAAAACATTTTTTGCGAAATAAAAACAATAAAAAATTAAATATTAATACATTTAAAATAATTAATACATTTTAAATTTTAATACATTTTAAAAAATATATATATATATAATATATATATATATATATATATATATATATATATATATATATATATATATATATATATATATATATATATATATATATATATATATATATATATATATATATTTATATATATATATATATATATATATATATATATATATATATATATATATATATATATATATATATATATATTTTTTATTATATAGATTTTATACGTCTTAAACCCGACAAGGTAGGAATTTTTATTGAAAGAGATAATTAATTTCCTTAACCTCACTATTTGATAGTGAGGTTAAGGAAATTAATTATCTCTTTCAATAAAAATTCCTACCTTGTCGGGTTTAAGACGTATAAAATCTATATAATAAAAAATACTAACTCTGTAGCCAGTGAAGTATGACAAAAAAAGTTTTTCACTAAGAAAAAAAGAAATTACAACATCGTAATTAAAAATGTTTCTAATGTCGACGCCGAGGGGCAGTTGACAGCGTGTCTACCAAAAGATTCAAACTTAGTTGGTACTGATGAGGTTCTAAGTTCGAATCCCAACCGAAACACGTTCAGAGATAAAAGTTGTTTTTATTAACAAATAACTATAAGGTTTATTCAGATAAACCCAAAAACTGATTTCGAATTGAAAAATTCATACGATTCACTAATTTACTTGACATTTATGTCGTAAAATTGATTTCATATTGATTGGCAACAATCAATAATAACTGCACACGTGACTTAGGATAGTATGGAATATACCTACTAGCTTTCGAAAATCACAAATAGTGAGGTTAAGGAAATTAATTATCTCTTTCTATATATATATATATATATAATATATATATATATATATATATATATATATATATATATATATATATATATATATATATAGATATATATATATATATATATATATATATATATATATATATATATATATATATATATATATATATATATATATATATATATATATATATATATATATATAAATATATATATATATATATATATATATATATATATATATATATATATATATATATATATATATATATATTTTGGGATTTGGTTAAATTTAAGTAAAAGTTTGGTTAAATATGTGGAAAAAGGTAATAGATGACTGTTTCAGCTAATTAGTGTACATGTATTTCTAGTCGAAAATTATAGTTAATATGTTTTTGGGGTAAAAAAATAAGTTAATAGGTAAATTTAACATATTAAGTATACAAATTTAAGTAAAAAAAATCATGTAATACAGATAGTTCATGTATTTCATGTATTAAGTTAAAATTTAAGTTACAAAAGTGTATCTAATACATGTATTTAACTTATTACCTGTTGTTTAGCTAGCGGTAATTAAGCTGATATTGCAACAGTTATTTCATGAAATAAGTGAAACAGCCTAAAATTAAAATAACTTAAACTGAAACTGAAACTTAAAAAAAAATTCTCAGACTGCTGTTAAGTTAAATAGGTCGAGTTTTACATGTAATATTGCATTTAATTTGGTTTAGTGAACGAATGTTAACTAAATTTTTGCTGTCTTTTTCATATAATACATATAATAAGTATATGTGTTTATAAGTATCCATAAAGATTTATAGCAAATCTCGTTTTCCGATGACAATTATTATTAGTGCACAGTATATTGATCAAATCGCTCGGATACAGTCTTTATTACATATTTCTCTCACTAACGTTGTTTTAAATAGTAAAAAATGCCCCTGAAAAAGAAAGTTAAGAAAAACGGTCGATACTACATAATGCGGCGGAAGAGAGCGGCTGAATTCGAAGCACGATTTGATGCGTCAAATGTGTCAATGGATGAAGAAATGGATCGGCCACCGCCACAACAACTGAATGCCATTTTTGAAAATAATTTGCCAGCAGAAAATGCTATGATCGAAAATACCATCCCCGTTAGTGTTACTTGTGATGAAAATGTAGAGTGTGACGATGATATGCCAGATGATTGTACATCCCAAGTTGGTGAAAATGCTGAATTTTTATTATCAGAAGCAGATATTGCTGAGGAATTGATGCGCGAACACCTGGAATATGAGCATAACGCTCAAACTAAAATAGATCTGTTGAACGAACTAAAGCAATGGGCTTTGCAAAACAAGATTTCATTAACTCTCTCTCTCTCTCTCTCTCTGGCGTTTACATCCCATGGAGGGATTTTGCCGTCTGTGCAATCAGCTTCCAATCGTCTCGTTCCATGACCAGTTGACCCCAGTTTCGACATCCTATATCACGAAGGTCTTGGATGATGTCATCACGCCAGCGTTGTCTAGGTCTTCCTCTTCGACGAACACCAGCTGGTTGTTGTTGGGACGCTTTTTTAATCATTCTATCTAATGGTGCCCTTTCTACATGACCAAACCATCTAATCCGGTTAGATTTAATGAATCCGATTACATCGCAGCCTCCAAGAAGCTGTCTGATTTCATGATTCATTCGGATTCTATACTGATTTTCAGCAACTTTACATGGACCATAAATTGTTCGTATGACTTTCCTCTCGAATGTTGATAAAATTCTACAATCGGAGGAAGTCAGTGTCCAGTTTTCGCTTCCAAAGGTAAGCACAGGTCGAATTAATGCTTTGTAAAGTGTGAGTTTGCACGACTGCGAAAGATGTTTAGATCGCAAAAGTTTTGAGTATGCGTAGAAAACTCTGTATGCGGCTGAGACACGAGCTTTAATATCTGCCTGCATGTCATTTGACGATGTTATTACAGATCCGAGGTATTTGAAGTTTTCCACACGTTCCACTTCATAGTCGCCAGTATTCAGATTGCCGGGAGGTTTATTCCTGGATGTTGTTAATAGTTTAGTCTTGCCGGTGTTAATGCATAATCCAAGTCGTTTAGCATTTCTTTCAAGCCGAGAGAGACTATCCTTGATATCGCTTGTTCTACGTCCGAGAAGCACAATATCATCTGCATAGCCAAGAATTTGACTAGATTTGTTAAATATACAGTTTTGTGTCTCAATGCGGCTTTTTCTTATCGCGTACTCAAGCGCCAAATTAAATAGTACGGGTGCGAGTGCATCACCTTGTCGAACACCTGATGTTATATCAAAAGAGTCAGAAACTGACCCTTCGATTACTATTCTACAGTTTGATCCCGATGTTGTGAGTTTGCACAGAGAAACAAGTTTCTCTGGAATACCAAGGCATATGAGTGCAGACCAGAGGTTGTCGCGGATGATGCTATCATATGCTTGCTTGAAATCAACGTAGAGCTGGTGAATGCTGATGTTGTACTCCCAACATTTTTCCAGAATCATCCTTAATGTAAAACATTGATCTGTGGTTGAACGGTTGGGACGAAAACCACACTGATAGTCGCCGATGATAGATTCGGCAAACGGGATGAGCCGAGCGAGTACGACATTAGCTAGTATTTTATATGCAGTGTTCAACAGTGCGATTCCACGATAATTTGCACACTTTAGGCGGTCACCTTTTTTATGTAGCGGAACAATGAGAGCTGTTTTCCATTCAGCAGGTAGTTCTTCTTGGTCCCAGATTGCAAGAATCAGATCATATATACGTGAGACCAGAGCTGCTCCTCCATTCTTAAGTAGTTCTGCAGGGATTCCATCGATACCTGGTGATTTGCCATTTTTTAATTTTTTGATGGCAGCTTCCACTTCTTCTATTGTTGGGTAAGGGACAAAAATCTCCTCACTTGACGGAGCAATTGCTCGAATAGGATGAACTTCGTTCGTCCTATTCAGTAGGTCTTGAAAGTGGGATCGCCATACTTCCAGCACATCACGTTCACTTGTTGTAAGCTCGTTGTTTCCATTTTTGATGGCTGTAGATCTTGGGTGGAAATCTTTGGTCAGATTCCGCGCATTGGCAAAACACTCTTTCGAATTTCCATTAGCCGCATGTTGGTTGATGTTTTCGATACAGCTCTTCATGTGTTCGCGTTTCTTTTTCCGTAGGAGTTTTGCTGAGGCTTTTCTGGCGCATAGATAATGAGCTTGGGAGCTTCGGGTGTTTCTTGTTAACCATTTTTCTCGCAGTTTTTGTTTGTGCTCAATGCTTTCGCGGCACTCGTCATCAAACCATTCGTTACGTGATTTCGGTGGTCGTTTTCCGATTGTAGTTTGTGCTGCGGATATGATGGTTGATTGAAGCGTTTGCCATTCTTCTTGTATGTTTAATGGCATCTCAGATGGGATGTCATGCTCTTCTATGTTTTGCGTTACAATTTCCTGATATCTATTCAGTGTTTCCAGGTGTTTAAATGCTTCGACATTCCAGCGCACGGTCTTTTTTGCTTGCCTATTAAATGTAGATGTTAATTTGCACTTATACTTAAAGATGACAAGCATATGATCGGTGTCCATATCAGCACCTCTGTATGATCGAACGTCAGTTACACTTGTAGAGTGTCTCTTAGAAATCATGACGTGATCGATTTGATTTTCAGTTCTTCCATCATTTGATTTCCACGTTGCTTTGTGGATTCTCTTATGAGGAAAGAAAGTGCTAGATATTACTAGATCATACATCATAGCCAGTTCAGCTGTGCGAAAGCCGTTATTGTTACTAGCATGATGCAAGCTGTTAGGGCCGACATGTGTTTTAAGTTCTGCACTTCTACCAATTTGCGCATTGAAGTCACCTACCACGATTTTTATATCGTGCCGCGGGATGTTATTGATGACTTCTTCGAGTTCTAGGAAGAACAGGTCTTTAATGTCATCTGCTTTGTCTTCAGTAGGTGCATGAACATTGATGATCGTTACATTAAATTTTTGCGTGCGGATTCTCATTGTGCATATCCGCATATTAATTGGGCGAAAGTCGATAACATGTTGATTCACGCGACGATGTGTGAGAAAGCCAACTCCAAATTCTCCTCCGTTTTCATGACCGCAATAGTAGAGAGTGTATCCTTTGGCTGTTTCGTGGATTCCACTCCCTGGCCATCTTAGTTCTTGTAACGCCACTATATCCAGTGTATAGCTATTGATTTGGTTTGTAAGTTTCAGTAGATCTCCTGGTCTTCTAAGGCTTAGCACGTTCCAGGTTCCCATTTTTAAATCGTAGTCCGGGTACAGTTTCCGAGGTCGTTCTAATAGTGAATCCGAGATAATCCGAGGCCTGTGTACAGAATTCATGACAAGTAGTTTTTTACGGAAATGGGGTGTTAGCCCTTCGCCCAACCCAAATTTTCGTGAATGGGTTCGTTCTGCATCTTTAGGTCACCAGAAACAACCTTTTTACATGTTTATATAGCGAGCCGCTTGATCCAAGACAGACGCCCGCTACAAACCGCCCCTAACATGGAGAACAGACGCTTGCTACACGTTTATATAGCGAGCCGCTTGATCCAAGACAGACGCCCGCTCCAAGCCGCCCCTAACATGGAGAACAGACGCTTGAGTTGCATTGGTTTTGTGGCGCCAATGACTCGCCATGGTGCAGAATCATTGAGTATAAGCAGTATTTACTCTGCCCCTCTCAACTACACCAACCTAATTCTGTTAGCATTACCCAGGTAGCACGGCGTGGACGTAGAATTTCGGATTTCACTACCTAGATTTCATTAACAGCGTTGTTATATTTTTTTAAAGCATATTAAATTAAAAATATCACATTTATCGTGACTCAGTTTGAAATGAATCATCTTTAGAGGAGCTTTTAAAACAGTTTATTGAGGAATTCAACATTTATTTATTATTCTTGTTTACTATTCTTGTTTTATTATTTTTTATTTTTATTATTTGCGAACTTCGAAAGCTATGCTTTCATTACCTGTAGTATATAAAAACTAAATTTTAAAGTAAGATACATTCCATTATATACATATCGGTGGTTTAATAAAACCCCATTTTAAAAAATTAATAATCTAACTAAGAATGAGTTGAAAGAACGATTAATAAAAGCTATGGAAGCAGCTGGAATGGATCCAGAAAAATATCGTTTTGGGCCAAAAGAAGCAGACGAAAATCCAGATGCAGGAAATATTGAAGATATTAATATTGAATAATAATAATATTGAAGCAAACAACAACTTTGCACAGTTAATGCCTATGATGGAGCAAATGAGTTTCAAGATCAGATTAGATGTTAAGGCAAATATGGAACTCATGAATAATGAAATGAAAAAGTTAGATGCAAACATCGATCGAAATAAAGCAACAGTCTGCAAATATCGATCAACAATTGGCTTCAAGTCGAGAAGAAATTTGTCTGGTTAAAACACACATAGACGAGAAACTGCGGCAAATGGCCACGAGTCTACGCGTCGAAGTAGAGAAAATTGTAGATGAAAAAGTAGAAAATGTACAAAAAGAAGTGAAAGTGCTGGAGCAGAAAGTTCTCGACGAAAACCAGCAAGTACAATCAATGGTTGTGAATTTTGCAAAAAAGGCTTTAAGATGTTGAAATTAATGGCAAAACAATTCACACGGTTCAACAAACACAAAGCATGAAGTTAAAACCGCCAACGAGTTGAAGGGTCGCTACCAGCGAATTGGAAAAAGTCTGCAAGAGTTTTCATCTGCGATTGAACGTCTTGTACATATGGCACATGGGAATACATCACCAGACTATATGGAAAGAATGAAGATAGATGCGTTTATCGACGTCATAAGAGATCCAGAGACGCGGAAGTCAGCTGTGATGACACCTAAAGCTACGTTTGCTGAAACAATAGCTTGTGCGTTGACTAGTGAGACAGCACAAGCAATTGTCAAACCAACAATTAAAGTACGCCGTGTAGAAATGGAAGAAGAGGATAGTTTTAGGCCTCAAAGAAGATCCAGAGAATTCAACAGCAGAATAAGATGTTGGGTATGTGACAAACTTGGTCACATATCTCGAGAATGCAGAGAGGCCAGACGAAAACGGGGAAGATCAACATCACCAATCAAACGGAGATCATCTGAAGAAAAGGCTCAAGCGGGAGAGAATGGTCAAATAGCAGCGGAAGGGTTAAACTAAAACGAGTCAGCTTTAAGGGGCGTAAGCTGGCTCCCATAACCGAATGCCCCATAATCTCCATCCCTATGGATGAATGGTGCAGAATCAAGTATGAGGCGAATAATATTGGAACATCGCGAAAAGCTGCCACCTAATACCGAAACAATCGTCTGGGGAAAATTGAAGGAAGATTCTGGGTCACCAAGGCTGTGGGTTGTGGAAGCCAATGAAAATGGTCTACAACATCAAGAGATCATTATAGGGAAAACATTAGTTGTACCAGATGAAAACTTAAGAATACCGATAAGAACACTAAATCTGTCAGACAAAACAAAAACCCTCAAGAAGGGGACAATCTTTGGTAAATGTGAAGAAGTAACTACCACTGTGAAATGTGAACAACATCACACAGAAAGGAAAGTTGAAAATCAAACGCAGAAGAAAGAAATACAACATCTACTACAGAACTGGACAACAGAGCTTACAAAAGAAAGAAGCAGAACAGTTGCTCGAACGTTATTCGTCCATCTACTGCAGAACATCAGCAGACAACGGAAGAACTAATCTGGTAAAACATAGAATTGCCACGGGAGCAGAAATGCCAATTAGCCAAGCACCAAGAAGATCACCATTAGCAAAACGGGAAGAAGCTGATAGAATGGTAAAGGATATGAAAATGGCTGGTGTTATCGAGCAATCAGATAGTCCATGGAGTTCACTTGTGGTTTTAGTTGGAAAGAAGAATGGAACTATGAGATTCTGCGTCGACTACAGAAAACTGAATGCAGTAACAAAGAAAGATAGCTACCCATTACCTCGAATTGATGATACCTTGGACACATTATCAGGTGCCAAATTCTCAACATTAGATCTGCAAAGTGGTTATTGGCAGGTAGAAGTCCAAGAAGAGGATCGAGAAAAGACAGCGTTTAGTGTGGGTAGTGGGCTAGGGCAGTTTAACGTTATGCTATTCGAGACATGTAATGCTCTCGTAACATTTGAACGTTTAATGGAACGTGTGCTGAAAGGATTACATTGGAGAACGTGCCTTGTGTACTTGGACGAAATAATTGTAATGGGCAAGGATTTCGACGATCATTTGAAAAATTTGGAAGAAGTCTTCGAGCGAATCCAAGCAGTAGGACTAAAATTGAGTCCAAAGAAATGTACACTATTCAGAGAGGAAGTAAAATACTTGGGGCACAAAGTAACAACGAATGGAATACACACAGATGCTGATAAGATCACAGCAGTAAAAGAATGGCCAAGACCTAAGATTTTACATGAGCTTCGCAGTTTTCTGGGATTGTGCACTTACTACCGACGTTTTGTACCAGGATTTGCCAATGTTGCTAACAGTCTACATGAGCTCACGAGGAAGGATAAAGCTTTTGAATGGACCGAAAAGCAAGAAGATGCGTTTGTGGAACTTCGAAAAAGATTGTGCACTGCACCAGTTCTGGCTGACCCTATACCAAATTTTAAATTCATATTAGACACTGATGCCAGCAATGATGGTATAGGAGGAGTGTTATCTCAAGAAATTGATGGGCAAGAAAAAGTAATAGCTTATTACTCAAAAATACTGTCAGAGCCAGAAAGGAATTATTGTGTAACCCGTAAAGAATTGCTGACTATAGTGGAATGTGTAAAACATTTTCACAAATATTTGTACGGCCAAAAATTCCATTTGAGAACTGATCATGGAGCATGGAGGTGGCTACTGCAATTTAAGAACCCGGAAGGACAAGTAGCACGATGGATTGAACGCTTACAGGCTTATGATTTCGACATTGAACATCGGAGGGGAAGTGCACATGGAAATGATGCATTGTCAAGAAGACCATGCCAGGTGAAATGCAAGCACTGTAATCCGGTGGAGGGTAAGGAAAACATTATTGATGTCAGGCTTCTGCAAGTGCTTCCTAGTGAAGACTGGACACATGAAGTGGTAAGGAAGGAGCAACTGGAAGATCCGAGCTTAGTACCAATAATAAAGTTCAAGGAAAAGGGAGAAAAACCTGCATGGAGTGACATTGCCGATAAAAGTCAAACTTTGAAGGCATATTGGGCACAATGCGACAGTCTCTGTATTGAAGATGGATGCTTGAAAAGAATTTGGGAAAGCCCTGACGGTTCAGTTAAAGCATCAATGATAGTAGTTCCCAAAATAAGAATACCTCAAGTATTAAAGGAATATCATGAAGGAACCAGTGGCGGTCACCTGGGTATTAACAAAACCCTTGCTAAAGTACGGCGTAGATTTTATTGGTCAGGAGCACGTCAGTCGGTAGTGGAATGGTGTCAAGCATGCGATCAATGTGCGGTTGCATAAAGGACCTGCAAGAAGAAGTCGTGGTAGCATGAGGCAGTATAATGTAGGAGCACCATTCGAGAGAATTGCAATGGATGTAGCTGGACCATTTCCGACTTCGGATAACAACAACAAATATGTGCTAGTCATAATGGATTATTTTAGCAAGTGGCCAGAAGTGTGTGCAATACCAAACCAAGAAGCAACAACCATCGCTGAAGCAGTAGTTAGCAATTGGATAAGTCGCTACGGACTACCGATGGAGATTCACACAGATCAAGGAAGAAATTTTAAATCTACCATATTTCAAGAAATCTGTCAGATGCTTGGAATTAATAGAAATAGAACAACTGCTTCACATCCCCAATCAGATGGCATGGTGGAAAGATTTAATGCTACTCTTGAGAAATACCTAGCAAAAGTAGTAAACAAGAATCAACGGGATTGGGACCGTCATATTCCATTATTCTTGATCAGCAGTGCATGATACAACCAAAACGACGCCAGCTATAACCATTTTTGGAAATGATTTATGGCTACCTGGTGATCTGAAGTTTGGGATTATTCCATCATCAAAATTATGTGTCCAAGATTATGTTAATAAGCTTTAAAAAGAACTTGAGGAGGTACACACGTTTGTAAGACAGAAAGCACAGATATCCAGTGATCGAATGAAGGCTCGGTATGACATTTGCGCAAACAACAAAGGATTTGAGGAAGGACAACTAGTGTGGCTAACAATCCACAGCGGAGAAAAGGCTTATCTCAAAAACTACAAACATCTTCCCAAGATTACCTTATAGCATCATAACAAAATTAAACGATGTCGTTTATCGAATAAAGAGAGGTCAACGAGCGAAACCAAAAGTCGTTCATCTAGAAAGAATAGCACCTTACAGAGGAGGAGATTTAGATTCTATTCAAGACGAACAGAAATAAGTGGGGGAGAATGTGACGATTATGGAAGACGATAGAACACAACAACAATAGAACATTTTTCAAGAAAATTCTCGTTAGAGAATTTAGTTCTACGAAATATAAAAATCAATAAAAAGATAACAACGTACCAAATAACCAAAGTAAACAAGTAATAGGAAGTTTTTGTCCTATTGGTAAATAAATAAACAAATTAAAAAGAGTAGATTTCACACCTAGGTGTCAATATTTGAAGATCGTATTACGTTGAAATAAAGGAAGAAAAACAATGGTGTGTTCATCTAGAATATTACAGTAGTATCGAGGCTATTTCATGTAGTATATATAAGAGGGTTGTTTGAGGATAAAAGTAGTATAAAATTGTCAGCGATACAAAAAGTATAAAAATTTAGCAGTGATATAGGCGAAGTAAAATTAAGTAGAAATTATTGTAAGCGATATTGTGAAAAATTGTAAAAGAATAAGTGGTGAAATATTATTAGTACAAGAGGGGAATAGTGATAGTAAATAGATATAGGAGGGAATAGTAATAGGAGAAATATTTTTATTGTAAAATCTTGAACGAATAAAATTATAACGTTTAGAAAATCCATTGTGTTTTAAATTTCCTGATATAGTGATCGAACTAAATAATTGTAGCTCGGCGAAGAAACGTTACAATATTTTGGAAATATTCTATTATAGAAAATTGTTGTAATTGATAAAAAGCATTCCTCTAATGAAATTTTTACATAATAATTTGTTTGAAATTTTATTAGATGTACTGCGCGATTTGACTATCTATACATCCTTAAAAGGTGAATTGATCAGTTTTAAAAAAGGGTGCATATATTATGAAAGGGTTATCTTGTAGAGTTGACCAGGAAGTGAAGGCTACACGGCAAAAACGTTTTCATACTTTTTTATCAATTTGTACAAGGAAATATCTTTTATTTACTTCAATTACTTCAACATTCATTCATTACTTAAATATTGAAAACCTTAAACCATTTCACTATAATCACGTGCCATGTGTTCTACTCCGTTTCCAGTAACTACAAGTGGGCAAGGGCCTAGGTTACAACACAAAATTACATCCTGTTACTAATACAAGCTCAAATTATGTAAGCAATTTTAGATGTAAACTTTGTTTAATTTATCTCCATCTATTGATATCTTAATACTAGCTTAAAAACCATTTTTAACATTTAACTCATTTTATTACAGATCATGATTATACTTATATTAATAAAATTTGATTAAAGTTTAAGTTTTGAAGTTATTTTACATTTTGTTACCACGTTTTTAAAATTCCTATATATATTGGCAATATATTTTTTAATTGCATATATAGTTTAATCCTTAAGATTTTGTTTGAATTTTAATTTCATATTTAATGTTTCGAAAATAAACATACACATTTTATGTACATTTAACTTCAATTAATTCATTTTGACATTTAAAAAAATATTTAAAGCAATGATAACATTCTTTATTATATCAATAATTTTCACTTGCATGGTAATAAAATATATAAATATTAGAATGAATTGATCAAAATAAATATAAAAATTATACAATCATCAAAAAATTAACACAAAGGTAAATGTTTTGTAAATTTAAAAATAATTGTAGAATACACATCCGGGAACAAAATTTTATCATTATTCGGAGAAGTTCTGCTATAAATTTCCCATTCCAAATTCCTACAATTTTAGTTTAATTTTCTTTTATAACCGTAAAGTTCTAATATCGGGTGTTCCATTAGGGATTTTTTTTTTGAAAGCTGTCAATTCAGCCATATTGACCTCCATTTTTTTTTCTAATTTGATATTTGGAAAGAGGAAGGTTCGCCATTTGTTAAAATGTCATCGTATAGTATGGAACAACGTGTTAAATTCGTTCAGCTTTATTATGGAAATGGGCGTTCTGTAAAAAAAGGTTTTTCGTTTATTACGTGGTTATGTAAACAAGCAAAATTGTCGAATTTGGAGTGAAGAGAATCCAAGAGAAATCCTTCAGCAAGGTTTTTATTCAAAAAAAAATTACAGTTTGGTGCGGTTTATGGAGCGGTGGAGTTATTGGACCTTATTTTTTTCATGATGATGAAGGCAACACAGTTACCGTGAATGGAGAACGATACAGAAGCATGATTCGTGATTTTTTGTGGCGTGAATTGGTTAATATTGATCTGCATGACATGTGGTTTCAACAGGATGGAGCCACTTGTCATACAGCAGCTCTAACAATGGATTTATTGAGGCAAAAGTTTCCTGAACGAGTTATCTCAAGAAAGGGTCATGTTTAATGGCCACCAATATCTTGTGATCTGACGCCTTTAGACTTCTTTCTTTAAGGCTATGTTAAATCACAAGTCTACCGCAATAACCCACAGACGAGTGATGAATTAAAAGCGGAGATTATTCGTGTTATTGGCGAGATTCAGCCCGACTTGTGTGAAAAAGTCATCGAAAATTTTGACAAGAGAGACACTATCTGCAGAGCATCAGAGGTGGTCACTTAAATGATATTTTTTTTAAAACATAAATGGCAAACCTTCAACTTTCATATAATGCAAAAATAAAGAAACTTTCAATTTAAACATTGTGTTTTTCTTTTAATTTAAAAAAAAAAATCCCACTCTTTATAAACATTTATTTATCTTCGGAAATATTAAAAAATTAGTTATCATTACTAATAAACTCAAACGATGGGCCAATATGAATTGCAATTATTATAAGAATAATCGAGTATTGACATTCTTTTGTCAATAACTTAATTATCTTTAAGTTATTTTTGTGTGTGTTGTTTATTTGCAGGATTATGACGAGCAATAAATTTTAGTAATTTTTGTTTATAAGCTTGAATGAATGTTGTTAATATTTTTATTAACGAATAAATGTTTTAGGTCTAAGTACAATATTAATAAAGATGTAAATTTAGTTTCAAAGGTTATGTTAACAGTTTATAGTACTAATGCGCCAATGTTTTCATTGAGAGAAAAATATAATAAGCACAAGCTCCGCTGGTGTAAACAATTATTTATTTCATACTAGGACCCGGCGTACGTTGCTACGCCTATAAAAAAGTTTGTGTGCGTACATTTTGTTGAATTAGTAAGAATAATTTCAAAGAGTCGTAATGAGAATAGAAGCAGCCTATTTTAATTTTTCCATTTGGGAAATATGAATATCAGAGATCATTAGCATTCTAGCTGATCAATCCAGATAGTTTGAAAATTGAACGGTAGGTCAACATTTGAAAGTGATTGGTAAAGAGTTTAAATTAAACACTTGCCATTTTTCGCGTTGATCGGTTTAATATGTGTCGCGAAAAATTAGGTGAACGTCAAAACATTCGTTTATTAGGTGTTACAATTGTCAAAAACTTACTCTGGAACCATCATACTTCCGATAAAAAATAGGCACACCGCACCAAAATTTACTGTTTTATAGTACCATTTCATGTTGACTAATTTCATTTTTAATCTATCCAGATTGTTTGCTGATCTTAAATAAAGTCAATTTGGATTTTCAAATATATTTTACCAATTAATTCCAATGCTCTACATGCGCTGTCTGTTTTTATTAGTAATGGAACATGTCACTGAAAGATAACTTTGAAAAGCAGACTAAATATGCATAGCGCTGATGTTTGATACTAATCGAAAAACCGGTCTAAGAATGACAGATTTTTTATATACTATATTACTTTTTATATACTAATCTAAAACCAGTCAAATCACTTCATTTGTTGACATATTTACATATATTTTACCGAGTTCTTCAAATAACCTACATTGTTTGTTTGTTTTTGAATTTAATAGGGACGCATATTTTTCTTAATAAGTAAAACACTTGTAGCTTTGATATTATTGTTCATAATCCTTTTCTTCTATACAAAGGTTCCATTGCAAAAACTTGCTGCATCAATGTTTCTAAAAAGAGAAAAACAAAAGCCCATTTTCTATATTTTGAACATGTATAACATATATATATATATATATATTAGTGTTTCCAATCCGGTTTAAGCCGGATTGGAATTATCCGGATAATTCGTAAAAATTTTGTTATCCGATATCCGGTTAATTCACAAAAAAAATCCGGATAATTAAATTAAAGTAAAAAAAATTGTGTGCGCTATTTACCTATTTAAAAATTTTAATCAGCTACTACTAATTTTTCATAATAGACGTTTTCGTTTAGTCAATCTAAAACTTAGTTTTTTCATTTAGACGATTTCGTTTGGTAAGGGTAGCGAAAATCCGCAATTCTACGTCCACGCCGTGCTACCTGGGTAACGCTAACAGAATTAGGTTGGTGTAGTTGAGAGGGGCAGAGTAAATACTGCTTATACTCAATGATTCTGCACCATGGCGAGTCATTGGCGCCATAAAACCAATGCAACTCAAGCGTCTGTTCTCCATGTTAGGGGCGGCTTGGAGCGGGCGTCTGTCTTGGATCAAGCGGCTCGCTATATAAATGTGTAGAAAGCGTCTGTTCTCCATGTTAGGGGCGGCTTGCAGCGGGCGTCTGACTTGGATCAAGCGGCTCGCTATATAAACGTGTAAAAAGGTTGTTTCTGGTGACCTTAAGATGCAGAACGAACCCATTCACGAAAATTTGGGTTGGGCGAAGGGCTAACACCCCATTTCCGTAAAAAAATTATTGTCATGAATTCTGTACACAGGCCTCGGAATATCTCGGAATCATTATTGGAACGACTTCGGAAACTGTACCCGGACTACGATTTAAAAATGGGAACCTGGAACGTGCTAAGCCTCAGAAGACCAGGAGATCTCCTAAAACTCACACAACAAGTCGAGAGCTACACACTAGATATAGTGGCATTACAAGAGCTAAGATGGCCAGGTAGTGGAATCCATGAAACAGCGAAAGGATACACTCTTTATTATTGCGGTCATCAAAACGGAGGAGAATTTGGAGTTGGCTTTCTTATACACCGTCGCGTGAATCAGCATGTTATCGACTTCTGCCCAATTAATATGCGGTTATGCACACTGAGAATCCGCACGCAAAAATTCAATGTAACGATCGTCAATGTTCATGCACCTACTGAAGATAAAGCAGATGATATTAAAGACCTGTTCTTCCTAGAACTCGAAGAAGTCATCAATAAAATCCCGCGGCACGATATAAAAATCGTGGTAGGTGACTTTAATGCTCAAATCGGTAGGATTGCAGAACTTAAAACACATATCGGCCCTAACAGCTTGCATCATACCAGCAACAATAACGGTTTTCGCGCAGCCGAGCTGGCTATGATGTATGATCTAGTAATTTCCAGCACTTTCTTCCCTCACAAGAGAATCCACAAGGCAACGTGGAAATCAAATGACGGAAGAACGGAAAATCAAATCGATCAAGTCATGATTTCTAAGAGACACTCCACAAGTCTAACTGACGTTCGATCATACAGAGGTGCTGATATGGACACTGATCATATGCTTGTCATCTTTAAATACAAGTGCAAATTATCATCTACATTTAATAGACAAGCAAAAAAGACCGTGCGCTGGAACGTCGATGCATTTAAACATCCGGAAACGCTGAACAGATATCAGGAAATTGTAACGCAAAGCATAGAAGAGCATGACATCTCTTCTGAGATGCCATTTAACATACAAGAAGAATAGCAAACGCTTCAATCAACCATTATAGCCGCAGCACAAACTACAATCGGAAAGCGGCCACCGAAATCACACAACGAATGGTTTGACGACGAGTGCCGCCAATCCGTTGAAAATAAACAAAAACT
Source organism: Diogma glabrata (assembly GCA_963693315.1). NCBI lineage: Eukaryota > Metazoa > Arthropoda > Insecta > Diptera > Cylindrotomidae > Diogma > Diogma glabrata. The sequence continues at coordinate 214,202,562 of OY856186.1, forward strand.
GCGAGAAAAATGGTTAACAAGGAACACCCGAAGCTCCCAATCTGATTATCTATGCGCCAGGAAAGTCTCAGCAAAACTTCTACGTAAAAAGAAACGCGAACACATGAAGAGCTGCATTGAAGACATCAACCAACATGCGGCCAGCGGAAATTCAAAAGAGTGCTTTGCCAATGCAAGGAATCTGACAAAAGATTTCCACCCAAGATCTACAGCCATCAAAAATGAAAATAATGAACTTACAACAAGTGAACGTGATGTGCTGGCAGTGTGGCGATCCCACTTTCAAGACCTATTGAATAGGACGAATGAAGTTCATCCTATTCGAGCAATTGCTCCATCAACTGAGGAGATTTTTGTCCCTTACCCAGCAATAGAGGAAGTGGAAGCTGCAATTAAAAAACTGAAAAATGGCAAATCACCAGGTTTCGATGGAATTCCCGCTGAACTTTTGAAAAATGGAGGAGCAGCTCTGGTCTCACGTATATACGATCTGATTCTTGCAATCTGGGACCAAGAAGAACTACCTGCTGGATGGAAAACAGCTCTCATTGTTCCGCTACATAAGAAAGGTGACCGTCTAAAGTGTGAAAATTATCGTGGCATCGCACTGTTGAACACTGCATATAAAATACTAGCTAATGTTGTACTTGCTCGACTCATCCCGTTCGCCGAATCTATCATCGGTGACTATCAGTGTGGTTTTCGTCCCAACCGCTCAACCACAGATCAATGTTTTACATTAAGGATGATTCTGGAAAAATGTTGGGAGTACAACATCAGCATTCACCAGCTCTACGTTGATTTCAGGCAAGCATATGATAGTATCATCCGCGACAACCTCTGGTCCGCACTCATATGCCTTGGTATCCCAGAGAAACTTGTTTCTCTGTGCAAACTCACAACATCGGGATCAAATTGTAGAATAGTAATCGAAGGGTCAGTTTCTGATCCTTTCGATATAACATCAGGTGTTCGACAAGGTGATGCACTCGCGCCTGTACTGTTTAATTTGGCGCTAGAGTACGCGATAAGAAAAAGCCGAATTGAGACGCAAAACTGCATATATAATAAATCTAGTCAAGTTCTTGGCTACGCAGATGATATTGTGCTTCTCGGACGTAGAACGAGCGATATTAAAGATAGTCTCTCTCAGCTTGAAAGAAATGCTAAACGACTTGGATTATGCATCAACACCGGCAAGACTAAAGTGCTAACAACATCTAAGAACATACCTCCCGGAAATCTGGATACTGGCGACTACGAAGTGGAACGCGTGGAAAACTTCAAATACCTCGGGTCTGTAATAACATCGTCAAATGACATGCAGGCAGATATCAAAGCCCGTGTCTCTGCCGCATACAGAGTTTTCTACGCATACTCAAAACTTCTGCGATCAAAACATCTTTCGCGGTCGTGTAAACTCACACTTTACAAAACATTAATTCGACCTGTGCTTACATTTGGAAGTGAAAGCTGGACACTGACTTCCTCCGATTGTAGAATTTTATCAACATTCGAGAGGAAGGTCATACGAACAATTTATGGTCCATGTAAAGTTGCTGAAAATCAGTATAGAATCCGAATGAATCACGAAATCAGACAGCTTCTTGGAGGCTGCGATGTAATCGGATTCATTAAATCTAACCGGATCAGATGGTTTGGTCATGTAGAAAGGGCTCCATTAGAAAGAATGATAAAAAAAGCGTCCCAACAACAACCAGCTGGTGTTCGTCGAAGAGGAAGACCTAGACAACGCTGGCGTGATGACATCATCCAAGACCTTCGTGATATAGGATGTCGAAACTGGGGTCAACTGGTCATGGAACGAGATGATTGGAAGCTGGTGGCACAGACGGCAAAATCCCTTCATGGGATGTAAACGCCAGAGAGAGAGAGATTTCGTTTGGTTGATCTAAAAATTATCATTCCAGCAATTGTTTTGAATTTGAATTTTTAGAAGTGTAATTTATTTACAAATAAAAAACAGTATTTTGCCCTGTCATAATTTATAAAGTTAATCACATTAAGGCAGTCTATTAACAAAACGAGAAATGTTGAGCTAGTTTCATTAATGATGTTGGTGCAGACTATTCAACACTATTCAAAAATAATAATTTTGACGATTTTAGTTATATTTCTAAATCATAAGCTATCAGTTAGGCAAAAACGTTAAAAAAAAGTTTGCTTCCAGATACCAAAACAACCAAAAATGTTAAGTTAAAAATGGTGGAACAAGAAGTTAAGGAAAATGAAAATTCTCCAACTCCGACCGAACTTACCGAACGTAATTTAGACATGAAATTGAAAAATACGATTTTACCAATCGAAAATACATAGTAAAGTTAATCGTTAAAATAATTATTCTTCACTGGACAAGGAATTTAATTTATAAAAGCATAAATGAAACACTCACTCCTTACCTAGAAAAGCTGTTTGATGCTTTGAAGACCATTCAACCTACTTCGAACAAAAGTGAAAGAATCTTTTCGGTTGCTAGTATCTTCTTAATGAAAACTAGAAATCGGTTGCAGTTTCCAATGTTAAACGCTCTTGTATTTTTAAAATATTATTTTTCAGATGAAAATAAATTATTAACTAATTTTTTATTTTTTAAAACTACATATTGTTTTTATTTAAATCCACTATCCGGATTATTATCCGGATATCCGGATAATTACTTGACATACTATTCGATATCCGGATAGTTAAAATCACGGATAATTGGAAACACTAATATATATATAATATATATAAACTAAATGAAATATGTATTACACATGTATATCACGGTTCGCCTATCATGAGTTTAAATAAAAAGTCAACCAACATGAAATATTCTTCCATAGCAGTCTTCTTTGGGTCGAACAGAACAAAACTCAACCGTTTTTTAAATCGGTTGGCGTTGGGGATTTCGAGATATCTCGCGAAAACGGATTTTTTACCGATTTTGCCTCGATTTCGCAACTTAGGCTAGAATTTTTTTTGTGAAATTGCCCAAATTTCACTGGAAAACTTAAAACGAATTAGGACTGAAAAAAATTGAAGTGAAAAAAATTGGTATAAAAAGTAGAAAAAAACGATATTTTAATTTTTTTTGGAAATTTTTTAATGGGACATTTGGGCACTTTGAAACGTTTGGGGCGTTCGGCAGTCCTAATGTAATTCGTTTTAAGTTTTCCAGTGAAATTTGGGCAATTTCACAAAAAAAAAATTTAGCCTAAGTTGCGAAATCGAGGTAAAATCGGTCAAAAATCCGTTTTTGCGAGATATCTCGAAATCCCCAACGCCAACCGATTTCAAAAACGGTTGAGTTTTGTTCTATTCGACCCAAAGAAGACTGCTATGAAAAAATATTGCGACGCTGATGCATAGGCTGACTTCACCACAGCTCTGGAAACATAGTGTTCTGGATATATAATGAGCTATTATCCATAAAATACTTTAACTAAAAGCTAACCAATATTATGGACTTCGTAGTTCTAATAATAAAAATATTAAAGCAGGCAGTAGTATCCCAACAAACATAAATTCTGTATTACGAGAAAAAGTAAAAAAAATTTTATCGGAAGTGACAAACCGGAAGATGGGATGCAGAACTGTTGTAAACCGTACTAAATGTGTATGTACCAAATTTCATCCAACTCGATTATCAGGTACAGAAGCTATTGAGCTTCCAAAATAACAGGTGCTTGGAGGACCCCCTACCACTTTGTTCACTATCGCTAAAAAAACTAATCAGTTGCTTGCCATACATATTTGCATCTTTTTGCAAAGTGTAATCAAAATTACTTAACGAAGGAATGTTGTATGCTTCCAACAAACATTGAAACAATAAACAGGTGTTCGGGAGGACCCCACCACTTATCCCAATATTGTCCAAAAACTAGTCAATTCTTTGTCAATAAAGTCTTTATCTTTTTTCAAAGTGCCATTAAAATTGATTAATGAATGAAATCTGTATGCTCCCAACAAACTTTAAAAACCAAGTGTGAAAAGTCAGCAGTTGTATGGTAGATCCCCCGCCACTTTGATCAATGTGTCCCAAAACATGATAATTATCTTTTCACACTAATTGGAACCCTATTCCATAAGTTTCATCATAATCACTTCATTATTGTAGGCTGTAGTGTACATAAATATACGGAAAAAACTTCTCAAAAACTAATCAGTTCTTTGCCATACATGTTTGCATTTTTTTCCAAAGTGTCATCAAAATTGGTTCACGAACGAATGCTGTGTGCTCCCAATAAACATTGAAAAAATGATGACACAGTAAACAGCTGTTCGGGAGACCCCGTACCACTTATCCCAATATTGTCCAAAAACTAATCAGTTCCTTGTCATTTAAGTTTCCATCTTTTTCCAAAGTGTCATTAGAATTGATTAATGAATGAAGTCTGTATGCTCCATGATACACTAATTGGAACCCTATTCCATAAGTTTCATCATAATCACTTCATTATTGTAGGCTATAGTGTGCATAAAGACACTGAAAAAATTTCAAAGAAGTACAAAAAAATTTTTTTACTGGAAGTAAAAAACCGGAAGTTGGGATGCAGAACTATTTTAAACCGTACTACATACTCATGTACCAAGTTTCATCCAATTCGCTTATCAGGTACAGAAGTTATAGATCTTTCAAAAAAACAGGTGCTCCAGGGACCCCCCACAACTTTGTTCACTATCGCTCAAAAACTAATCAGTTCTTTGCCATACATGTTTGCATCTTTTTCCAAAGTGTCATCAAAATTCGTTCACGAACGAATGCTGTGTGCTCCCAACAAACATTGAAAAAAGTGTGACACATTAAACATGTGTTCGGGAGGGCCCTCAACACTTATTCCAATATTATCCAAAAACTAATCAGTTCTTTGTTACTTAAGTCTCAATCTTTTTCCAAAGTGTCATTAAAATAAATTAATGAATGAAATCTGTATGCTCCCAACAAACTTAAAAAACAAAGTGTGAAAAGTCAGCATTTGTATGGTAGACCCCCCACCACTTTGATCAATGTGTCCTAAAACATGATAATTATCTTTTCACACTAATTGGAACCCTATTCCATAAGTTTCATCATAATCACTTCATTAGTGTAGGCTGTAGTGTGCATAAAGACACTGAAAAAACTTCAAAAAAGTACAAAAAATTTTTTTTACTGGAAGTAAAAAACCGGAAGTTGGGATGCAGAACTATTTTAAACCGTACTACATACTCATGCACCAAGTTTCATCCAATTCGCTTATCAGGTACAGAAGTTATAGAGCTTTCAAAAAAACAGGTGCTCCAGGGACCCCCCACCACTTTGTTCACTATCGCTCAAAAACTAATCAGTTCTTTGTCATACATGTTTGCGCCTTTTTCCAAAGTGTCATCAAAATTCATTCACGAATGAATGTTTTATGCTCCCAACAAACATAAAACTTTGTGGAAAAAACCACCTGTTGTCCCGGGGGTCCCCAACCCTTTATCCAATGTGCTCCAAAAGCTGATAAAATCTTTCTCATGTTATTTAAAAGCTTTTCGCAACGTTTCATGAAAATCGATCGGTAATTGTAGGCTACAGTAGGGATAAACACCTGAAAAAAAACTTTTTAACCGGAAGTGACAAACCGGAAGTTGGTATGCAAAAATATTGGAAACAGTACTAAAACCTTATATACTAAGTTTCAATAAGATCATAGCCCGGGATCAGAAGTTATTCAAGATTTAAACTTAGAGGTGTTTGGGAGACCCCCCCGCCATTTTGTCCAAATTTGAAATGAATCCAGATCTTCCATTTTCAAGTGAACCTGTATCATTTGCCAAAGTTTCATCAAGATCCTATGCAGAAAACTCACCCACCCACCCACCCACCCACACACAGACGTACACCAAAATTTTTTTTGGCTATTTAGATAGAGGATGGTCCAAAACAAAAGACAAAATAAAATTTGGGGTATGTAAGATTTTTTTTTTCACCATAGATTGCATTACTTCACACAATTTAAAATTGTGGTGAAGTAAATATTTTATGTTGGTTGACTTTTTATTTAAATTAGAGTAGGCGAACCGTGATATACACCAAACCAAGAACATGTTTGTTGTAAATTAGAACTATTTGTTGCAACGTAATGTGTTGGATGCATATAATTGTATCATGTATGTATATAATAAATATTTATAAATGTATATAATTTTCATCTAAATGAATTTGTTTGTCACATTATACTTTAACTTTCCACTTGAATGGTAATTCTGTTTTGCGGAAAAAAAAATCGATCAAAGATAACTGAGTAAAAGTTGAATAAAACGCCAAGTATAAAATATAATATACATTTAGGTAAACCATTAGGAAAATTAAAATTATTAATTAAGAAAACTAAATTAAATTTTAAAATTTCGGCTTCGAGGTGCATTAGTACCTGTTAATGGCCTTCTCCTGGCAAAATTTCAGACTCCTGTGTGCCACAGATCTTGCTGGAGAGCGCACGCAGACAGACAAACACTTTATTTTATTATTATAGATTATTATTATTATAGATAATAATTAAATTATTGGGATCGTTTGTACCAATCGTAATTTGAACAGCTAATTCCACCACGACAAATAGCTAAAGTTTGGCCATAAGCCATTCTACCAATGAGTTTTTTAGCTTAAAATAAAAAATGCTAGAAATTGAAGAGTTTTCGTTGAAACTTCTTAATTTCAAATTACCAAGAAAATTAATTGAAGTTCCATTTATTCGTACAGAAAATGAAAATAGAAATGAATGTTTAACAATTTCACATTGTAAGATTTGTTGAAAGCGTTGTTTATAGAAGTGTGTATTACAAGTGATATCTACTTATGTAGACTTATATTTTTCATTTTTGTAGATTTTAAATTCCGTTCTGAAATTAATACATATTCTGAAACTGAAAATTTATATTCAGGTGCAAAGCTTTTAACTGTAAAGTTTTCGAAATTACAACGATAGCAAATGTTTGTTTCTTGCAAATTTTAGTTAGCGGAAACAGATTGTTATCAAACGATAACAAACATTTGTAAACGTTTGTTGTTTGTGTTCTTGCAGTGGAAACTAGCAGTGGAGCCATCTACATGTAAGTTTTATATTGCGTTACGTTTTTATAACTTCAAATAGAAATAATCTAACTCTCAATTCGATGAACGTTAACTCCCAAATCTAGTTCTAGATATGATGACTGATTATAAGCAAAAACTGCAAGTTTTATCAAGACTACAGCACCTTTGCCGTTTCACAAGAACAGGAAAACAATACAGCAATCATTATTTCTAATTAGAATATTCTTCCAATAACTTCAGAAACTCAGACAAAGAGTCCAAAATAATACACAACATTTCTATGAAATGGCACTAAACACTTTATTTACAACTAACACTAAGTTTACATCATGGTAGTATAATAGAATAATAGCAAATAGCTATTAAGCTATTACGGTGTAAACGGATAGAATAATACCTTTTTACTTTGACAGATATTTATTTGATATTTTGCTTTTGATAGATAGTATAATAGTATATTCAAAAAAATTGCAGCCGTCAAAACGTAAAATGCAAAACAAAATTTAATGCGATTTAAAAGTGTGCAATATCAAAATCACTCAAAATTTAGTTTTAATTTTAAATTAATATGAGTTTTATAATTTTTTGTTGAGATACTTTTCGATTGATAAAATTTTATATTCAAATTTGAAATACGGTAGCCGTATTCTATCTGTCAATATTATTCTGAGCGTTTATACCACGTGATAGAATAATACTATTTTGTGGTATAAACACCCAATGTATCGATAGTTTAATAGCAAAAAACTATTATTCTATTAAACTATCGGTGGTATAAACTTAGTATAAATATCCCGTAACACCATTTCAATTTGAACTGTTTACACTTTCGTAGTCAAATTTGAACTATATTTCGTTCTGCAAAAGGAATTCCTTATATACATTTTTGCCTAATTTCTCGGATATTACAGAAAAAACCAAAATTTCTTTACAAAAAAAACTCGAGATATTCTGAGAATAATCGAGGTCATTATTTTGTATGTAGCTCATTAAATATTTTAGCTTTTATTTGTATCCTTCTTGGCATTTGTAACAGACGTATAGTTGAAATATTGTAGGGTGAATTGAGGCCTATTATGTAAAATCCCATTAATATTTAAAACGCGTATGTCCCGCTTCCACTAAACGCATTTAATTGCATAATAATTAAACGCAAGGTTTAAAGCTATTAAACATAGTTTTTATAAGTCTTTAAATTATTTAGTCAATATAAAAAGAATTGCGGTTTTTAATATCAACATCATCAACAAATATAATTTTAGTCGTAAATCAATCTGTTTTATTTTTGTAAAGTTTTTATAGGAGATACATCAATGGTTAAAGCATCTTAAAATTGGCAATGGCAATTTATAGTGATCAAAAACCAATAAAAAACATATCGATGCTACATTGTGGTTTGTTTCTTCTTTCCGCTAACAGAGTTAGGTGATGTACTGGAGAACCTGTGACAAGATGTTGTAACATCACATCGGTAGCGTTTATCGTATCGTATTTTACGATGAAGATGGTATGGTGTTACATTTACGATACGACGATCAGTTAATTCTAATCAACGCCAAGTTCTAGATCTATTAAGAAAGTGTTTATAAAAGATAAATAAATGTTAATTTTCAAATTTTTGTTTATGTTACTTTTGTTTATAGTTATTTTAATTTGATTTTCTTTAGTTTTTATTTTATTCAATTTTTTATCTGAATAACATTTAATTATTTTAAAGTTATGTATTTACTTAAATAACATACTTAAAATTACGATATAGTCGAGTCAAAGAGCATTTTTCCGTATAATCCTTACAAGCAACACCGATTTGCACAAAAATTTGGATTTAGGCTATGTTTGCCATCTACTTCAAAGTTGACCCTATGCCGGTGGTTGCTTAAATCTTAGGGGTGAAAAATATTATATACAAAATAAGTACGAAAATAGATAGAATAACTAATTTTAAGCAACTTTTGTCATAGAAATATTTTTCTGAAAGTCGATACTTTTCGACTTATTCGCGAGTGAAAATGTCAATTTTTCATTAAAAAATCACGTTTTGAGACGGTTTTTCACGAATAACTCAAAATGTAAGCATTTATTGTAAAAATGGGTTATAATGTAGCTTATAAAACAACAAACAAAATGATGGGTTTATGGTGTCTGTAGATACAATACAAACGGAACAATAGCTTGTTGAAGGTAAGTTCATATTCGCCAAACGCAATAGTTGAAAGTTTCGACGTAAATAAACAAAAAACAATACATTTTTTCGGGTAAATTTGCTATAATATTATTTAAAGTGTACACTCAAAAAAAATTAATGAAAATTGTTTATAACGCTGTTTATTACATTTTATAACCAAATTATTTATGAAATCTATAAATTTTTACACAAATAATACGAAATATTTATAACTTCTGTTTATCTATTTATTTATTAATTTGTATTAAAGAAATCGAATTTGTACATACATATATGATTTCAGTACATGAGAATAAGAAAGAAAAAATAAAGAAAAAAAAAAATAATACAACAATACAAGAGCAATAAAATTACAAACAACAATAGAAGAAGTCTATATAATCAAAATTTTAAATTTTTTATATAATTAAACGTTATATTAATGTTGAAGAAATAGTAGATTTTTATACAAGTGGTGAAAATGTCTCTTTTTGCGTGACTGGACGGTTTGTTCAGGAACGCAAAAACGTTTTTACCACGCGTAGAAAACGCTATCTTTTCTACGCTTGTAAATATAAATGATAATATTTACAAATTCATCTACTAAAGTTTACAAAACGACATAGCTAAATTTGACAGTGTAAAAAATAAATAGCATTTTTACCAGTGTAAAATAATGTTATTATGTTCGCCTACAGATGGAAGACATATGAATAATGAAAATAGTTCGAAAATATAAATTTATTTCGAATTGTAGTTCGAAAATATAAATTTAATTTTACACTTAAACGTCAAAAAATTATCTGTTTTTTTGCAATCTCAGATATATCTGTTCCGTATTTTTTTTTCATTCTCGGATATATCTCAGATCATATATATTCTTTAAAAACTTTTACAGATATTACAGATATTTTTTTTACCGACTGGAAGTCATCGTTTAAAGTATAAATTTAAAAAATTGTAGGTAAAGTTTCGATTAAAAACAAATATAAATTAATTTTTTAATAAAATTTAAATTTATTTAATAAATTTTTTTAATTTTTTTTTTTTGGCGGAAAGAACTCAGAGAATATATTTTATATCTGACAGTTAATTATCGGAGGAAAAAATTATACGATATATCTGATACAAATTTTATTTTATCGCTCCGATTTCTCCGATATACAAAAACAACACACGCATTATTAGTTTAATTAATTAATTACACACAATTGATATAATGATTAGTTTCGATTCGATTCAATCAAAACATTCAAAATATTCAATCCCTTCAAAATACTGCGATATTGACAGAAATAAACACAGCAACCGAAACAACAACAAATCAAATTCGCAATCTCAAATTCAATCAAATATTCAATCCTTTAAATAACCACCACCTGTAGGCGACCACCGAAACTTATTTACTTTCAGTCCTAGTGACTGACAACATTTTCAGTCACTACTTAGAAAAAGTTTCTCTTTCACATAGGTTTTACTATATATTAAAATTACATTTTCGTAGCATGAAGTAGAAAAATGGTTTTTCAGTTTATTTCTGTAGCTGTCTTTCGAGATATTAAAATCAAACAGATTTGCAGTTGCATTAAATATTTTTGCCATTTGGTTGATTGGTTCGTTCTCTTCATAATTAGTTCTATGACGATCTAGATGCAGGAAACACTGGTGTCTAATGTTTCTATTAGGAACATTAAGTTGAATATTCTCTAAAATAAAAGATGAATCCGTATGTCCCAATAATAAATTACCCAGTAGAGAAGCACCCAGAATTTTACGCCTATTTCCAAGTGTTACGATATTATAGCACATCTCATAACATATGGTGGCAGTCTAGCAAAACTTTCGTGGTAAGATAACTCGTAATCATAGCTATCCCATCCCGTTTCCTTCAAGGTGTATAGAAGAAATTTTTTCTGGATGCTCTCGATTTTTAATATGGACAACATAATGTGGGCACCACACAGTTACGGCATATTCGAGATGGGATCTAATGTATGCAAAGTAAAGTATAAAAAGTGTGCTTGGATCATCTATTTCGTGAGTCGAGCGTTTAACGAAGCCCAACGTAGCGTTAGCTTTCGCTACACAGAGATTGATGTGTTTGTTGAAATTCATATCTTCGATTCCTAAATCCTTGATTTCTTTAACTCTTTGAAGAAGAGAACCATTGATGTAATAATCGTTTAGTATTGGGTGCTTTTTGTTATAGAAGGATATAACTTTACATTTTGAGATATTTAGATGGAGGTGGTTTATCTCTGACCATTCACTTAGACTGTTGATGTCTTCTTGTAATTTATCACAATCATCAGGTCCCGTTATGATTCGAAATATTTTTAGATCATCAGCAAAAATTAGAATGTTGAAATGTTTAATTATTTTGGTGATTCCATCAATAAAGATCAAGAAAATCCAGGGGCCAATGTGTGAGCCTTGTGGTACTCAGAAGAAACTCTTATAATCTAAGATCTTTTTCCACCGATTTCAACAAATTGAAGCATCATCAGGTGGACACAGCGTATACTGACTTTAACAAAGCGTTTGATTCAATAAGTCATAGCAAAGGCCTTAATAGCTTATCTGAATTTGGATTTACGAAACATTTCGTAATCTGGTTCAGTTCTCACCAAGAAAACTAGGGTCAAACTAGGTCAAACTAGGTTAAAGTCAGTATACGCTGTGTCCACCTGATGATGCTGCTCGATAGCTTTTAAACACGACTGGTGAATTCATCTAAATTTGTTGATGTTGATCTTCCAAATATAAAACCATGCTGGTTAACACAGAGCTGACTGGTTACCACCTTTTTAAAGAATTACAAATCAATACTTCCAATAACTTAGGAATAGATGGAGAAGATGCTATTCCCCTGTAGCAAGATACATCGCTTCTTTTCTCTGATTTGAAGATCGGTGTTATTTTGCAGGTCTTCCATACAGAAGGAAAAACTCCACTAGCAAGAGATTTGTTGAAGAGGTGACACAGTGGACCACTCAAAATATTGGCATCAGTTTTCAGAATAGAAGATGGTATTAAATCTGAACCACACTCATCTTTAAATGATTTGAGTGCAGATAGAATATCCTCTGGAGATATGACTGGAGCTGCAATAGATATTTCTCTCTGCCTCTGGCGTTTACATCCCATGGAGGGATTTTGCCGTCTGTGTCACCAGCTTCCAATCATCTCGTTCCATGACTAGTTGACCCCAGTTTCGACATCCTATATCACGAAGGTCTTGGATGATGTCATCACGCCAGCGTTGTCTAGGTCTTCCTCTTCGACGAACACCGCTGGTTGTTGTTGGGACGCTTTTTTTATCATTCTATCCAATGGAGCCCTTTCTACATGACCAAACCATCTAATCCGGTTGGATTTAATGATCCGATGATCCGATTTAATGATCCGATTACATCGCAGCCTCCAAGAAGCTGTCTGATTCATGATTCATTCGGATTCTATACTGATTTTCAGTATATATATATATATTATATATATATATATATATATATATATATATATATATATATATATATATATATATATATATATATATATAATATATATATACTGACCTTCCTCCCGAATGCTGATAAAATTCTACAATCGGAGGAAGTCAGTGTCCAGCGTTCACTTCCAAATGTAAGCACAGGTCGGATAATTGCTTTGTAAAGTGTGCAATAGATATATTACTTATACATTCTGAAGAGTTGTTACGTTTATCGACAATCTCAGGCCTATAAACTAACTGTAAAAAGTCTGCGAATATATTTGAAATTTTCTGAAGGTCAGATAAATTAACACCGTTGAATTTCATAATTGCAGGATATCCATTATTTGCCCGTTTGCTTCCAACGAAATTCCAAAAATACTTAGTATTAGTTTTAGGTAGATTTCATAAAATCTACCTATAGGGCGATTTTTCTGTTCTGGTGTTTACCGCAATGGCGCTGCAAAAGGGGGATAAGAGAAAAAATTCAAAAACTTTTATATGGGATTTCATACAAAACACAACTTGAATAATTTTAAAAATTATCTATGAAATTTCTCATTTTACCACAATTGAACAATTTTAATTTGCTTATGGAGTATTATTGACTATATTTTAAACGTAATATATAAAACACTATTCGTAAGTCGCTCAAAAAAGAAACATAAAAATTGCCAAAATTACCCATACAAAGTTGTATGAAAAATTTAACCTATTTTAGTATTTGTTTTACGAACATAATAAATAAAATATTTTATATATTATGCTTAATATATAGTCAATAATAGTTCATAAACAAATTTAAATTATTTAATTGTAGTAAAATGAGAAATTTCATAGATAACTTTTAAAATTATTCAAATTGTGTTTTGTATGGAATTCCATATAAAATTTTTGTGATTTTTTCTCTTATCCCCTTTTTGCAGCGCCATTGCGGTAAACACAGGAACAGAAAAATCGCCCTATTGCAATGGGCTTCATCTCGGAATTTCGGAAAAATTTTGGTGCCAAACGACTATGAATGATAAGCGGAGATGGAAAAAAAAAAAAAAATTTATATATATATACATATATATATATATATATATATATATATATATATATATATATATATATATATATATATATATATATATATATATATATATATATATATATATATATATATATATATATATATATATATATATCTATATATATATATATATATATATATATATATATATATATATATATATATATATATATATATATATATATATATATATATATATATATATATATATATATATATATATATATATATATATATATATATATATATATATATATATATATATATATATATATATATATATATATATATATTATATATATATATATATATATATATATATATATATATATATATATATATATATATATATATATATGTAAATGAATTTTTTGATTAATAGGTTAATCAATTTTTAATCTTATTGACTTTTATTATATTTCTTATAAAGTTGTTTAAGAAAACTGAAGTTTTATAGTCAATAGAAACAAATTTATTTAGGTATTTTAAATAAAATTTTATTATTTATATATGTATCCAATATTTCGATTGTTGATTACAATAATCCTCAGGGATTCTACAAACATAGAACAACAACAATATTTTTTATAAATTGTACAAAGAAGTTTATATAAAGCAAAATTAATAAGCAAAATTAACTTACACAAAAAAACAATAAATAGTTATTTAAATAACTTGTTTAAAAAATGTTAAAAAACTATGTAAATTAAAATAAAATGTTTTTTCTTTCAACAAAAAGCTTAAGAAAATTTTTTTACAATGAAAAAACAAAACTTTTATAAAACATTGACAGAAAAAATTTAAAAGAAAAGTTGATCTAAAAGTTTATCCTATTATTAGTAGAAAAATTTGTTCAAGTATTATCAAAATGCTTCTTCAAAATTGGAAAATATATATCACTAATCTGTCTTAAATCAGTTTTGATATTGATGCTTCTTTGATCATGTTTTAAAATTTCTGTTGATTCTAAAAATTCTCTTTTAAATTTGTTTTTTTCAGTTAATAAGACTTCAACAGAATCAAAATTATAATGGTCACTATCACCTTCCTTAAATTTTTCTAAGCCATGTGAAACGAGAGAAGTTTGTCCATGTTTATCATTAGTGTTTTCCGTATATTTTAGTTGTTTTAAATTCATTGTTTTATTTTTAATTTGTTTTTTAATATTAGGATTTTGACAATTTTCAATTATAATATTATGGTAGTCCTTCATATGTTGTTTGATCCTCACTACTAATTTTTTACTAGTTTGGCCAATGTAGCAATTATTACAAGGTGGATTACAATTTATTTTATATACAACATCTGATTTATCCCAAATATCTAGAAAATCTTTTGTTTTTGAGTAAACTTTTTTTAATTTATTAATTGGTTCTAAAGCAATATTAATATTGTAATTTTTGGCAATAGATTTAATTTTTTCTGATAAATGGGGAACATATTTTAATCCATAATATAATTGTGATGTTGAATTTTGAAAGTTTGGTTCAGAAGTTTCTTCTATTAAAATTTCCTTTTTATATAATGCCAATTTAATTGCATTATTAATAACACTAGAAGGATAATTATTATTCTCTAATATATTTGTAACTTTTTTAATATTTTTATAATGATGTTGTTTATCACTAAGTCTTAAAACTCTTTTGAAAAAATTTACTGCTACATTTTTTTTCATAGAAAACGGATGGTTAGATTTAAAGTTTAAAACTCTTTGACTTGATGTTGGTTTGTAATACCAATTGGTAATGATTTTTTGATTTACTCTTGTTAAAAGTAAGTCTAGAAAAGGTACCGAGTTGTTATTTTCAATTTCTGTGGTAAATTGTATTCTGGGATGAAAGTTATTTATTTGACGTAAAGTTTGTTCAATTAATTCAACCGGAATGTCTGTAATTTTATCATCCACATATTTGTAAATAAAAGTGGGACTATACATTAAATTTGTAGTTTCAAACAACTCTTCTAATACTATATCCGAAAGAATTGGAGACAAAGGATTACCCATGGCTAAACCAAATTTTTGTTTATAAAATTTACCATCATATTGAAAGTAGTTGTTGTCTTCAACACAAAATTTAATTATATCTATGAAGTCCATACTTGAAATTTGTGTGTGTTCTTCTATTTTATGCCATTTCTTTTTTATAATATCACATGCCAAAATAACAGGAACATTAGTAAATAGAGATTTTACATCAAAAGATATTAAATGTCTATCAACTGGAAGAGTTATTGTGTCAATTTTATCTTTAAAATCAAAAGAATTCTTTATATTAAATATACTAAAATTTGTTAAGTTTTTTAGGATTTTTGTGATATATTTAGCAATAAAATAACAAGGTGCATTGATATTCGAAACAACCGGTGATGATGCTGCTACTTCTCCAAAAATTTATGGTTTAGTTAAAATACATAAAGAAGGTTTTCCTTTGAGACCGGTTGTTTCGAATATCAATGCACCTTGTTATTTTATTGCTAAATATATCACAAAAATCCTAAAAAACTTAACAAATTTTAGTATATTTAATATAAAGAATTCTTTTGATTTTAAAGATAAAATTGACACAATAACTCTTCCAGTTGATAGACATTTAATATCTTTTGATGTAAAATCTCTATTTACTAATGTTCCTGTTATTTTGGCATGTGATATTATAAAAAAGAAATGGCATAAAATAGAAGAACACACACAAATTTCAAGTATGGACTTCATAGATATAATTAAATTTTGTGTTGAAGACAACAACTACTTTCAATATGATGGTAAATTTTATAAACAAAAATTTGGTTTAGCCCAGTGGCGTCATTTCACCAAAATCTTGGGGGGGGCGAGAATTTAAATCACATAAAAAATTTTTTTTCGTAAAACATAACATACACGTTTTTATACACACATATATTTAAAAGCATTTAAATGCATACATTGGTTACTCTGCTAGTCTTCTGGTGTTGTTTCATCGAAGCGAATGCCGCAAAGTTCTGCAAAATCCCTTCATTTGTTAAAAATAATTTTAAATTTAGTATAATCTCTGCATTGTTTAAGCATCAAGATAGTAGTTTTAATTAAAGCGCTTGTGCTAGAAATTATTATATCTTTGCTTTGTAACTGTTCAGAGAGTGAATTTGTAAACGACAGCAGATCGTGCAGCATAGAAAAAAAGGATGGTTTTTCTATACGATTTTTTAGATCTCGGGCATCCTGGGATTTAAAGTTTATGAGTCACATAGTCCCAGGAAAAATAAAACACCACGGGATTGCAATCCCTACGTGACTCCTCTTATGTCGAATCGTTTTTTTGTTTGTTTGTTTGTTTGTTTTCCTTTATTTGTCTCAGAGAGAAAGAGTTATGTCTACCCTAAACTGACCAGAGCCAAATCGTTAAAATGTGGGACAAAATGCAAACATTCTTCCAAATACTAACTAATTAGAATTTATATTGCGAGAAAGTGGAACGGTGAAAACGTGCTAACTAGATTGTGCATAAATTTACTATCCAATGCTTTCCTTTACTATTTGTTTACTATTTAATACTTCAAAAAATTCTTTTATTTTAATTGGACATTCAACCGTTAGGAAATGTGATTGCAGTGGTTCGTATATTTTCTAAATTCTTTCTAGTGCTGGCATTACCGCCAGACAGCGAGTTTCACTGTATCCAATAAGTTGGTTATGTTCGACATTACTTTTGCCGCAGAACTCCTTCAACGTCTCCAGTAAAGACAGTAAAATATCCAAATTTTTTTAACCCTGCCATTTAAATCAGCAGCATTTCTTATTGCATTATTTAGAATATGGGCTGCAAATCCAATACCCAATACACTGTGGTTCAAATTCGAGTTTAGCTTGTTTTTTAATTTTCACCCCTTGACGTGACACCACTAAAATTGGTGTTCGTGTTATCAGCGCAAATTGCAACAAAATAACAACAAAACTTGTTTAAGCTACTGGAGCTGGCGGCTTATAGCAACGCTTTTTTATGTTTATCTGTATCTATATGTCTTTTAATATCATAATGTCCACTGTTAATTTTCAAATTCACTACGACTGGTAATACACTAAACTTTTGCGTCGTTATATTTTGATTTTTTTTATAAAAGGATAGTCCAATTCAATATCGTATAAGAATTTACGTAAACGTTTTCTATCCGTCTTGATTTGCAGGAGAACTTTTTAAATATAATTTTAAAAATTAGTATAAATTTACCTTTTATAGTAGCTTACAACTTTTGTTACACAAGTAAAGACTGTAAAACAATTGAAACAATTTATTTTAATTTTACTAAATAATTAATATCTTTTCTTTATTCTGTAAGTATAAGAGGTATACAGTATACCTCTCGTTCTATCTTTAGGAAATCTATACCATTTATCAAGTTTTTATGCTGTTTACTTTGTTTGTTCTTTATTGAGAAAAAAAATTATATATCAGAAAATAATAATTTTTTTTTTGAGCTTCCTAGTTAAAGTGTGTTTTAAACAGGGTTTTCTTTTACTGTGTCCTTTCAGTGCGTAGCTTAAAAAAATATAACACTCCCACATACAGGAGTGAAAATAATAAAATATCATTCTTGCTACTAAATTGAAATAAATATTTTCTTTCAAATACTCAAAACTTTTACTTTTGCGTCAAATTTGATGCTTTTCAACGTGAAATGCTTGATTCGTTCAATTATTCATGCATTGTTAGAAAAATGAATATAAAGGATGACGTAGAGTGATTAATTTTCTCCTTTTATAAATCGAATGAAAGAACTGGAAAATGTAATCTGCTCCAAAGGAGTAAAATCGAAAAAACAAAAATTTTACTCTTAAGGGTAAGAACGATATTCAAATTATGAACATTTTAATTTTGAATATTATTTCAAAGGATTGAATAAAGACTCGTAAACTCTGGCTTAAAAATTTAAATTTTTATGAATTTATACGCAAAACTGCATCTTTTTAAGTAAAATATTTTGTATTTTATTTTCCATAATAATATTGCACTGAATTGTTCTCTCAATATGGTTAAATCAACATATACAGAACATTATACAAACTGCAAGAAAAAACTGTGAAGCCATTGCTCTGACTAAGATGCAAACTATACGTAGGTAGATGATTATTTCGATAATGCGGGCAAATGTGGTGGAAATATTTGTTTCGTGGGACGCTTCGTGGGACATATTTCTCCGTGGTACAACGCAATAAAATGTGTGACATTTCCACGCAGCGTGGGACGTCTGGTCCGCTTACTACCCATAAACGTGCGTAACTTTTTCATTTGATTCAAAATTGTACAATTATTGCGAGCTTCTTTTAAATCTATAAGAAAAACCTACCACAAAAAAATAATATTTTCTCCCTCCCTGTGACTGCATAAAAAAATGAACAAAGATTGACGTTTAGGATACGTTTTGGATTTTATTATAACCAATGAATTAAAAATTCATAAAATGAATTTGACAGCAAGTTTTCATAACATACTTTGAAAATATTTACATAACTTAAATATTTGTTCGTGTCGTTAGAAAATATTGCTTGTCCATTATAAAACATTCACTATCATAAAATCACTGGAAATAACCCAATAAATTTAAATTACTCCCGTAATTATTTTCATTCATTTTATAAAAATTAGCACAACTATCAAGAAAACTTTTGATATGTTATAGGATTTTACATTTTAGAATTGTTTTTAATTTATTGTTTTTAACAAAGTCTTGTAAGGTTTGTACAAACTGATATATAGATAAAAAACAAGGCCAAACAGTCAGGGTTCTCCAAATAAGTGGGGTATAATTAGGTTGTGTTCTCCTGCATGTACTTACTTTTAAGTTTATATAAATTACCAATGGCCAATAACAATTGAAATTTGAATGTTAAATACTGCACTATGAACTCTCGAGGAACGCTATACTAATGAAATCGTGGCTCAGACGTGGCTCAGACACGAATATCTTATAAACAAAACACAATCGTTCTTCTAAAAGCGGTGATGCCGCGCACCTTATAGTACGATAGAATTTTGTCACAATACGCACCCACGGCGTTTTTGGAAGAACGATCGTGTTTTGTTTATAAAACTGATTTCATCAGAAGATTAGAAGCAATAGACCGCCTTTCGTATCGGTGGCGCTCTAGTCCTTGATACAAAGAACGATAATGGTTTGAATATTGCGGTGAGCTGTACTTTAGTCGGGCCAAAATAATATGTAACGTAATAGTTATATTATCAGATATATTTCAATTAATAGTATGCGATAAAATTGGTATATTAGTTAAGTAAATCTTCTAAAAATTAAACGCATTTACATAATAACAGTGCATTGAAATTTTTATAGTGTATAATTCTATCACGATTGGATGGTTTTATTGAATCGATGTATTGATAGTATCAGATCCTTGGGGGGGGCCAATGCCCCCCCCCAGCCCTACCCAATTGACGCCCCTGGTTTAGCCATGGGTAATCCTTTGTCTCCAATTCTTTCGGATATAGTATTAGAAGAGTTGTTTGAAACTACAAATTTAATGTATAGTCCCACTTTTATTTACAAATATGTGGATGATATAATTACAGACATTCCGGTTGAATTAATTGAACAAACTTTACGTCAAATAAATAACTTTCATCCCAGAATACAATTTACCACAGAAATTGAAAATAACAACTCGGTACCTTTTCTAGACTTACTTTTAACAAGAGTAAATCAAAAAATCATTACCAATTGGTATTACAAACCAACATCAAGTCAAAGAGTTTTAAACTTTAAATCTAACCATCCGTTTTCTATGAAAAAAAATGTAGCAGTAAATTTTTTCAAAAGAGTTTTAAGACTTAGTGATAAACAACATCATTATAAAAATATTAAAAAAGTTACAAATATATTAGAGAACAATAATTATCCTTCTAGTGTTATTAATAATGCAATTAAATTGGCATTATATAAAAAGGAAATTTTAATAGAAGAAACTTCTGAACCAAACTTTCAAAATTCAACATCACAATTATATTATGGATTAAAATATGTTCCCCATTTATCAGAAAAAATTAAATCTATTGCCAAAAATTACAATATTAATATTGCTTTAGAACCAATTAATAAATTAAAAAAAGTTTACTCAAAAACAAAAGATTTTCTAGATATTTGGGATAGATCAGATGTTGTATATAAAATAAATTGTAATCCACCTTGTAATAATTGCTACATTGGCCAAACTAGTAAAAAATTAGTAGTGAGGATCAAACAACATATGAAGGACTACCATAATATTATAATTGAAAATTGTCAAAATCCTAATATTAAAAAACAAATTAAAAATAAAACAATGAATTTAAAACAATTAAAATATACGGAAAACACTAATGATAAACATGGACAAACTTCTCTCGTTTCACATGGCTTAGAAAAATTTAAGGAAGGTGATAGTGACCATTATAATTTTGATTCTGTTGAAGTCTTATTAACTGAAAAAAACAAATTTAAAAGAGAATTTTTAGAATCAACAGAAATTTTAAAACATGATCAAAGAAGCATCAATATCAAAACTGATTTAAGACAGATTAGTGATATATATTTTCCAATTTTGAAGTAGTGATATATATTTTCCAATTTTGAAGAAGCATTTTGATAATACTTGAACAAATTTTTCTACTAATAATAGGATAAACTTTTAGATCAACTTTTCTTTTAAATTTTTTCTGTCAATGTTTTATAAAAGTTTTGTTTTTTCATTGTAAAAAAATTTTCTTAAGCTTTTTGTTGAAAGAAAAAACATTTTATTTTAATTTACATAGTTTTTTAACATTTTTTAAACAAGTTATTTAAATAACTATTTATTGTTTTTTTGTGTAAGTTAATTTTGCTTATTAATTTTGCTTTATATAAACTTCTTTGTACAATTTATAAAAAAAATTGTTGTTGTTCTATGTTTGTAGAATCCCTGAGGATGATTGTAATCAGCAATCGAAATATTGGATACATATATAAATAATAAAATTTTATTTAAAATACCTAAATAAATTTGTTATCTATTGACTATAAAACTTCAGTTTTCTTAAACAACTTTATAAGAAATATATATATATATATATATATATATATATATATATATATATATATATATATATATATATATATATATATATATATATATATATATATATATATATATATATATATATATATATATATATATATATATATATATATATATATATATATATATATATATATATATATTAAGCTTGCCAGATTTTTTTTGAAGGCATTCCGGGCCGGAAAATCCGGGCGGTTTTTTTATAAATCCGGGCAAAATCCGGGCGACCAGTGTCAAAATTTCCATTTGAAAAGCCGGGCGAAATCCGGGCGAAATACAAAATTTTTAAAAATGGCACAGAAAAGAAGAAAACAAAAAGACTATGTTTTTTCATAAATAACCTTTGAAAACTTTTTATTGCTTTAAAATGTTGAAATATATTTTGTTAATAATATTTTTAATTCTGTTTATTACAGAAAGAGTTGTATGCTTAAATTGTCAACATTGTATTCAATCAATCTCCATCGAAGTCGATGACTGTCCACTCTCTTGAGTACCAAGCAAACTATCAGCTCTCATTTTGTATTTTTCACTTCCAGCAACTTTTTGGAGAAAACCAGCATCTTCTTTTATTTTTGTATAAAACTCTGGACATGTCTCCTTCCAGTTGAACTTTACCATCAATTGTGCCCGAACGTTTTCCCGTGTCAATTTGCCTTTTTCTTTTGTCCAAATGTCATTGATGTGAGAAAATACGCGCTCAGTTGTCGTATTGGCCGCCGCTGGGATAACTAAACCAAACTCCACGATTTGCAGCAAACGATTGAACGAACGAGAGCACAATATATAAATTATAAAACGTTGAAATGATGTCAATTGTTTATATATTTTCATATGAAACATTGAAAATAACACGATTTAACATGTGAAACATATTTGAATAAGAAAGATACAGATTATTGAAATTTTGACTATAAAACGAATTAATATTATATATATATTTTGTTTTTCAATGAACAAATGTTGGAAAAATCCGGGCGATTTCCGGATTTTGTTTAGAAATCCGGGCGTCCGAACCGCGCGATTTTTAAGCCAAATTTTACCAAAAAAAGCCGGGCGAGTCCGGCTTTAGCCGGGCGATCTGGCAAGCTTAATATATATATATATATATATATATATATATATATATATATATATATATATATATATATATATATATATATATATATATATATATATATACATATGTATATATATATGTATATATATATATATATATATATATATATATATATATATATATATATATATATATATATATATATATATATATATATATATATATATATATATATATATATATATATATATATATATATATATATATATATATATATATATATATATATATACATATATATATATATAACGATATGAGCTGTAACGGAATTTACCGGCACTCTCACGATCGCATTTCTTTACCTACAACAAAATATTTTTCTGTATACGTTGCGGCAAAAAATCTTTTGGACAAGTTCGCGAACTGGCCATATCCGGGTACAGGTTAAGTGGCTAGAGCCAAAAAAGTCGAAAAATCTAGGGCGTTATAACTTCCGTTTAAATCATAATATTTTAATAAAATTTATCAATATTGAATATTTAAACATATTTCTATCATTTATTTCCAAATGACAACCTTGGCGATCCAGGTTCCTGAAAAATCAGCTGTTTTAAAAATTTAATAAACTTTGTTGTCCTTTATTTGGCTGAAAATGGCCAATCTCACTTTTGAATATGTACGCATACGTTAACTAGAACATAAATCTTTTCAAAATTAAAAAAAAAAATAGTTCAAGTCTAGAGGTTGAGACACCAGGGCTGTTAGAACGAAAACAAACGCAAACGGCCATGCCTTCCTCATTTTTGAGTTAATGTTATTTAAACTCAGATTAACTTTTAGATAAACTTTTCCACTATAACCTCAAAGATTTTCAGCTTTCTAACCCAAGAGGTCTCAATGTAATTAGCATTAAACCTAATGCATGCAATTCAATTACAACAACAACTTCCATAAAAATATAAAAATATCCCATAGAAAAAATATTAAAAACATTTCTTTTGTTTTTTTTTTTCAGTTTTTAGTTTTTTTCGCAAAAATTTAAAAAAAAATTAAAACAAAGCTGAGTCATTATTGTTTTAAATTAAGGAATATTTTCTTATATGCATATTGATTACACATTTTTTTTTTTTTATTGGAAGTTAGGCATGTTTAGTGTTAATATAATTAATTATACATTAACGTCTCTGAATATCCGAAGATACCATACCAACTAGGGATTATAATCAATTGAGAATTAAGTTTCTTTTAGAAATTTATGAACGCCGACTTTGAACTTTTGAGGGTTAAAGTTATCAGGGAAAACCCACGAAGGTAATGAATTCCAGAGATGAGAGACTCTGTTGAAAAAGTCGCGCTGGAAGGCTACAGTTCTACATCTAATTATTTGAACCGTAAAAGGATGGGCCGCTACCGATGCTCTGGTATGACGCGATAGATTTGCAGACTTAGGTAAAATCGATTTGATCTCTTCAGAAACCTGTTCATCCATGAAATATTTGTAGAAAATCGTCAAATCAGCAACATTTCTTCTATACTGCAAGGAATCAAGGTCATTAGTAAGATTTGAGTTGCCAATCAATTTAACTGCTCTCCGCTGTACAGAATCAAGATACTTCAAACTAACCAGTATGCTCCACCCCATATGTGAGAACAATATTCCATGCAGGGACGTATAAAAGATTTGTATATTAAAAGAAGCTGTTCGCTACTGAAAAACTTACGACATCGTCCCAAAAACCCCAATTTTTGAACAGCGCTTTTTGCTAGGGTAAAAATATGAGAATTCCATTTCATATTATTTTCAACCTTAACTCCTAGAAGTTTCACGGACTCTTTCTCTATCAAAACGTTGGAATCAAACTTCAATGGAAAAGGGTTAGGTGTTGATAATTTTGAAAAATGGCAAACTTGTGTTTTGGACGTATTGAATTCAACACTGTTAGTAACACCCCAATCAAAGATAGTTTTAAGATCAACGTTTAAAGAATCTATCAAATTTGATCTACAGTTATCAAGCGCTAAAGGTGAATACGATCTAGGTGCAACATGAGATGCATGAAGAGTGCTATCATCAGCAAAACTATGGATAGGATTAATTGTTGAAACCAACAAGTCATTAATATAGATAAGAAAAAGAGTTGGGGACAAAGCGGAACCTTGAGGAACTCTCGCATTAGTCGAAAATACATCCGATGAAATACCGTCAACATTGACTCGAAATTTTCGCTCAGATATAAAGCTTTGTATCCAGGAAGTTAGTGGCTCATCTAAACCATAACATCTCAACTTGCATATAAGATTTTTGTGCCAAACTTTGCCAAATGCTTTGGAAATATCAAGAGCAACACCGAAAGTCTCACCAAAGTTTTCAAGGGATCTTTTCCAAAGATGAGTAACAAACGAAAGCAAATCTCCTGTTGCTCTTCCTTTTCGGAAGCCGTATTGTCTTTCATTAAGTAATTTGAAAGACTCTAAGAAGCTCATTAAATTAAAATTTATATATTTCTCAAAAACTTTAGACACTACTGACAAAATTCAAATGGGTCTGTAATTGAATGGGTCAGTTTTACTACCCTTTTTTGCAACTGGCTGTACACTAGCAATTTTCCATATTACAGGAAAAATCCCTTTCTTATAAGACAAATAAAATATTTTAGTGAGGATAGGTGCTAGCTCCCTAGCAAACGTTTTAAGTATAATTGGAGGAATATTATCAGGCCCAGATGCCTTGTTGGTATTAATTTGTAAAAGCATTTTTCGAATAATGTTTTTACGAAAAATTATTCGCTTCATTTTGAGCGATGCTTTAGGAATAGGTCTAGGTTGGAAATTGGGTTCGACTAAGGTAGAATTTATAGAAAAAATATGTCCTAGCAAATTAGCCTTTTCTTTTGGGTCAATAATAGGTATATCTCTATCAATAAGAGGAGGAAGAGAAGATTTACAGAAATTGCCTTGGATAGTCTTAGCGGCTTTAAAGAAGTTACGCGATCCAGTTGGGTGCTCAGCAAATTTCTAAGCTTTTTTCAAATTAAATAGATTTTTCTCTCCATCTATTAGTTTCCTACATAAATTCCTCTCTTTTCGATACTCTCTAAGGTTTTCATCAGTTTTGTTTTGGAAAAACTTTCGAAAAGCCTTTTTTTTAGCTTTAATTGCTTTTTTGCATTTACTCGAAAACCATAGATCAACCATAGATCGGAATGATCAATTTATTAGGAATAAATCTACGCATGCCTTCACCTATAATTTCAGAAAAATTAATAGCAGCAATGTTTAGATCTTGGCCAGTAAGACAACTATGTTTCCAAGGAAAGCGTTGAAGAAGATTTTAAGTCCTTGCCAATCCGCCGCTTTGTAATCCCAAACAAGACGGGGATTCGCTTTAAATTGTTTAGGAATTTGTATATTTAATTTAATGGTGATCAAAATTTGATCTGACCCACCTAAAGGCTCTGATACTTTAAATTGTACTAAGCATGGATCATTTGTCAAAAATAAGTCAAGTAAGTTGCTACTTTGTCCAGGAATGTCAGGAACTCTGGTAGGCTGGTCTATTATCTGAGTGAAATTATGATAAAGAGCAAAGAGCTCAGCCTGTTTACCTATCTCATCAGTAGAGGAGCTGTGTATGAGCCATCCTTTATTATGAACATTAAAGTCCCCTAGAAGAATAAACTTAGCATTAGGATACTGAGCTAACCTATCTATCTTTTCAGACAGATCATGAAATAAATTAATGTTCTCAGGTGAATTAGGAGAACGATACAGCCCAAAAACAAACAAAGTTTGATTAGGGCAACAAATTTTTAAAGATACCATATTGTGGTGTTTAGTGTTTAATTCAAATTTTTTAATCCTCACATATGGAATAGAATTTCGAACATAAGCGCAAACAACATGTTTATTAT
Source organism: Diogma glabrata (assembly GCA_963693315.1). NCBI lineage: Eukaryota > Metazoa > Arthropoda > Insecta > Diptera > Cylindrotomidae > Diogma > Diogma glabrata. The sequence continues at coordinate 214,229,405 of OY856186.1, forward strand.
AGAACAAAGATTCTAGATCATAATTAGGACAAATATATTTACTCTTATCTAATGTTACGGCTCTCCCACTGATAATCGTTTCTGTTAAAAAAAGAATATCAAGACGGTAACGTTCAAGATATTGGTGGACCGAGTTGAGATTGAAGTTCAAACCTCTTATGTTTGTAAAATTGATTGATAATTCAGACATTTTAACTCAACATTTACAAAAGTCTTCCTAAATTGTAGATATTTGAATTATTTGAGGTGTAAAAGTTGTTTGACAATTTTTGATTATAAATTATGTGTGGTGGTGTTGTAGGTGTGACGTTGTGAGAACGTTTATTTGCTTTTTGGTGGATTTAATATGTTATTAAAAGTAGTTTTAACCAAATTAAATAAAACTGTTCCGAAATCGCATTGATAAAGCAGTTTCCGTTAATGTATTTAGTTTGGTTTGATAAATTTTTTGGATTATTCTGGACTTGGACTATTCTACTTACATTTTTTATTTAAACTAATCTGACACATCCAATTCTATTTGTACACAAAGCTGTTTGGTCCCGAAATCTACCTATTTCTAGCGGATATACGTGCCGCTTGGACTTTTTTTGTTGCTATTGAATATGTTAAAGACACAAGGGGATTTAAAACTCCAAAATTAGCGAAAAAGGTTTCTTTAGTCTGGTAAAGTTAGAATGACAGTCTTGAGAACGATAAACGAAAAGAACTTTTGCTGTTTAAGAACTATGCTTTCGAAAACAATCTAGAGAAGTCAAGTGTGAAAACTTAAAAAATTGAACGTGGTTTGGGCCACACTAGAGCGAGAGAAAAGAAGATGAGTTTGAGGTGTTCTTATATTAGAGTGGTTCTTATATTATTTTATTTATTTATTTATTTTTTTAAATAAATAAATAAATTTTAGAATTTTTATGCTTTTATAGACTCAAAGGGCTTAAAATAAATTAAATCTTTGTTTTGCTTGATTTGATTTTGTTTTACATCTTTGAATTTCATATCTTTATCTGGATATAAATCTCCGTCACCTTGCCATTTAGGTTTCTTTAACAAATAACATGGGGGGGTTGGCATTGAATAAAATAATCAAGTGGCGATTCTAGTCAAAGTACATTAGACGAGCCAGTCCCAACTACCCTTGCAATAATTTTGACATGGGCCAAAAATGTGGGTTAGAAAATAATCCAGCAAAAACAGTAGTGATTCTTTTTACCTTTTACCTTTTTTAAATATTGTAGATTCAAAATTCCTTTCTTGATCTGTATGAATCTAATTGCTTATTGTTGCTTCAGTTATTATGGTTCTCGATTCCTGATTGATATTGGACACACACCTCTGGCCACATGCTAAAATAATTCATTATGACTAGCACATATTTGTTGATGCTATCAGTAGCCGGAAATGGTCCAGCTACATTCATTGCAATTTTCTCAAATGGCGCTCCCATATTATACTGCCTCATATTACCATAACTTCTTCGTATAGGTCCTTTTGCAGTAGCTATTCCACGCCACCATCCCACTACCAATTGACATGCTCCTGACCAATAAAATCTAAGTCGTACTTTGTCAAGGGTTTTATTAATACCCAGGTGACCGCCAATGGTTCCTCCATAGCATTTCTTTAAAAACTTGAGGCATTTTTAATTTTGGGACTACTACTAACATTGATTCTTTAACTGTACCCTTAGAACTTACAGCGGCTGTTCCATTATGACCAATATGACACTGTCTAGGTTTTTCTCTTGTTTCACTTACGTAAGCCTCACGTCATTAATGTTTTCCAAGCTTTCGGCCCGGTTACAGTGCTTGCATTCTACCTGGCATTCGTTAACATTTCCATGTGCAGTTCCTGTTCGATGTTTAATGTCAAAATCATAAGCTTGTAAGCGTTTGATCCATCGTGCTCCCTACCCCGCCGGGTATTTAAATGATCCCTTTCTCGCTTGGACAGTGTCTTCGAGTAATAAGGTATTACTTTCTCTTTCCCATCAATTTTATCGATTTCTTTTCCCCTTCTCCTATACCATCATTGCTAGTATCAGTATTTAATATAAATTTAAGATTGCATAGGATAAACCAGAACTGGTGCAGATCATAATCTGAAGTTCCATAATCGCATGGTCTTGCTTTTCGGTCTATTCAAATGCTTTATCTTTTCTTGGAAGCTTATGTAGGCTCTTAGCAATATAATCAAATTCTGGTATAAAAGGTCGGTATTGTACAATCATTGAAAACTGCAAAGCTCTGATAAATCTTTTAACTTTAATATACAACAAACTAGAAGTTTCTATCTTTAATAGAACCGAATTTATGAATATTTAAAAATAACTCGACTAGCCAAAAATCACGAAATTCTCGATATTTGGAACCGATATATTTTCCAAAAAAAAATCCTCGAACACGAGGATCCCATATATAACCGAGTAATCCTCGAATACGTATATCTTTTTATTCGTAGTAAATTTTTTTTAAAAATATCAATGCGTTAGAAATATTCACGATTTTCACATGACAAAAACATTTGTGAAAAATTTTAAGGGTAGCTTTCTCCCTTAGTTTTAATTTTTAAAAAATTTATAACCGATTTTCCGATTTTTTTAAATTTATTTCAAAATATACACTTTCAATTAGATTTTAACGCGTGATGGAAGTAGTATCGATGTGAGTGCTAGAGGGTACTGCACAAACAAAAACAACATAGTTTTCAAGCAGTTTTAAAACTTTATGTTTTTTTTTCTCGGAAATATCAGCATGTAGGCAAATTTTGTATGTGACAATTTTGACTTAAAATTTTTACGTAAATCACTTCTTATTGGCATGGGTCGCGTTAAACCTTGATCCGTCTCATTTGCCAATCATTTTGTACGTTCCGCATTCCGCCGACACTTGAACGATTATTTAAAAGCCAAAGTGTATAAGCACATAAAATTTGGAAAAAAAACGTGCAAAGTACATTGAACCACAAGTAAGAAGCATTATGAACGAACAACAAGTCGGCAAGTGACACCATTCGTTATAGGTATTGCATCTCATTGATTCCGAGTTGTTAATATTAATTACTTTACTCTGAAGATTGGGTCGATTTTGCTTCAGTTATTTCAAGAAGAGTAAATTAGTATGTCTTAAAAGTTTACTATTTCTAAGGGTGTCTAAAATTTACTGTTCCTTCACCCAGTTTATGCAATTTGTAAACTTTACATGCGCGAAAACATATTTCATCTTCCAAATCAGACTAAAAAAACCAATAAATTCAATACATTTGTCTTGTTTTCGAATTCATATCACATCTCAAAAAGAAAAAACTATAAATTAACAACCTACTAATAGTTTTAGTGTGGTAAATAGAGCATTCAAATCCGAATATTCGAGCATTCGAATATCCGATAAATTTGAGTATATTTTAAGTATTCGTTATTCGAATATTTATACGCGAATATTCGAATATTTTTTATCTCCCAAAATATAATGGTTTTCCATCCCTTCATTCCTTTTTCAAACTTCGAAACTAAGAAATTTCAATATTTTAAGGGAAATAATTTTATTAAAGTGCTTGACGTATAAACTCCGCTTAGTATTGCAATCAAAGAACTTAGCAAAAAAAAATTCAAAACTTATGACAGCTGAAGGCATATGCAAATTCTTATTTACTTCTCTAACGGAACTGAACAGTGATTACAGTAAAATCTTACTCAACGAAATTAGGAAACAAATGGATTAGAAAAGAAACAAAACAACCTTAATAACCATATTTCTATATCTTGATACTGGAGTTATACCACAATCGAACGAATATTTTGATTACACAAAGAAAACTGCTGTGAAAACTTTCTCGCCTCCTCAGCCTTCAAAGATGTACCAGATCCTAGCGAGGAAAACAATGATAACCAGTTGCAGGTATCTTGTTATATAAATGACGCACTTGCAGTCAACAATCAAAGTAAAAATATATTGCAATAAAAGCTGCAACTAGCGATTAGCTCAATTACCGATTCCACGACATGAGATACAGTAACAGTGGTAATGAAAATCGCGGTTAATAGTTTAAAAAAACATTTTTGTTATTTAAATTCGTTCAAAAAAAGAACAGATAAATTAGACAATTTGAATAATGCTCTATTGACTATCAGCCCCACTTCAACAAAAACTGAAAGGGGCTTCTCTACGGCGGGATATCTGAAATAAGAAGTAGCCTAAAATTTAAACATTTAATGCACTTATCTTTTTTAAATGCATATTTCAAGAAAACAAATAAAATAAAATGCATAATATGTTAAACCTGTTGGATTTTATCCATAGTTCTTAGTACTTCTTTTACTATTCGAATACTAACCGAATATTCGGATATTTAAAGAAAAAGTTATTCGATATTCGGATAACTCAAAATGTCGAATAACTGAATGCTCTAGTGGTAAATAAGACACAAGGTTTGATTATAATATAAACCAGCATAAATCCAGAAATCTTTGGTTTTTATGCATATACCAAACATAGCAAACACTCAAAAACAAAACAATTCGATGTTTTTTTTTAGCAAGCTAGTAAAGTAAAGTTTCGAATACTTTTTCATGCACTGAAAAAAAAATTGAAGTTCATAACAACCTCATCTCGAAGTTGGCAGTTGATTATTCATGCAAAGAAAAATTATTTGCAAACAATTTCACTGTGATTGGGACAACTACACGATAACATTTTCCTAACAACAGAAAGAGGTTTATTTAAAATATAAAGTGTTATATCCAATATAACAGTAGTTGAGTAAAGATAATAACTATTTCCGTTAAAAAAATTTTCTTTGGCCTTATATCATGAATTTTTCATTTTAAAGTTTAAGTATTTGAGATTAATTGAACTATATTTTATTTTCACATAAATATTTCATGTGATTGTCTCAACTTAATCGATCTATAATTGTAGAGTTGTTGACGCAATTTCGTAGTTTGATTCGCCATATGTAACCGCACGGTGAGGTTGAGACAATTGCATTTCGATTGGAAATAGGACATGTTTTTTTCAGTGTGCATACGAAAACTAGTAAACACTTAAAAAACCTAGTTACTAGGTTTTATACATATGGCCCATTGTCTTGTCTTCAATCAGAAGATAATCAAAGGAATGTTTAAATAATTGATGCAACAGAAAATCAACTCTGAATATATGTCAGGAACTAATCATACACAGAACAGTGTAACATTTCCCAAGAAGTGTCATTTTACGCACAATTACAGCGGCAAACACTTTAATTGATAAATTTTTAACTTAAAGTGTTAATCTAATGAAAATTTTTTGATTAAAAGACTTTTTATATACACTTTAATAATATTTTATTTTTCTAAATATATTTTCTGTCTCTAAGAGACCTTCTTCAGAGAATGAATTCTGATTTCTATAATTATTTCTATATTCCATATTATTTCTATAAATATTTCATTATAGAAATCAGAATTCATTCTCTGAAGAAGGTCTCTTAGAGACAGAAAATATATTTAGAAAAATAAAATATTATTAAAGTGTATAAGAAGCCTTTTAGTCAAAAAATTTTCATTCCTTTGATTGATCATTATTTTCGAAAGATAAAGCCCATGCTATCAAACCGATATTCAATCGAAAATGCATCCCAAATTAACGTTTGTTAAACGTAAAAACTCAATCAAAACCCCAAACGAAAAAAAGAGCCTCAGACAAACAGATAGCAATTTAATTTTAGTAATGCCAATAAACTAAATAGATTGAGAATTTCCGATTGCATACGCCGGTAGTGTTAGAAGAGAAGGCAATCGGCCATACGGCTGCTATCGACAGAAAAATGAGTAATATAATGAGCCGACAATAATTTCTACCATACCTATCCAGAAGCAATGTTAGAATAGTAACGGTATTTAAGCTGTTTACAGAAGGCTTCAAAAAGGCCCGAATTAAATTATATGAATGCACAAAGCATACATGGTGAATATGAACACGAACTAAAAGTCATGTTGAAAGACATTAATGGAAGCTGATCGCACGGATGACACAATAACTTGATGCGCTATAAACTTTGGGGAGTCGCGATGAAAAAAGGAAAGTTATGCAATTCAATTTTATTTGTTCGACCTTCTGTTGTTGTTGCTAGCCTATTTCTTTATGAACCGTAAGTGTTATAATAGATTCTAAGTTTTAAAAATAAAATTGGATTTTACTTTGTATCCGCAATTATTAGAATAAATTCATTTGTTTTGATTTGCACTTTAAAAAGAATTAATATTGTAATTTAAGTAGAAAGTATGTGAATTTAAAAATGTTGTTATATGTTAAAAATATTTAAACTTTACTCGAATTTCCTGTGGAAGAGTTAATTAACATTTAATATTATTGCAAAATTGTTAAAGTTAAATCAATTTTTTTCTTTTCTTTTGTATCGAAGGAATCAAGTTTACGCCAACAAGCCGTCAGCTGTATTAGCTAGTTGGAAACTGCTAGCAATGACTTTGATGTCAAGAGTTTCTAGAGATTTTTATCGACTCACCCACTTGGTATAATCAGTGTCAGATAGGTTGCTGCTTAAAGTAACAAAGATTTTTTTCTTACTGCAACCGTTGAAGTAAAAGTTCAATGATACTTTATAATAATTACGAAATCAGGTTTTCAAAATCGCGAAACTTATAATGTCGTCAAACCCAAATATTGATTAAATAGTTTGATTTTTATCGATGTTTTGTTGTTGTGATTAGAGGACCGTATTCATTATAATTTATCAATTATGTAAAATGTATTCTAAAAATAGAATTTCGTATTTTACTTGACGTCAATTTATCATGCGTGTCTTAAGTTTGAATAATTAAAATTTTTCGTTTTTAAAAATTACAAATTTAAAAGTTTTGTAACAGCTTTTTTTGTGCTGTGCTGTTGATGCTTCATATAGGAACAGCTTAGGCTGTCTTCAAGCGTTCCTCATCTGTGTAGTAACTTTAACAATTCAATCCATTGTCTGGTTGAGTTTTACTTAAAGAATCATTTAACACAACAAGTGAACACATAAAGTGCTTTTTGAATTTATCAGCAGTATTAGTCGACTTCAACTTTATGAATTTGAACTAAACGAGAATATTGATTGTAGCATATACCGTTCAAGTTTTATGGCTAGATTTACTTTGGCTATGGCTATTTTCTCCACCAAAAACATGTCTAATGGGTCTAGACTCTAGTCGAATCTATTTGGACTCAGACCCATAGGTATTAATTTTTATTGAACCGGGGTCGTCTGAACAGTGAACAATTTGGACTGTTATTGTGGTTTTTGGACATTGTTTCACACATTACCGTCTAAGCTTTTATAAGATTTAGAGCAATCCGTTAGATGTCTAACAATGGCAGAGTGGTCCTTACGGCCTATAATGTTCAATCGCAGGAGGGGTCGGTTTTAATCGATTATGATCAATGTTAATCTACGGGTCTGACTACCCTGCGTACTCCAGTCCCTGCCATTGACATATGAGTTAGCGTCACATACCACTGAAAATGGCAGGAGATATCATTAGCCAAGATGATATGTTAGGGTACTGGCGGACGAACTTTAATTAGTCAACGGCAGCACTCCCAGTCTTAGCTAGGCAGCGTTCCGTAGTAGTATCGCTCATTGGCTCTTCCGAAGAATCAGGCCAACATATAATTATATGTGGGCTTTGTGCCTCGATTGAGGTGGTGAGCGGTGCGTCTGGGGTACGCTGCATCAGCTAGATTATTGGCAATTAGTTTTGTTTTGTTTTCAGCAAATTTCTCACAATTTGTTTTTCACTTATTATTTTGTTATTATTTCTTCATCTTATCATGAAATATTGGCATATGTCATATTTTATTGTGTGATAGGATTTTTTGCTTAGTTATCCATTTTTAATAAAACATAGAAAAATAAAATAAACCTTTTGAAACATATATGGTAGTAAAACAGAAAATATATAAGTCTGCAAATGGTAAATCAAATATGCGCAAACCACCCGCTCATAAAGCGGCATATCCACGGTATTTGCAGGGACAACACATATATGAATCAAACAAAAATTTTAAAATACATGTTTTAAACATCTGCGGATTGAACGCTAACAATGACCACGTGCAACATCATTTTGGGCACGACAAACCGAAACTTTCTATTCCTTACAGAAACACAAGTTTCTGGAAATTTCATCTCTATAGAATCGCTTAATTCCAAATATAGACTTGAATCAGCATTCAAACTCCATCAAGGCGTATGCGCATTCATTCATGAGAGTGTTTCGTATACACGCTTTCTAAATTTTGAACTACACGGTGATGGCTTCAATACAATGGTTTTAAAGATTTGTCTTCCAGAAATTACTTTTTTTACAATAGCTTTATACCGGTCCCCCAAAAAACGTAACCCAAACTTTTTTAATTTCCTGACAAAAATTGTGGACGAGATTAGAGCAAAGTCCCCTAATTGTGAGGTTATCATTACCGGTGACTTCAACGTCCACAACAAATCATGGTTGGAATTCTCCAAATCGACCGACGATGTTGACAATAGTGGAAAACTGGCAGAAATGTTTGCCGCGTCTCAGGGCCTATTCCAAATTGTCAAAAGCCTAACTTTCACTCCTCGTAATGGCGGTGATAATAGTTTTTTTTTTAGATCTCTATCTTACCACAATGCCAAATATTACGGGTGCCGATGTCGTTAAAGGTAGTATTGAAAATTCTGATCATTATTTAATTTCATCAGTTATCAAAACTGATTTATTAAAGCTACAGCTCCCAATAAAATACTTCACCACTCCCAGTAAATACTTCACTACTCAAAAATGGATAAAAGCAATCTTCAAAATTTGTTCCATGGTTTCCCTTTCGACCGTCATTGTTTTTACGCTGACAATGTAAATGTTTCTGCTCAAAACTTTACAGAAACCATCCAATTTGCTATCAATAAATTCGTCCCTTTCTCCATAGTAAAACCCAAACAAAAATACTTGTATTCGAAAACTGCCAAAGCGGCACCTAGAAACAAACGTATAGATCATTTAATATATGGATTCATAACAAAACTCCCGCTAATCGATCCCAATATCTAAAGGCCAACAAAATACCTAACCAGATTATCTCAAACGAAAAGTCTGAAATTGACAGATATAAAGCTTCAAAACTTACGTCTCTACGTTTATTTATGACAAGAGTTTCTACAGTTCCATTAACTCTTTAAATTCTGATACAAAATCTTTATTCCCCCGATGGATGGTGATTCAATCGTCATGGATCCCGAAAGAAAAGCTAACTTGTTCGCTGAACGCTTTGCTCTGAACTCCACTGTTTTGGAAATTCCTAAAAAAATACCCCGAATCCAGTCTTCAGAAGTTAATATGAATGAACTCCACTTCAAACCCAAAATAATCGTCAAACTTTTAAATGGGTTAACCATCAACAAAGCCTCAGGAATGAGCAACATTCCACCTATTATTTTGAAAACCTTTTCAAAAGAATTTGCACCAACTTTGACTAAAATATTCTACCAATCCTACAAATCTGGTATATTTACCTCGTTCTGGAAGTTGGCAATTGTCCAGTCCGTCCCCAAAAGGAACCAAGATCTGATATCTCAAATTATAGGCCAATAGCTTTACTATCGGCAGTGGCGTAGCTAGCATGGGTGGCACCCGGGGCGGATATTGTGGTGTCACCCCAAAAATAAAAACTGTCAATAATAATAAAAAGCCGATAAACGTAATTTATAATTTTTTTTAATTAATACAAATGAGCATTATTATTATAAGCCCGCAAGTAATTTTTAACTAATTTTAATTTGCTGAAACTCCTCTCACACGAAGCCACTAATACGCAAATAGTCATAAATAACTTTAGTGCGACCGTAAGATTCGGAAGAAATCCTAAAAAATCCCATTCTACGATGAATTTCAAAAAGTCTAGGTACACCCAGTTAGAAACTGTATCATTGGCCGCTTTTAAATGCCTCCTCACCCTTTGTATCTCTATGAGGAGTTCTGTTGCCAATACAGCATCATAAAAACCAGTAAATTTTGATACCGATAATTTTAACTCTTCACTGTTCGCCAAAAGATAAGTGTTTGTCTGCACAACCTCGAACAATGAAGCTAAATCTTAAACTGACTTCAGTCTAGTTCGGAGTTCAACACAGAATCGGTCAAGACATTCCAACATGTCCTTTTTAAGTTGAGCTCTCAGTGTCAGTCCAACATCAGGTGCAAACTCACCACTCGTTCGTTTTTTGCGTTTTTATGACGAATTCGGCTTTCCATTGGAATGTCATAGTCCTCCGATTTTTTCGCAGCAAGATCTATTGCCTCTTCTACAATGAGACTTCGTTATGAATTGACTCTATTTTTGTAGCTGATTGATCAATATTCAAACCCGTGCTTTGCAATCCAATCTGAGCACAGATATTATTTCTCTTAGAATATCATTCCAAAACAAAAGATAGCAAAGAAACGAAAAATCACATGCTGCATTGATAAGGTTCTGTGCAGCGCCTCTAGTGTCTACATTTTCTTGTTGATCACTTAACTTCTCAATTTCAGCCACAATCCCATCAAAGTTTTCGGCCAATACTTTTACTGCAGCATAATGAGCACTCCAATGCGCTGTTAAGAGTATTTTAACAGTTGCTTTGTTGTGTTTAGCAAGTACTTCCCAGCGGCTAGTCGAAGCAGAAAAACATGTAAAAATGGCTTCCACTGACGAGTGTTGGCCGTATAAATTAATTGAATGATCTTTGCAGCCCACAAAAATTGCTTTTTTATTTTTTGCTTTAATAATAGCTTGCACTTCTCTATGTATACTACTCATAACAGCTGCATTATCATAACCTTTGGGAGCGACAATTCATAACATCTATACCATCATTTTCAAGATTTTACACTGAAAAAAACATGTCCTATTTCCAATCGAGATGCAGTTGTCTCAACCTCACCGTGCGGGCAGATATGGCGAATCGAAATACGAGATTGATTCAACAACCGTACAATGATAAGCCGATGCAGTTGAGACAATCACATGAAATATTTATGTGAAAATAAAATATAGTTCAATTAATCTCAAATACTTAAATTTTAAAATGAAAAATTCATGATATAAGGCCAAAGAAATATGTTTTCATGGAAATAGTTATTAACTTTATTCAACTACTGTTATATTGGATAGCACTTTATATTTTAATTACACCTCATTCTGTTATCAGGAAAATGTTACTGAGTAATGAGTAGTTGTCCCAATCACGGTGAAATTGTTTGTAAATATCTTTTCTTTGCATGAATAATAAACTGCCAACTTCGAGATGAGGTTATTATTACTTCAATTTTTTTTTCAGTGTAAGAATTTCATCGCTTAAATCAGCGGCTTTTTTCCACGTAAAGGAAAAAATCCAAGGAATACTTCCTTGATTTCCACTTTACTACCATCAATTTTCACATAACGAATCGCTTCTGACATTTGATCAATATGTGAAATGTCAGGTGTGCTATCAAACATAATTCCAAAATATTTAACCGATTTAATTTCGTTGACAAGCTTAAACTTTACGTGGATCGCTAAAACATTTATGAACTCATTTTGTATATCTGGTGACAAATATGATACTTTTGGTGATTTACCATGCTCCAAATTCAAAATGTGTTCTTTTAACACTACATCATACATTGACAATAGTTTGGTTAGTTCTAAGAAATTGCCTTTATTTGAAGAACTTTGTCCTTCATCATGTCCATGAAATGCTGGGTTTTGTTTAGATAAAAACAAAGTTATATCCAATAATCTTGATAAAAGATGTTTTTACTTCTGTTTTTTATTATATATTAATTGCAAGGCTGCGTCTCGAATCGTTTTATGAATTTTTAACCTCATTTCCAAAGTTTTCCACTTTTCAAAATTCTCCAGATGTTCATTTGAAGTTTCATGCTCGGCCACTTTGGGATTTAGTTTCCACCGCTTCTGATATCCAGTAGTAAATGTTGATTTTGTATTATTATTATTGGTGACAGCAAATACACGACAACAGAAGCAATACAGGACGCAAGTTATTATTTACAGGAGAATAAACAATCATTGGCCGTAGAATTTTTTCACCATTATTCATCATTTTATAAAACCATTCTTTAGAAAGATGGCGAACATCACCTTTTATGTCTAACCCGTGTCTAGATACAGTAACAAACGACCCTTCTCTATTTTGAAAATGTTCACTTTCTTTTTTTATGATTTCAATGCGAACATTACCAGAGACGAGTATATTCAAATGTGATACATCTCTTAAGTCCTGAAGTGATTCACCCATGCAAATACTGTCTTCGATAGTAGAAGCATTAGCGGCATTATCACTGTCATTTTCATTATTCCTTTCTAATTCGTCATCATAGGTTATTATTATTAATTCTGTATTGTTGCTGTTGCTTTCCGAAGATGAGCCAATATTCTCCGAAACATTCGTTGCATCAACGTGATAATCAATTTCTTTTGATGAACCTTGGATATAATCGGGTTTTGTAACATATTTATAGATTTGGTCTTTCTCTGCTGGAACCAACTTTTTCTTTAAAAAGTATGAACTCCTCGTGGCATATTTATTTTTTGGGATATTTGCTAAACGAAATCTAAAAAAATATTTTTAATTATATTATAGGTATCAGCAAAGCATTAATTCTAAATATATTTGTAGGATACATAATAGGTACATAGTTCATAATAAGTACACTGTGTTAACGACTAAATACACCGCCAAGAAAATTAATTTATTTAAATTTCCTTGTAACCACTTATATTAAATAATATTTGATAAAATGGAATATACAAATCATAGCCTAATATTATAAGGAACTACTTAAAAAAATATAAGTATGAAATCCTAAAAGATATTTTATATAAAGAATTGAAACCAAAATTAAATATCCAATTAGAATCATGCTCAATAATTTACAAAATTGATTGTGATTTTTGTGAAAAATTTTATATCGGGAAAACCGGAAAATGTTTTAAAGACTGATTTAAGGAATACCTGCCTAAGAAGAAAAATAAACAAAATTTAAAGTTTATTTTTGCAAACCATTTACATAGTTAATAACAATAGCTACACCACTTAAAAAAAAAAATTGAAGGCTTTACATTTATGTAGCCAAGGATCTTTAAAAGAATCACTTGATGAGTTGGAAATTTCCAAGGGATTTAAAACCCAACAAAATGTAATTTTAAATGATAAACTTTCATTTAATTCAAATATATAAATATATAAAACTGAAAACAAACAGTATGAGTATCAGAGATGAGAAAAGAACGTTCTTCGCTAAGAAACAAACGTTTCCCATATAACGAGTGTTTTTATATATTCGTGTTCTTTTGTATTCTCATTTTAAAACAAATGAAAACAGTGAGAGAATTATTAAAATGTTTCTGTTTGTTTTTATTCTGTTTTGTTTATTCTCTATATTCGAATGGTTTAGTTTAAAACAGGAATAAAGAATTATGCGAATAGAAACGCAAATGTATTTGCGAATATATTCTTAGGATTGGGATTATTTTTTTTGGGTTAAAAAAAAGAAATTTTATACGTTTTTTTTGTATTAATACTTTACTAACTCGAAGTTTATATTTATTAAATCAATTTAAAATTTTATTTTTGGACTTTTATGTTATGCGGTCTATAATACTAAGAATAATTTTAGTCTGTCTTTGGACCGAAAAACAACGAAATGTTGAACACTACTTGGCGGAGATTCAAAATTTTTACTCCGTTAAATTCTAGGGTTAGATCACTAGATTGCAAATGCATTAAAAATTTGGGTTGATAAATCGTTTGGCTTATTCAATGTTTTTTAGATAAAAATAAATCGTTTCATTTTCTCTATAAAAAAACGCAACGGATTAGCTGGAATTAAACTCAAGCATGTAATGTAATGTGATAATATATTTTGTTGTTTACGACATCGCATTTATGTTTTGTATTGGTTTTCTTTTACTTCTCTAGCTAGAAGTAAACACACACCCTCTCACCTTTCATGAAGTAAATACTAGACCCTTCGTACAAACCGAAGTCCTGACACCTCGTAGCAACTTTCTACCCTTACCACCATTTGTCAATAGAAAATAGAGGTAGTCTTTGTAATAGAGCTTGAAAATAAAAAAAATATTTAATTCTAAATTCATTAGGTCTTTTTTAACAAGCAAAAATATCATTTTAATATAAAATAATTAATTATTTATACTAGAAGTTATTACTCATATTGAAATTTTTTAAAATATTTTGTAAACATTTAAGTTAATTTTATTTAATATAAATGACGCAGTTTTGTTTACGCCAGAGCCTCTGGTTCCATGATTACAAGTTTTAAAAAAATTGTTAAATTAAATAATCTAATATATTAAATAAACAATAGTCCAATTTTATTTAATTAAAACTTCAACTTGGGTCCTTTAATATGCTAATTTCGTTCCGATTTGTTATCAATTATCATACATAAACTAAATAATATAGGTGCGTCCGATTTGACTGAAGTAACTGAAAAAACAACAACGATTGCATATAATTTTTCATTTGTTTCAGTTGCTTCACTCAAAACGAACACGAATATCGATTGATATCGTCCTCAAATCGCAGTTTTTCGTTTTTAATCAACAAGGCAAATAGTAAAAAAAACTAAGAAAATGTTATGATTATAAAGCGAATAGGAAGAATAAAAGAAATAAAATAAAAACGGCAGATATTTTAAAACACGAGTGCTGGAGAATATAAAACATTCGAATGAAAACATTTCTCTTATTTCTATTCTTTATATATTCGTATTCTTTCCTTAATAAAAAAAAGGAATAAATGCGATTGGATTTTCAAAACATTCTTAAATATTCGTTCGAAGAACGTTTCTTTCTCATCTCTGATGAGTATGTATCAACCTACAAAAATTTGCAAAGCTGCAGTAATTGCATAACTGCCATTTTATTCTACAGTTATTATTTTTGTATCCATTGAAAAACGATCTATTTCAATTTATTCTTTGAGTTTCAAGATAAAGGAAAAAAAATTATTATGAGATCATTTACAATCACGGTAATTTGATTGTTTGTTAGTTTCCTTAGGTGTTTGCAATTAATTTGTTTGAAATGTAAAACATATATTAGGTAGTAAGGTTAAGCGGATATTTTAGAAATAATTTTGGAATAGAGACATTGTAACTCAAGGGTGCCACCCTATTGACAAAGGGTGCCATATTATCGACGTAAACCACTTTTCCTATACATTATTCAGCATATGTGTTTTCAGACCTGGTCATTAAATAATCATGCTTGCATACTAAATAATATATCGTAAAAAACGGTCAATATGGTATCTATAGGAATATTCAAAGCTATTGAGTAATTGTGGTGATGGGATTCAATGCTCAACATGTTGATTCGATTAATATTGTTAAAATATTATTTCACGTAATAACTCAAAAATTTTAAAAAGTAGAATAGATTCTTTTTGAACCAATAACACATTTATAGGACACATTTATAAGTTATCACAATTTATAAATTAAAATTATATGGATAACCTGGTTAAAATGGTTTCTAAGTGATTTATCGTTGAAAACATGTGATGGTTTGTTTAAGTTTTTTACGTTCGGGTGTCACCCCAAAACGGTTTCGAAGTGATTTATCGTTGAAAGCATGTAATGGTTTGATTAAGTTTTTTACGTTCGGGTGTCACCCCAAAACGGTTTCGAAGTGATTTATCATTGAAAACCTTGTGATGGTTTGTTTAAGTTGTTTACGTTCGGGTGTCACCCCAAAACGGTTTCGAAGTAATTTATCATTGAAAACATTGTGATGGTTTGTTTAAGTTGTTTACGTTCGGGTGTCACCCCAAAACGGATTCGAAGTGATTTATCGTTGAAAACATTGTGATGGTTTGTTTAAGTTGTTTACGTTCGGGTGTCACCCCAAAACGGTTTCGAAGTGATTTATCATTGAAAACATTGTGATGGTTTGTTTAAGTTGTTTACGTTCGGGTGTCACCCCAAAACGGATTCGAAGTGATTTATCGTTGAAAACATTGTGATGGTTTGTTTAAGTTTTTTACGTTCGGGTGTCACCCCAAAACGGTTTCGAAGTGATTTATCATTGAAAACATTGTGATGGTTTGTTTAAGTTGTTTACGTTCGGGTGTCACCCCAAAACGGTTTCGAAGTGATTTATCGTTGAAAACATTGTGATGGTTTGTTTAAGTTTTTTACGTTCGGGTGTCACTCCAAAACGGTTTCGAAGTGATTTATCATTGAAAACATTGTGATGGTTTGTTTAAGTTGTTTACGTTCGGGTGTCACCCCAAAACGGTTTCGAAGTGATTTATCGTTGAAAACATTGTGATGGTTTGTTTAAGTTTTTTACGTTCGGGTGTCACCCCAAAACGGTTTCGAAGTGATTTATCATTGAAAACATTGTGATGGTTTGTTTAAGTTGTTTACGTTCGGGTGTCACCCCAAAACGGATTCGGAGTGATTTATCGTTGAAAACATTGTGATGGTTTGTTTAAGTTTTTTACGTTCGGGTGTCACCCCAAAACGGTTTCGAAGTGATTTATCATTGAAAACATTGTGATGGTTTGTTTAAGTTGCTTACGTTCGGGTGTCACCCCAAAACGGTTTCGAAGTGATTTATCATTGAAAACATTGTGATGGTTTGTTTAAGTTGTTTACGTTCGGGTGTCACCCCAAAACGGTTTCGAAGTGATTTATCGTTGAAAACATTGTGATGGTTTGTTTAAGTTGTTTACGTTCGGGTGTCACCCCAAAACGGTTTCGAAGTGATTTATCATTGAAAACATTGTGATGGTTTGTTTAAGTTGTTTACGTTCGGGTGTCACCCCAAAACGGATTCGAAGTGATTTATCGTTGAAAACATTGTGATGGTTTGTTTATGTTTTTTACGTTCGGGTGTCACCCCAAAACGGTTTCGAAGTGATTTATCATTGAAAACATTGTGATGGTTTGTTTAAGTTGTTTACGTTCGGGTGTCACCCCAAAACGGTTTCGAAGTGATTTATCGTTGAAAACATTGTGATGGTTTGTTTAAGTTTTTTACGTTCGGGTGTCACCCCAAAACGGTTTCGAAGTGATTTATCATTGAAAACATTGTGATGGTTTGTTTAAGTTGTTTACGTTCGGGTGTCACCCCAAAACGGTTTCGAAGTGATTTATCGTTGAAAACATTGTGATGGTTTGTTTAAGTTTTTTTACGTTCGGGTGTCACTCCAAAACGGTTTCGAAGTGATTTATCATTGAAAACATTGTGATGGTTTGTTTAAGTTGTTTACGTTCGGGTGTCACCCCAAAACGGTTTCGAAGTGATTTATCGTTGAAAACATTGTGATGGTTTGTTTAAGTTTTTTACGTTCGGGTGTCACCCCAAAACGGTTTCGAAGTGATTTATCATTGAAAACATTGTGATGGTTTGTTTAAGTTGTTTACGTTCGGGTGTCACCCCAAAACGGTTTCGAAGTGATTTATCGTTGAAAACATTGTGATGGTTTGTTTAAGTTTTTTACGTTCGGGTGTCACCCCAAAACGGTTTCGAAGTGATTTATCATTGAAAACATTGTGATGGTTTGTTTAAGTTGTTTACGTTCGGGTGTCACCCCAAAACGGTTTCGAAGTGATTTATCGTTGAAAACATTGTGATGGTTTGTTTAAGTTTTTTTACGTTCGGGTGTCACTCCAAAACGGTTTCGAAGTGATTTATCATTGAAAACATTGTGATGGTTTGTTTAAGTTGTTTACGTTCGGGTGTCACCCCAAAACGGTTTCGAAGTGATTTATCGTTGAAAACATTGTGATGGTTTGTTTAAGTTTTTTACGTTCGGGTGTCACCCCAAAACGGTTTCGAAGTGATTTATCATTGAAAACATTGTGATGGTTTGTTTAAGTTGTTTACGTTCGGGTGTCACCCCAAAACGGATTCGGAGTGATTTATCGTTGAAAACATTGTGATGGTTTGTTTAAGTTTTTTACGTTCGGGTGTCACCCCAAAACGGTTTCGAAGTGATTTATCATTGAAAACATTGTGATGGTTTGTTTAAGTTGTTTACGTTCGGGTGTCACCCCAAAACGGTTTCGAAGTGATTTATCATTGAAAACATTGTGATGGTTTGTTTAAGTTGTTTACGTTCGGGTGTCACCCCAAAACGGTTTCGAAGTGATTTATCGTTGAAAACATTGTGATGGTTTGTTTAAGTTGTTTACGTTCGGGTGTCACCCCAAAACGGTTTCGAAGTGATTTATCATTGAAAACATTGTGATGGTTTGTTTAAGTTGTTTACGTTCGGGTGTCACCCCAAAACGGTTTCGAAGTGATTTATCGTTGAAAACATTGTGATGGTTTGTTTAAGTTTTTTACGTTCGGGTGTCACCCCAAAACGGTTTCGAAGTGATTTATCATTGAAAACATTGTGATGGTTTGTTTAAGTTGTTTACGTTCGGGTGTCACCCCAAAACGGTTTCGAAGTGATTTATCGTTGAAAACATTGTGATGGTTTGTTTATGTTTTTTACGTTCGGGTGTCACCCCAAAACGGTTTCGAAGTGATTTATCATTGAAAACATTGTGATGGTTTGTTTAAGTTGTTTACGTTCGGGTGTCACCCCAAAACGGTTTCGAAGTGATTTATCGTTGAAAACATTGTGATGGTTTGTTTAAGTTTTTTACGTTCGGGTGTCACCCCAAAACGGGTGACACCCGGGGCGGACCGCCCCCCCGCCCCCCCCCCTAGCTACGCCTCTGACTATCGGTCCTATCCAAAGTCTACGAGCATTATATTAATACACACATTTCAAAATTTCTGGAAGTAAATCATTTAATAGCCGATAGCCAATACGGTTTTCGAAACAAAAGATCAACTACAGATCTATTAAACTATGTAGTGCATTGTTGGAACAGCATACTTGATAAAGATGGTGAAACATACGTTATCGCTTTAGACACCTCCAAGGCATTCGATCGAGTCTGGCATGAAAACTTAATCAACAAGCTCGTTGCGTATGGTTTTCATCCCAATGTTGTGAAGCTGATTCAACGTTTTTTATCCAACCGATGCATTTCGGTCTTCTTAGACGGATTTTCATCTGAGTCGAAACTAATTAACGCTGGTGTACCTCGGGGCTCAGTATTGTCCCCAACCCTATTTTTGATTTATATCAACGATTTGTTGAAAATCACCAGCAACCCAATAAATAGTTTTGCAGATGAAGGCACTCTGCACAAGTCATTCGAGCCCCTTCCTTTAAAAGGTAACATGCACGGAGTAATTAATCCCGCCCGGAGAGACGCTGCCATAAACGTGAATAAAGACCTAAAAAAGTCGCCGATTGAGGTGACCAAAACCTGGTCAATTTCAACTCTACCAAAACATAGTTGTTTTATATATTTTATTTACAAATTTTATTAGCTATAAATAGCTTTAATATTACATGATTTATTTTTATTCATATGGTTATGCCCACCAATTGTGTGATGTCCAGCATGTAATGTTTGAAAAAATTTATAATCTAATACAGAACAATTTGAGTTCTGCGTACAGGTGCTGACAA
The DNA here is from genome assembly GCA_963693315.1 of Diogma glabrata. Classification (NCBI taxonomy): domain Eukaryota; kingdom Metazoa; phylum Arthropoda; class Insecta; order Diptera; family Cylindrotomidae; genus Diogma; species Diogma glabrata. The sequence continues at coordinate 214,248,971 of OY856186.1, forward strand.
GGAAGTTAGATCTTTGTAGTTACCCCTGACAATAAAGACTAACCCCGGCGTAAAACACCTTTCCATTTATCATCCGTAATGCTACAACATTGCATTTTTCATTAGTATAACATTTTCTTATTAACATTTTTATTAACATGATCATGCAGTACAAGTAACTTTTTACCTCACCCTCGGTTATATCTTAATAGGATAGGTTTTTTTGCATTTTCATTTTTTATTGTATATAAATATGTATTTTAATTTTGTTTTATTATTCGTTTTACTTACACGAAACAAAATGAAAATAAGAATGTATGAGCTCTTTCGGATTTATATTTTTGTTCATTGTGTTAAAACATACAAAAAACGAACTCAAAATGTGTATGCTCATTTCAAGTTTCTCTATTGAAACGTTTCGATGTGTAAGTTGTTTTTTTGCCGATTGATGTATGGAACAAACTAGATGATGATATGATTTGATTATTTGTTAATAAAAGGGTGATCCCTATTTTTGTTTATGTTTTACAATTAACAAAAAAACAAGTAAATATGTTTTTAGTGAAATTAATCATACTATTGACCGGTCTCGCCATAAATGTGTTGGTTTCAACAAATTTCAACGAGGGAATGTATGCTATCAACTTTCTTCTCCCTCGTTGAGGTTAATCAGCAAATGTATATAGTGACATTTTTGAAAAATGTTGATGAGTTGTAAATTAAAAATCAATTGACAAGTTGTCTTTAGAATAGTTCCTCAAGTTTTGGATTTTTGAGATCAATTAAACTCAAGTAAGTAAAGAAGTAATTGGAATATTTTCAATTCAAAGGTATGGTTTGAAGTTTCTCAGAAAAAAAACTACAATTCACATTTTACGTGTTTCGGATCGGATTCGAACCTACCCTCGTCAGTGCGCGGCTCGAATCTTTGGGCAGACACGCTATCGATTACGCCGTTGAGGCGATGACAATTTCAAAGTTGAAACTTCTTCATCAGTTCCTCAAGTGTTTTATATTATGTGTTGTTTTTGCAACTTTGTTTATAAATAAAATTATTAAATAAAATAAAATTAAATTATTGAAAGTAGCAAAGTTTTTGTGTTTTCTTTTTGAATAAAAAAATAATTTAACTGGTGCTGTTAGAAAAAAAACCAATTTAATTCGATAGTGGCTGAAAAATAATGCAACTGATAAATATAAATTGGATAGGCGACATTGTGATCAAAAAGGTAAAAATAACTAATCTTATGTTCTTCGTATGGGAATGAATGAAAAGTTGCATATAAGTAATGTATTTAGCTTAATATGTAAATTAGCGTCTACAAATTTAGCTCGTCGTCATTATTTAGCAAGACAGATTTATTTCAACGCAAAACATATATGTCCAATTTTTTGGGGACATCAAGCTATAATTTGGAAGACTATATGCTAAGAAATGATTTGTAATTGAAATGATTATTATACGTGTGCTTGTCATGCTGGTTCATCTTTTGATTTTATTCACCTTTGGGTGATTAACATTGCATGTTGCATTCTACGAGCGTCTATATGGATGACACTCTAAATTTTTGGGAGAAGTGTTTTTTATGAAATGCAATTGATGACCGACTCCAATCAACATTATTATTAATCTATTGTCTCTTACATTGTTAGTTTTATGTTGCATGTTAGATATAGTAAATTTGTGTTTGTTCTAGAAGTCAAAATAAGATGACAAAATATTTTTCAATTGAGATCTTTCTAGTGTTAGAGTCCTTGTATCGTTTAAAATTAATTCCCTTGGATAAATAGATACGGTATGTTTCTATTTATAATAATATAAGTCAAAAGTAACAATATTCTAATTCAAAACTTTTTATATAAGATATTAAACAAAATCCTAAAAATTCAATTTTACGTAATTATTTATTAATATTTTGAATTTAGCAAAGTTTGATTCAATTTTAATTTCATTAGGCAGTCCGTTGAATAGTTGCAAGCCTTTTACCATAATTGTATTTTGACCACTGGTGGTTTTACAGCTCATTGTACGAAAATCACCCGCATTTCTCAGAGGATATTTATCATCCATCACTTACATAACTTATGAATTTCATCAGGTATTGTGACATCACACCGTATTTTAGTTGAAATTAAGCAAATTAAAATTATCCCGGCTTCAGGTTTGTTGATCTCCAGCTTACCGGCATTGTATCTACATCGATAAGCGAGTAGTAAGTTTTGCCTTTAGCAAGAATATAGGATTGAACCTTATCTTTGTTTCAAAAAACAACCACCAATTTCTAGTTTGAGCGCAAGTATCGTATCAACGGAGATTGCCAGACTCTCTGTCTCTATTATATGAAATTGTGATCAAATGATATTGATATCATTTGATCACAATTTCATATAATATATGATGCCAATGTCAACCACTATCTCTGCAAACCGGGATTCATCCGGGATTCTCGCTTACAACTTTTACGGCGATGTTAGCTAGAGCCGTTATCACCTTCCTCAAGCTTGCAGGTTTACAGGTACTATTTCAATCATCCCTCGCTCTATATATCACAGTCACAGCTAGTTTTCTTTCACAATATCACTTAATTACTTGGTTGTAAATAAGAGTTGATCACAAGTAAGCATTGCAAATATTAAAATTTGAAGGGGCTTAAATCTCAAGCTCTGAGATGTCAAGACTTCGGTCTCGGTTAAGGATTTTGATCTTAGAACTTTTATGAGGACATTGTTTTTAGTTTTGATGTATATCAAACATAATTCTTGGTTAAAGTACATGTATTTTTTTATCTCTGTTTAGAAATTTATTACAAAACTACAACGAAACATCAATACGTTGCTGGAAAATTATAATAGCATGATACAATCAGCAAACTTCTAGAAAACCTCTCCATTTAGATTTCTTGAAAATATCAAAATATTTTGTTATGATTATAACAAAATCAAAAATTCAAAATTCCAAAAATATTCTAAAAGTTATAATAAAAATTAAAATTTAAGCGATTTTTCAAAGTTCTAAAAATATTGAAAAAATTATAACTAAATCAAAAATACAAACTTTTATCAATATTCCAATTAAATTATAAAAAATATCAAAAATTTAAACTTTTTCAAAACTCTAAAAATATTCTAAAAATTCATACAATATTAAAAATTGAAACTTTTTTCAAAATTATAAAAATATTCCAAAAATTATAAATTACACCTCGAGCAACAATTCCACTCCCAAGCAAAAAAGACCCACTTTACGTCCTTAATCCATAAATAGCTATTTTTTGCGTGACCAACATATTTTCCAAACATTAACCAACCTGAATGAAACGATCTGGACGTGACCGACGTGACGAAAATTCGTGATCTGAACGACCGACCGACACAATACGTGTATTTTTTAAAAAAAACTTTAGGGTTTAATTTGAGAAAGGGTTGGTTCGAAAGATTTCTGGAATTTCAAATTCAGGGTAACTTTTAAATAAAATTGCAAAAGAACGATATAAACTGTTTTATGTGCGCTGGAAAGATAATTGACTAGCCTATTGCAAAAACTACACATTAAACTTTTTGCTGATGACGTAGGTATAGATCAAATTTTTGTTGAATTTTTTCCTGAAATTGAAAGTTCCAACCTTACCCTTAAACATACTAAAATTTAAAGAGAGCGGGTTTTTTTCTTTCTACTATTGCGGTCATCAAAACGGAGGAGAATTTGGAGTTGGCTCTCTCATACATCGTCGCGTGAATCAACATGTTATCGACTCTTGCCCAATTAATATGCCGATCTGCCCAATGAGAATCCGCACGCAAAAATTTAATGTAACGATCATCAATGTTCATGCGCCTGCTGAAGACAAAGCAGATGACATTAAAGACCTGTTCTTTCTAGAACTCAATTATAATTCATCAATAACATCCCGCGGCACGATATAAAAATCGTGGTAGGTGACTTCAATGCTCAAATTGGTAGAAGTGCAGAAATTAAAACACATATCGGCCCTAACAGCTTGCATCATACCAGCAACAACAACGGATTTCGCGCAGCTGAACTAGCTATGATGTATGATTTAGTAAATAGCACTTTCTTTCCTCATAAAAGAATCCACAAAGCAACGTGGAAATCAAACGATGGAAGAACGGAAAAACAAATCGATCATGTCATGATTTCTAAGAGACGATCATATAGAGGTGCTGATATGGACACCGATCATATGCTTGTCATCTTCAAATACAAGTGCAAGTTGTCATCTACATTTAATAGACAAGCAAAAAAGTCCATACGCTGGAATGTCGAAGCATTTAAACATCCGGCAACGATAAACAGATATCAGGAAATAGTAACGCAAAGCATAAAAAAGCATGACATCCCGTCTGAAATGACATTAAACATACAAAAAGAATGGCAAATGCTTCAATCAACTATTATATTATATCCGCAGCACAAACTACAATCGAAAAACGAACACTGAAATCACGTAACCAATGGTTTGATGACGAGTGCCGCCAAACCGTTGAACATAAACAAAAACTGCGAGAAAAATTGTTAACAAGTAACACCCGAAGCTCCCAAACTGATTATCTATGCGCCAAAAAAGCGTCAGCAAAACTAATACGGAGAAAGAAACGCGAACACCTGAAGAGCTGTGTCGAAAACATCAACCAACATGCAGCTAATGGAAATTGGAATCTGACAAAAGATTTCCACCCAAGATCTACAGCCATCAAAAATGGAAATATCGAGCTTACAACAAATGAACCTGATGTGCTGGCAGTATGGCGATCCCACATTCAAGACCTACTGAATAGGACGAATGAAGTTCATCCTATTCGAGCAATTGCTTCGTCAAAATTTTTGTCCCTTACCCAACAAAAGAAGAAGTGGAAGCTGCCATCAAAAAATTAGAAAACGGTAAATCACACTGAAAAAAACATGTCGTAGTTCTAATCGAAATGCAGTTGTCTCAACCTCACCGTGCGGTCACATATGGCGAATCGAACTACGAAATTGATCCAACAATTGTACAATTATAAACCGATGTAATTGAGACAGTTAAACGAAATATTTATGTAAAAAAAAATCATGATATAAGGCCAAAGAAAATTTTTTTCAGTGAAATAGTTATTAACTTTATTTAACTACTGTTATATTGGATATAACACTTTATATTTTAAATAAATCTCATTCTGTTGTTAGGAAAATGTTATCGTGTAGTTGTCCCAATCACGTTGAAATTGTTTGCAAATTATTTTTCTTCGCATGAATAATAAACTGCCAACTTCGAGATAAAGTTGTCATTACTTCAATTTTTTTTCAGTGCACCAGGAATCGATGGAATCCCTGCAGAACTTTTTTTTTTTTTTTAATACTAAGTTAGTGTTAATTTAAATATTAAATAAATTATAAATTAACGTCTCTGAATATCCGAAGATACCATGCCAACTGCCAGAACTATTTAAAAATGGAGGAGCAGCTCTGGTCTCACGTATATACGATCTGATTCTTTCAATCTGAGACCAAGAAGGACTACCTGCTGAATGGAAAACAGCTCTCATTGTTCCGCTACATAAGAAAAGTGACCGCCTAAATTACAGTTGTTATGAGTGGTATACATGGAGGAGTGCAAGCTATTATTAAAAAAAAAAACAACAAAGCAATTTTTGTTGGCTGTATAGATCATTCAATTAATTTATGTGACCAAATCTCATTTGCACAAAATGTAGATTTTGTAACATGTTTCGGAACAGTGGAAGCCATTTTTACATTTTTTTTCTGCTTCGACTAGCCGCTAGGAAGTGCTTGTTAAACACCGCAAAGTAACTGTTAAAAGACTCTCAACAACGCGTTGGAGTGCTCAGTATGCTGCAGTTAAAGTATTGGCTGGAAATTTAAATGGGATTGTGGCTGCAATTGAGAAATTAAGTGATCAACAAGAAAATGTAGACACTAAAGGCGGCAGGCGCTGCACAGAAACTTATGCGTGGTGACTGTGTGTGATTTTACACTTCTTTGCTATCTTTTGTTTCGGAATGATGTTTTAAGGCGAATTAATTGGCGGATTGTATTGCAAAGCAAAGACTTGAATATTGATCAATTAGTTATATAAATATAGTCGCTTCGTCCTTATATTGAAGAAAAACCTAGTCATATTGTAAAAGATGTAATAGATCTTGCTGTGAAAAGATCGGAGGACAACGATATTCCAATTCAAGACGAATTCGTCGTAAAAAACTGACTCTAAGGGCTGACCTTAAAAAGGACATGTGCATGTCTTGATCGATTCAGTGTTGAGCTCCGAACTAGATTGAAGTCAGTTCAAGATGTAATGTAGCTTCATTGTTCGAGGTTGTGCAGACAAATACTTTGCTTTTGGCGAACAGTGAAGAGTTGGAATTATCTGAATCAAAATTTACCGGGTTTTATGATGAGGTTTCAGAAACAGAACTCATCATAGAGATACCAAGGTTGAGAAGGCATTTAAAAGAGACCAATGTTACAGTTTCTAACTGTGTGTGCCTATAGACTTTTTGAAATCCATCGTGGAATGGGATTTTACAGAATTTCTGCCGAATCTTATGGTCGCACTAAAGTTATTTATGACTATTTGCGTATCAGTGGTTTCGTGTGAGAGGAGTTTCAGCAAATTAATTAAAAATTACATGCTGGCAACAATGGCCCAAACGAGGCTTAACAATCTTGGCACATTAGCAATAGAACATGAGGCAACACAAAATATAAATTTTGAAGATGTGATTTCTAAGTTTGCAGCTGTTAAAGCTAGAAAGAAGAGATTTAAAATGTTCGAACATAATATGTATGTGAGAGTATATTAATTCTACTCTCATTACTTCGGTCTGAAAGACCTAAGTATTACATTCATGAGCTCAAAGTGAAATTCTTACCCCCACTTTTTTTGACATTTCTCGACGTTTTAGGACCTCCTGATTCTAAAAAAGCAAAAAAAAAAAAAATGTATGTCTGTCTGCCGGCCGTCCGGCCGGCCGGCCGGCCGTCATTACCTACGCTGCAGGGAAAACCGCTGGAGGGATTTCAAAAATTTTTTTTTCTAAAAATAGGTATACTCAAGGGACAGGTCCGAAAGGACGCTGTGTTCGATAACTGTACCGGAAGTGTGTCAAAAAAATCATTATGTGTGTCAAAACAAGGAAATTTGCATATTTTTGGCTTAAAAAACGTTCATTTTAAGTGATTACGAGTAGGAACATTGAATTTGGAGAAATCTTGATGGTCGGGATTGGTATGTGAGATCAAAAACTAGATTATTGCATTATAAGTTTGTCAAAAAAAAGTTGTCAAGTGTGTCAAAAGAAAGATTTTTATTTATTTTTTTACCTAATTTTTTGGAAAAAAAATATAAAATTAATTGTTTGTTTGAAATGAAGTTTTATTATTATTATTGAGAATTATGGCATTATAAGTTTGTCAAAAAAGTGTTGTCAAGTGTGTCAAAAGAAAGATTTTTATTTTTTTTTTCCCAATTTTTTGGAAATAAAATTGTTTGTTTAAAATGAAATTTTATTATTATTATTGAGAATTATGGCATTATAAGTTTGTCAACAAAATGTTGTCAAGTGTGTCAAAAGATTTTTATTTAGTTTTTTACCCAATTTTTTGGAAAAAAAATAAATTGTTTGTTTGAAATGAAATTTTATTATTATTATTGAGAATTATGGCATTATAAGTTTGTCAAAAAATGTTGTCAAGTGTGTCAAAAGAAAGGTTTTTATTTATTTTTTACCCAATTTTTTTAGAAAAAAATAAAATTAATAGTTCGTATGACATGATATTTTATTATTATTATAGAGAATTATGGCATTATAAGTTTGTCAAAAAATAATGTCAAGTGTGTCAAAAAATGATTTCATTTAATTTTTTAGCCAATATTTTGGGAAAAAAAATGTAGCTGTTTTTATGACGTAAATGTAATTTAAAATGAAATTGGACATGGAAATTTTTGAATTTGTTGTAGTTTTTGAAATATTTTTGGAATTTTGAAAAAGTTTGTATTTTTGATTTTGTAATAATTTTTGCAATATTTTTAGAATTTCGGCAAAAGTTTTAATTTTTGATTTTGTAAGAATTTTCGAAATATTTTTAGAATTTTGAAAAATTTTTAATTTTTGATATTATTATAATTTTTTAAAAAAGTTTTAATTTTTGATTTTGTAATAACTTTTGCAATATTTTTAGAATTTTGGAAAAGTTCGAATTTTTAAGAATTTTTGGCATATCATCAGAATTTAGAAAAAGTTTAAATATTTGATTTTATTCTAATTTTTAGAATATTTTTGGAATTTTGAAAAAGTTTGATTTTATTTAATTTAACAATATTTTTGGAATTTTGATTACAATTATCCGGCAACGTATTGATGTTTCGTGTTAGTTTTGTAATAAATTTTTAAACAGAGTCTATCTCTGAATACTTGTACTTTAACAAAGAGTTATGTTTGATATTCATCGCTGCCCAAAACTAAAAACCATGTCCTCATAAAAGTTTTGTTGCCGAAAACTATATCAAAATCCTTAACCCAGACCGAAGTCTTGATATCTCAGAGCTTGAGATTTCAGCCCCTCCATATTTTTCTTTTACTATCATAAAAGTTTCATTTTCATACATCAATGTATAAGAATGTATAATAAAACACTACTTCAATTATATGCAACTTATTAATAAATGCTCATTTGTATTAATTAAATAAAATTATAAATTACGTTTATTGGCTTTTTAATAATATTGACAGTTTTCAATTGGGGTGACACCACAATATCCGCACCGGATGCCACCCATGCTAGCTACGCCACTGAACTACGTTTAGGTTTGAGATTTGTTTGAGATGGTAAAAATTTATTTTAGTTGGATTAATCATTGAAGCATATAACTTCATTGAACAAATTTGCTTTACTCCTCTATGAATAAATAACCAGTTTAAACAATTTGGCTGACAATGCGCACTTCCATAGAAAAACAATTTGCAATAACAAGAATGTTTTCAATAACAAGAATAACGTTGCTAAATTTTGTTTACCGAATAAAAACCTAATTTTTTGCTTGAAATCTTTTGAGTCGACATAGTTAAATTAGGATATAATTTATTTAAACAATTATTTTCTTTGTCTATTTATATTATTAAACAGTTATTGTTTAAACAATTATTTATTTAATCAATTAAATGGCATTCAGAAGTTTGTTCTTAAATCGTTATTAAATACATAGTTATATCTTTTTGTAAGCAGCACATCAAAGGCTCTCAGAATGCCCACAAAACCATGACCCGATAACGTTCAAAGAAAATGTTTGTTTCTTAAAATTAATATTATTTTGCTAATTTTTTTCTTCTTTTAGCGATTAATTTTTGACATGATGGCTGAGTCAGTCAGAAATCAGAATTAAATTCTGGTAATTGAAGCTCACCAACGAAAAGTACGAAGCATTTAGTAGTTTGCTTTTTGTAAGAATAACCAAACAAGACATCACATGCTTTAACTAATATTTACCACCATATCCAACACGGCAATTAAATGTTCTAAATATGATGGAGCTGTGTAGCTAAGGCAAGTCATAGTTGCAGTAAACCTGAGTCATGTGAGGGGGAAATTAAAGTTTCTTTTGTTATTTTGGTAATTATAAAATTGAATCATCAAAAGTTGAAATAAATGAGTTTAAACGACGAACTGAACCGAATATATATATTCTTCCTTGAACTTTTTATAATATTAAGAATTTTATAAATTTATAACAGTTCATTGTACGATATTGTACGTTCATCGCGTACTATAAAAAAATTTTAGAATATTTTGGTTTGAGTTTTGGATTAAACATAAAATGTGTAAATTGGAAATTTTTAAACTTGTGTATCCTAGTAATTGAAGGACAATAAAATAAAGTAATTTAATAACGTCAATTGACAAAAACAAAAAACCCCTTCTATATTTTACCTAAACTTTTACTTAAATACGAAAAAATACGATAATTATAAAATAGAAAATAAAAAAAAAGTACTCGTATGTATGAGTGTTTAAATATATAAGGTGCGTTCGATTTGACTGAAACAACTGAAAAAACAACAACAATTGCATTTAATTTTTCAGTTGCTTCAGTTGTTTCAGTCAAATCGAACACGGCTATAATTTAAGGATTGTTTTGGGATGATAATTTTTTATATTTAACAAATATAATTTCATTCATTGATAATTTTTTGTTTTTGTATATTTTCTATTTTACTTTTACTTAAATACGAAAAAATACGATAATTATAAAATAGAAAAAGTACTCGTATGTATGAGTGTTTAAATATATAATTTAAGGATTGTGTTGTGATGATAATTTTTTGTTTTTGTATATTGAAGAAGCAAATGATTGAATTTGTTATTTGGGTTTCGAATTGTTTGTTTTGTTGTCAAGATTTTTTATTTATTTTTTCATCTCTTTTTAAATGGATTTGAACTATATTAAGTTTTTATTGTCCTAGGTCGATGACTTTAGATTTTAGAATATATCAATTTAGTTTGGTCAGAGTTTGATTTAAATTGATTCATTTGGTCGTGTTTGATATAATTACTTCGGTCTGAAAGATCTGAGATTACATTCATGAGCTCAAAGTGAAATTTTTACCCATGCTTTTTTGGCATTTCTCAACGTTTTAGGACCTACTGATTCTAAAAAAGCGACAAACAAAAATGTATGTCTGTCTGTCGGCCGGCCGTCCGCCGTCCGTCCGTCACAACCTACGAAATCTAGAAAACCGCTGAACGGATTTGAAATTTTTTTTTCTAAAAATAGGATTACTCAATAGAAAGAGCCGAAAGGACGATGTGTTCGATAGCTGTACCGGAAGCGTGTCAAAAAAATCGTCAAGTGTGTCAAAACAAGGAAATTTGCATATTTTTTGCTTAAAAAACGTTCATTTTAAGTGATTACGAGTAGGAATATTGAATTTGGAGAAATCATGATGGTCGGGATTGGTATGGGAGACCAAAATCTAGATTTTTGCATTATAAGTTTGTCAAAAAAATGTTGTCAAGTGTGTAAAAAGAAAGATTTTTATTTATTTTTTTACTCAATTTTTTGGAAAAAAATAAAATTAATAATATGTATGCATGAAAATATATTATTATTATAGAGAATTATGGCATTATAAGATTGTCAAAAAAATAATGTCAAGCGTGTCAAAAATGATTTCATTGATTTTTTTAGCCAATTTTTTGGAAAAAAAAATTTATCTGTTTTTATGAATTGGTTTTATTGAATTGGTTATAGTTTTTGAAATAGTTTTGGAATTTTGATAAAAGTTTGTATTTTTGATTTTGTAATAATTTTTACTATATTTTTAGAATTTTGGAAAAACTTTGAATTCTTAAGAATTTTTGGAATTTTATTAGAATTTAGAAAAAGTTTAAATATTTGATTTTATTCTAATTTTTGGAATGTTTTTGGTATTTTTCAATTTTTGATTTTGTTATAATTTTTGCAATATTTTTAGAATTTTGGAAAAAGTTTGGATTTTTAAGAATTTTTGGAATATTAATGGAATTTAAAAAAGTTTAAGTATTTGATTTTGTTCTAATTTTTGGAATTTTGAAAAAGTTTGATTTTATTTAAGTTTTACAATATTTTTGGAATTTGAAAGAAATATGAATTTGTGATTTTGTAATATTTTCTCGAAACGCTAAATGGAGATGATTTTGAGTAGTTTGCTGAGTGTATCATCTTTTCACTAAATTATGTTAATTTTTGATCTGTTATAATTTTCCGGCAACGTATTGATGTTTCGTGTTAGTTTTGAAATAAATTTCTCAACAGAGATAAAAAGTACTTATACTTTAACAAATCAAAATAAAAAAAGAGAAACATTTATATGTATTTGAAATTTCTTTTGCTTTATATTCTATTTTACTAATGAGACAACAAAAAATACGATGATAAAATACAATTAATAATAAAAAAAAACTCGCATGGATTAGTGTTTCCTTTGACATGTTTATATATATATATAAAGGTTTTTAGAATTCATTGATAATTTTGGTTTGTTTTTGTAAGTTAAAAATTATCAAAATAATTTTTCAGTTTTTGAAGAATTTGGGTCTTGCGTTGTTGTTGTTGGCTACATAGATAGATATTTGATTTATTTTTCATCTTTCAAATGCACTTTAACCATATGTTTAGGTTGTTGACTTTAGCCAATTTTTTTTGGTCAGAAATTGATTTAATTTGATTTGGTTGTGTAGGATAAAAATATTTTTAAATTTCAAAATCTATGTATGAAAATTTGTATCAATTTAATGTTTTAAATTTGAATACATGAGTTCTAAAAGAATAGATTATGAAATTTAAAAATATTATTTTCCAATAATTTGTCTTATGATAACTTTAAACAAATTGGGTTTAAAGTAGTTATGCGGTTATGTGTTCTAAAAACTTTTTTACTTTATATGGCTCAAAAATACATTTACCTTAAAATTAATGTTTAATCATATCAAAGCGATACAGTAGATCGTTGTTTGTGATATATTTATAACACCTGCAGCCAAATTCTGTGACTGTGAAGTGGTGAAGTGTTAAAAATTTCTTTATTTCGATTTTATCACCAAATTTTTATCATTTTAACATTTTTTGCGATTCTATATGCAATTTATGTGCGATGTAAGTGTTAAAAAATCTTATAGTAAGTAGGCGACTCACTAAATATCAAACGTCAATGCATAAAATTTTCATTGATTGTTTCATTTAATAGAATTATTATAAAAAATCCTTTATTTATTATTTTCAAAATAAATTATTTTTTGTGAACAAAATATAATGGTTGAGCGAAATTAATTTTTAATTGGATTAAATAAAAGATTTGTTCAATTAATTCATGCCGTCAGTTATGCAAAGACATATTTATGAGAAATGCTGAAATAAACGAGATGTCAAGTAGGGTTTCTAATCCGGATATCGAACTATCCGGATTATTCGACCCAATTTTCAATATTCGACTATCCGGATACTTTTTTGTAATTATCCGGATATTAAAAAAACCTCTATTTTGTAAAGAAAATAATCAAATTGCGTTTCAAAGTTAAGGGTAGCGGAAAATCCGAAATTCTACGTCCACGCCGTGCTACCTGGGTAACGCTAACAGAATTAGGTTGGTGTAGTTGAGAGGGGCAGAGTAAATACTGCTTATACTCAATGATTCTGCACCATGGCGAGTCATTGGCGCCATAAAACCAATGCAACTCAAGCGTCTGTTCTCCATGTTAGGGGCGGCTTGGAGCGGGCGTCTGTCTTGGATCAAGCGGCTCGCTATATAAATGTGTAGAAAGCGTCTGTTCTCCATGTTAGGGGCGGCTTTCAGTGGGCGTCTGTCTTGGATCAAGCGGCTCGCTATATAAACGTGTAAAAAGGTTGTTTCTGGTGACCTAAAGATGCAGAACGAACCCATTCACGAAAATTTGGGTTGGGCGAAGGGCTAACACCCCATTTCCGTAAAAAAAATTATTGTCATGAATTCTGTACACAGGCCTCGGAATATCTCGGATTCATTATTGGAACGACCTCGGAAACTGTACCCGGACTACGATTTAAAAATGGGAACCTGGAACGTGCCTAGCCTCAGAAGACCAGGAGATCTCCTAAAACTCACTCAACAAGTCGAGAGCTACACACTGGATATAGTGGCATTACAAGAACTAAGATGGCCAGGCAGTGGAATCCACGAAACAGCGAAAGGATACACTCTGTATTATTGCGGTCATCAAAACGGAGGAGAATTTGGAGTTGGCTTTCTTATACACCGTCGCGTGAATCAGCATGTTATCGACTTCTGCCCAATTAATATGCGGTTATGCACACTGAGAATCCGCACGCAAAAATTCAATGTAACGATCGTCAATGTTCATGCACCTACTGAAGATAAAGCAGATGATATTAAAGACCTGTTCTTCCTAGAACTCGAGGAAGTCATCAATAACATCCCGCGGCACGATATAAAAATCGTGGTAGGTGACTTTAATGCTCAAATCGGTAGGATTGCAGAACTTAAAACACATATCGGCCCTAACAGCTTGCATCATACCAGCAACAATAACGGTTTTCGCGCAGCCGAGCTGGCTATGATGTATGATCTAGTAATTTCCAGCACTTTCTTCCCTCACAAGAGAATTCACAAGGCAACGTGGAAATCAAATGACGGAAGAACGGAAAATCAAATCGATCACGTCATGATCTCTAAGAGACACTCTACAAGTATAACTGACGTTCGATCATACAGAGGTGCTGATATGGACACCGATCATATGCTTGTCATCTTTAAGTACAAGTGCAAGTTGTCATCCACATTTAACAGACAAGCAAAAAAGACCGTGCGCTGGAATGTCGAAGCATTTAAACATCCGGAAACGCTGAATAGATATCAGGAAATAATAACACAAAACATAGAAGAGCATGACATCTCTTCTGAGATGCCATTAAACATACAAGAAGAATGGCAAACGCTTCAATCAACCATCATATCCGCAGCACAAACTACAATCGGAAAACGACCACCGAAATCACACAACGAATGGTTTGACGACGAGTGCCGCCAATCCGTTGAAAATAAACAAAAACTGCGAGAAAAATGGTTAACAAGGAACACCCGAAGCTCGCAAGCTGATTATCTATGCGCCAGGAAAGCCTCAGCAAAACTTCTACGTAAAAAGAAACGCGAACACATGAAGAGCTGCATCGAAAACATCAACCAACATGCGGCCAACGGAAATTCAAAAGAGTGCTTTGCCAATGCACGAAATCTGACCAAAGATTTCCACCCAAGATCTACAGCCATCAAAAATGTAAATAATGAACTTACAACAAGTGAACGTGATGTGCTGGCAGTGTGGCGATCCCACTTTCAAGACCTACTGAATAGGACGAACGAAGTTCATCCTATTCGAGCAATTGCTCCATCAACTGAAGAGATTTTTGTCCCTTACCCAGCAATAGAAGAAGTGGAAGCTGCCATTAAAAAACTGAAAAATGGCAAATCACCAGGTTTCGATGGAATTCCCGCAGAACTTCTGAAAAATGGAGGAGCAGCTCTGGTCTCACGTATATACGATCTGATTCTTGCAATCTGGGACCAAGAAGAACTACCTGATGAATGGAAAACAGCTCTCATTGTTCCGCTACATAAAAAAGGTGACCGTTTAAAGTGTGAAAATTATCGTGGCATCGCACTGTTGAACACTGCATATAAAATACTAGCTAATGTTGTACTTGCTCGACTCATCCCGTTCGCCGAATCTATTATCGGTGACTATCAGTGTGGTTTTCGTCCCAACCGCTCAACCACAGATCAATGTTTTACATTAAGGATGATTCTGGAAAAATGTTGGGAGTACAACATCAGCATTCACCAGCTCTACGTTGATTTCAGGCAAGCATATGATAGTATCATCCGCGACAACCTCTGGTCCGCACTCATATGCCTTGGTATCCCAGAGAAACTTGTTTCTCTGTGTAAACTCACAACATCGGGATCAAATTGTAGAATAGTAATCGAAGGGTCAGTTTCTGATCCTTTCGATATAACATCAGGTGTTCGACAAGGTGATGCACTCGCGCCCGTACTATTTAATTTGGCGCTGGAGTACGCGATAAGAAAAAGCCGAATTGAGACACAAAACTGCATATATAACAAATCTAGTCAAGTTCTTGGCTACGCAGATGATATTGTGCTTCTTGGACGTAGAACAAGCGATATTAAGGATAGTCTCTCTCAGCTTGAAAGAAATGCTAAACGGCTTGGATTATGCATCAACACCAGCAAAACTAAAGTGTTAACAACATCTAAGAACATACCTCCCGGAAATCTGGATACTGGCGACTATGAAGTGGAACGCGTGGAAAACTTCAAATACCTCGGGTCTGTAATAACATCGTCAAATGACATGCAGGCAGATATCAAAGCCCGTGTCTCTGCCGCATACAGAGTTTTCTACGCATACTCAAAACTTCTGCGATCAAAACATCTTTCGCGGTCGTGTAAACTCACACTTTACAAGGCATTGATACGACCTGTGCTTACATTTGGAAGTGAAAGCTGGACACTGACTTCCTCCGATTGTAGAATTCTATCAACATTCGAGAGGAAAGTCATACGAACAATTTATGGTCCATGTAAAGTTGCTGAAAATCAGTATAGAATCCGAATGAATCATGAAATCAGACAGCTTCTTGGAGACTGCGATGTAATCGGATTCATTAAATCCAACCGGATTAGATGGTTTGGTCATGTAGAAAGGGCTCCATTGGAAAGAATGATAAAAAAAAGCGTCCCAACAACAACCAGCTGGTGTTCGTCGAAGAGGAAGACCTAGACAACGCTGGCGTGATGACATCATCCAAGACCTTCGTGATATAGGATGTCGAAACTGGGGTCAACTGGTCATGGAACGAGATGATTGGAAGCTGGTGGCACAGACGGCAAAATCCCTTCATGGGATGTAAACGCCAGAGAGAGAGAGAGAGAGAGTTTCAAAGTTAAAAATAAATATTTAAACTGCGTTGCAAAGTTTATTAGTGCAGTGAAGTGACAGTAAGTTAAAAATTTATTTACAACTTCAATGTTATGAAAACTGTAATCTTTGAATATTTTATGACACACTTCGTGAA
Source organism: Diogma glabrata (assembly GCA_963693315.1). Classification (NCBI taxonomy): domain Eukaryota; kingdom Metazoa; phylum Arthropoda; class Insecta; order Diptera; family Cylindrotomidae; genus Diogma; species Diogma glabrata. The sequence goes on from OY856186.1 coordinate 214,265,596, forward strand.
TCTGCAGTGTAAAGGGTTGTTACAAATATTTATTTGATGTTGATTAAAAAAAACTAATGTTTTAAATACATGCAGCCCCCCAATAAAATCTGAAGTGCGCTAGTTTTTTAAAGATTATTAAAGCAGAGAATTCTTTTTAATATTTTTTAATATTTTTAATAATTTATATATTTTGCATCTGCTTCATAAATACAGTAAATTATAACTATATTAGTAAATTTATTTAACAACAAACAGATTTAAAATTTTTAAAAGCACTGGCTATACATCGTCAAAACGCTCTGAAGTTTGGAATCATTTAAAAAAAAATTAAAAAAAGAGATGTTGCTTTCTGTTATGCATTGCAGTAAACAAATTGGATGTAAAGGATAAATCATTTAAAAGTTCATAAAATAATCATAAATTCAGCTTCAACTTTAACTTAAATCGATAAAATTCATGAACCATCTACATCAAAAAAACTTAAAAGTGATTCCGATGAGGGTGGAATTTTAAAATTCTTAAAATGAAACGTATGAAATTTTGTCTCGATGTGTGACAGAAGATGAGTTTTCAATGAATGCTATAGTGGAATCATAGATATGTCCGAAGTAATGGCTTTGTCATGCATAAAAATTTCTCTACTGTAACGAAAAGTATTTTAAAACTTTATGGTATAAAAAAAAGAGAGTTGTTAGATCTCTTATTTCCACTGGAAAAAGCTGTAAAAGAATTAAGCGAAAATTCAGGGACGCTTTTGACTGCTGGAGGGGTTTACAAAGTTGTTTTCAAAAAGTTAGAAGAATGTGGAACAAATTTTTCAAAAAAGTTAATTAAACAGATAAAAAGTCGAATGGATGAACGTCGTGATAAATTCCCTATGACTATGTTGATCTTTTTACAAACAGGCAATATGGCACATTCCAATAAATATTTTCATTATGTTACAAATGGTGCCTCTATTGCATTGGCGGTAGAAATTTTTAGAAGAATACATCCACCTGTGATTATGATGACTCTGAAGAAGTCACTGAAGAAATTACTATTGAAAGTAAGGATGAAGAAAGTCTAAGTAGTGAAGTTTGTAAGATATGGTCACTGCAGAAACAACTTGAGAATGCAAATCCTTCAATTATAATCATGTTGAGAAGCAGAATGAAGAAAGTTCCACATTGGTGAAAAAAGATTTCGTTTATTTAAATAATTATAATAAAAAATGACAGACAATTTAAAAATTCCATATCGCGCATTATTAACATATATTAACCTATCTGGACTGCAACTGAGCGCGTATTTTCAATTGCTGGTCTCACCAGGACAAAAATTAGAACTCGACTCAATTTCGAACAACATTTAATGCAATAATTTTTCTAACATATGCGTTTTTAAAAATGAATCAATAACTTCGTTAAATTTATGATTAATTCAATTTTTTATTGTTATTTTATGATTTGTTACTATTTTTGTTATTTTGTGACTATGTATAAATATGAATTAATATAGATATACGAAAAATATGCATAAATGAATTAAATACCGCAAAATAAAAAGCATGTCTTATTATTTGTTTTAATTATCCGGATATCCGGATTATCCGGATAATTTATTTTTTATGTATTCGATATCCGGATAATCAAATAGGTCGGATATTTAGAAACCCTAATGTCAAGTATATTGCTATTTTTTGCAGATAAGACTTATTTTGACTCTAGTGGGGTCATAACTAAAGTTCTAATCTAACAACAGGAATTTGTTCCTCTATTGTTCAAGAAATATAGATTTTGAATGAATTCTCTAATATCTCATTAGAAGTATGTTATATTACCGTTCTGGATAAAAAGTAATATTTGTAAAAGTACTATTTTCATCACGACTACGATAACAGACGTCGATCTTTTTAACAATATTCTGAACACACTTCTGCATAAGTGTTCAGATAGAGACAGATGACGTCTTCAATGGTATTGTGCTCTTGCATTATTTGTAATTGCCAGTTTCATTTTCAAAAAACATTAAGTTCAAGAAAACAATACATAAACCTACGACAAACATGAGCGTTTTGATACATGAAATGTAAATCTAGTTGACTGTATATACGTATATACATATAGATATATTAATTCCGAACTACGGTCTAAAACACATAAATACCAATCATTTTGAATAACACAATTTAAACATCAATTTAACTATATTTAAATATTTTCGAAGTTAAATTTGAAAAAAAATTTTTGATGCTATTTTGAAATCTTAAATAAACAAATCACATTGGTGTAATTGTGTTTTTTGACATAATGACGTTAGCAACAAAAGCATTCATTTTATTTTTTCACAAACCAAAAGTCAGTGTTAACTTTTCAGTTTTAACATTTCACTAATTTAGATTTTTTTACGGTGAAGTGATAAAAAATTTATCACTACACCGCTTCACAGTTACAGAATTTGGCTGCTGATGTTCTAAATAATATGATATAAGTTTATCCTTTGAGCTGCTTGTTTTAGGTAGATTTCATATAAAATCTACCTATTGCAATGGGAATTCTTGGAGTTCCGGATAAAATTTTAACAAAATGAATTTATTAGGCGTCGAGGAGAAACATATTTTTAATGCCGGGTGAAAAACACGTGAAATCAGCAAGGTCTGGAAATGAGGTTTTAATTTTGTATAATTAGAATTCGTTGACATCAATAAAAAAAAGTTTTCTGCGTTTTTAGTTTTTTTTTAACCCTGTCTAAGATACAGGGTGTTGAAAAATCAAGAAATTGCTCGACCCTGGTGTATTGAAATGGCTCTACAGTCAAAACTACTGGACTGATTTTATGGTTATATAACTCAAAATGTATGTATTAAACAGAGCAAAATAATAATTCACATTATATGACCTTGAACAGTTTCTTTTAGAAACATAACGGTAAAATATTCAAATTCGATTTGTTTTTTTTATTAATTTTATTGCAACACGCCTCAAAATGTTTCATCATAAAAAAAGTGGAGTTAAAAAATGAACAGTGGTTTTTGGATTTACATATATGTTTTTATAATAAATTTTTAATTTTAACTCAAAATAAATATTTTACACATTTTTTATCATTTATTTAATTTTACATTACTAAATTCCGTTTGCAGTAACTGTCCGTGTGCTTTGTTGATGGTAATTGGAAAAGCGAGTTGCACTGGAAACTAAACGTTTGAATCTGTTGGGATCATTGAAATATGTGGCCTGTCTGTCGTGGCAGCATCCTCTTCGAATTTTCCACTCAAAATTGTAGCTTCTATGACATTGTTCATCATCTTTTTCCCCGAAGTTCAAAAAAGTTTGTGCAATTTCAAAATATGTGACATATTTGAAATTACAATATGTGTCACAACAACACATATAAACCATATAGGCTCTACAACATAATGCTTTTTAAGACGTTGATGGACGCAAATTTCTTTTTTTTTATACACTCAAAAAAATGCTACCGGTATAATTTACAAAATTGGTTTGTAAAAGTGCTAACAAAATATTTTTGTGAATTTACCAAAAAATGTTACATTTTATATAAAATTTTGTGTTGTCCATTTGCCTTTTTTTAAATCTGAAAAGCATTTGTAAACTTACTAATTGTTTTTGTGATTTGGATTAAAAACGTATAAATTCATAAATAGTTCTAAGCACAATTCATTTTCATTGTTTAAACAAAAATAATGTTAAGGTTATATCGCTTTTTTTCAATTTTAAATCATAAATCATATATACATAACAAAATAAAAAATTAATTATACAAAATTTTGTAAAATTTTGTTAACAGAAAAATGACATTCTACAATTTTTGTTGTAAAACCTAATACGAATATTGCAGATTTTTATTTTAAACTTTACAAAGAGACTTATGCAATTTAAGAAACAATAGTAGATTGTTCTACAAGTAAAGAAAAGTGATATTTTTCCACCGAGTGAAATGTTTAATTTACGAGCGTAGCGAGTAAATTAATTTTAAACGAGGTGGAAAAATCACTTTTCTTTCGAGTTGAACATGCTATTTTTTCGTGTACCAGAATAAAATTTAAAAAAGAAAAATGAAATAATTTCTAAAATTGTATGTATATAAAAATTAATGCATTCATGTTTATCAGAGTTGCCTTTGAACTTTTTTGTTCTAACTTTTCATTCGAAAATTTATAAACGATTTGAACGTCTCAATATTTTTTTGATAAGCGAATAAATAATAAATTCTGTGAAACAAATTTCAAAAATGGATCCTAGTGTTATGAAAGAAGCAGAGGAGGCTATTTCGAATTTACTTCCATCGAAATCTAAATCGAAGTACGAGAAAATCGCGTTGCTAAGAAGAAAAGTGTTGCTAACTGGAAAATAAACACTTTTCTTTACTGTTTTGAGTCAAAGAATAGTAGGCATTTCCACATGGTACACGAAAAACATATTTTTTTACAAAAAAACAGTTTGCTGTTACAAACGTTTTATAAAATTTCATAATTGAAGTTATAACCAAAATATTAAACAGTTTCAATTTGGTTGTTGTCTAAGTAAAAATTCGAAGAAATTTTTTAAAATCGTGGTAATTTAGTGGTTCATTATTGATAAATAGTGGAAGTGATAAATGATAAATTTAGCAGACATATGCTATGCACAGGTAAGAAATTTTAGATATTTCGATATTAAGATGCCCCTGACCGATTAAGGAGACATTGGAATTAGAGATAATGGCGGCATCTTTCCTAGGGCGGAACGAAATTGGATAATAGAGGATAACTGTAGTTTCCGAACTGCATATCCTTAAATAAATAGAGAATAATCAAATCCAGCACAAATTTCAAGAACCACTTAATCGGTGACGGGCAGTATAAAGTAAAAAGGTATCAAAACTTTTTCATTGTTTCAGATGTTTCAAAAGACATTGATGCTCATTTAAACGTTTTTCCCACTCTTTCTAGAACCAGTGAGTATTGTTGTGTTGCTGATAGCTGCAAAAAATTGCTTCCAATGTAGATAAATTTAGAAGACATTTAAAAAAGAATAAGCATGATAATATTTTAAATGTGAGACATTCTTCTTTAGGAAATATTAGTAGAGTAGTAAAATTGTCACTTTATCTTCGTGTAACATTCAAGATGCATCAGTTGAGCAGGACTTCGAAAACAACACTTTTCCAAGTAAAGTACATAAGATTTAGTGTTGTACTTAATTGAAAGACTGCAAAAGTAATTTTATTGTTTAGTTTTAAGCTTATTTTTTTTTAAATTATTGGATTACGCTTGGAAAGATTTTATGTAACTTTGAAATAAATAATACTTATAAACTTTAAATAACAAAATAAATAAAATATGACAAATGTTAGCAAAAAATTATGTTTTTTTATTAACGTGTTTTGGGTTTATCTACCGGTTTGGTATATATATATATATATATATATATATATATATATATATATATATATATATATATATATATATATATATATATATATATACATATATATATATATATATATATATATATATATATATATATATATATATATATATATATATATATATATATATATATATATATATATATATATATATATATATATATATATATATATATATATATATATATATATATATATATATATATATATATATATATATATATATATATATATATATATATGTATATAAATATGTATATATTTATGCTATATGGGGACGTCGTTAATAAAAAAACATAATTTTTTGCTAACATTTGTCATATTTTATTTATTTTGTTATTTAAAGTTTATAAGTATTATTTATTTCAAAGTTACATAAAATCTTTCCAAGCGTAATCCAATAATTTAAAAAAAAATAAGCTTAAAACTAAACAGTAAAATTACTTTTGCTCTGTTTAATACATACATTTTGAGTTATATAACCATAAAATCAGTCCAGTAGTTTTGACTGTAGAGCCATTTCAATACACCAGGGTCGAGCAATTTCTTGATTTTTCAACACCCTGTATCTTAGACAGGGTTAAAAAAAACTAAAAACGCAGAAAACTTTTTTTTATTGATGTCAACGAATTCTAATTATACAAAATTAAAACCTCATTTCCAGACCTTGCTGATTTCACGTGTTTTTCACCCGGCATTAAAAATATGTTTCTCCTCGACGCCTAATAAATTCATTTTGTTAAAATTTTATCCGGAACTCCAAGAATTCCCATTGCAATAGGTAGATTTTATATGAAATCTACCTAAAACAAGCAGCTCAAAGGATAAACTTATATCATATTATTTAGAACATCAGCAGCCAAATTCTGTAACTGTGAAGCGGTGTAGTGATAAATTTTTTATCACTTCACCGTAAAAAAATCTAAATTAGTGAAATGTTAAAACTGAAAAGTTAACACTGACTTTTGGTTTGTGAAAAAATAAAATGAATGCTTTTGTTGCTAACGTCATTATGTCAAAAAACACAATTACACCAATGTGATTTGTTTATTTAAGATTTCAAAATAACATCAAAAATTTTTTTTCAAATTTAACTTCGAAAATATTTAAATATAGTTAAATTGATGTTTAAATTGTGTTATTCAAAATGATTGGTATTTATGTGTTTTAGACCGTAGTTCGGAATTAATATATCTATATGTATATACGTATATACAGTCAACTAGATTTACATTTCATGTATCAAAACGCTCATGTTTGTCGTAGGTTTATGTATTGTTTTCTTGAACTTAATGTTTTTTGAAAATGAAACTGGCAATTACAAATAATGCAAGAGCACAATACCATTGAAGACGTCATCTGTCTCTATCTGAACACTTATGCAGAAGTGTGTTCAGAATATTGTTAAAAAGATCGACGTCTGTTATCGTAGTCGTGATGAAAATAGTACTTTTACAAATATTACTTTTTATCCAGAACGGTAATATAACATACTTCTAATGAGATATTATAGAATTCTTTCAAAATCTATATTTCTTGAACAATAGAGGAACAAATTCCTGTTGTTAGATTAGAACTTTAATTATGACCCCACTAGAGTCAAAATAAGTCTTATCTGCAAAAAATAGCAATATACTTGACATCTCGTTTATTTCAGCATTTCTCATAAATATGTCTTTGCATAACTGACGGCATGAATTAATTGAACAAATCTTTTATTTAATCCAATTAAAAATTAATTTCGCTCAACCATTATATTTTGTTCACAAAAAATAATTTATTTTGAAAATAATAAATAAAGGATTTTTTTAACTACTAACTTGAGAAATCGTCATTATTTACTCGAATGCCCCAATGAGAAGTTATTTTTCTCAAGCTAGGTCAATAATAATAACAAACAATTACCTAGGTTAATAATGACTCATTTTCTTTTATTTTTGATTGAAATGAACAAAAAAACACAAACAAATAATAATTGCATTGCTTTGTTTCATTTTATTTGTATTAAACTAAACTTCCAGGCTACTTGATATTTTAAGATATTTAAAAAATGAAATGGAAAATATCTAATGAAAGCAAATATGATAATTAGTGTTAGTAAGTTAAAAAAATTCTATATATACCTCGGTTGAGAAGACTAATATAGACCTCGAACATTATATCCCTCGGCGCTACGCGCCTCAGGATCTAAAAGTTCTCGGTCAATAATAGCCTACTTCTCAACCTTGTTATATAATGTACTATTTTATAATAATTCTATTAAATAAAACAATCAATGAAAATTTTATGCATTGACGTTTGATATTTAGTGAGTCGCCTACTTACTATAAGATTTTTTAACACTTACATCGCACATAAATTGCATATAGAATCGCAAAAAATGTTAAAATGATAAAAATTTGGTGATAAAATCGAAATAAAGAAATTTTTAACACTTCACCACTTCACAGTCACAGAATTTGGCTGCAGGTGTTATAAATATATCACAAACAACGATCTACTGTATCGCTTTGATATGATTAAACATTAATTTTAAGGTAAATATATTTTTGAGCCATATAAAGTAAAAAAGTTTTTAGAACACATAACCGCATAACTACTTTAAACCCAATTTGTTTAAAGTTATCATAAGACAAATTATTGGAAAATAATATTTTTAAATTTCATAATCTATTCTTTTAGAACTCATGTATTCAAATTTAAAACATTAAATTGATACAAATTTTCATACATAGATTTTGAAATTTAAAAGTATTTTTATCCTACACAACCAAATCAAATTAAATCAATTTCTGACCAAAAAAATTGGCTAAAGTCAACAACCTAAACATATGGTTAAAGTGCATTTGAAAGATGAAAAATAAATCAAATATCTATCTATGTAGCCAACAACAACAACGCGTAACCCAAATTCTTCAAAAACTGAAAAATTATTTTGACCATTTTTAACTTACAAAAACAAACCAAAATTATCAATGAATTCTAAAAACCTGTATATATTTATATAAACATGTCAAAGGAAACACTAATCCAGGCGAGTTTTTTTTTATTATTAATTGTATTTTATCATCGTATTTTTTGTTGTCTCATTAGTAAAATAGAATATAAAGCAAAAGAAATTTCAAATACATATAAATGTTTCTCTTTTTTTATTTTGATTTGTTAAAGTATAAGTACTTTTTATCTCTGTTTAGAAATTTATTTCAAAACTAACACGAAACATCAATACGTTGCCGGAAAATTATAACAGATCAAAAATTAACATAATTTAGTGAAAAGATGATACACTCAGCAAACTACTCAAAATCATCTCCATTTAGCGTTTCGAGAAAATATTACAACATCACAAATTCATATTTCTTTCAAATTCCAAAAATATTGTAAAACTTAAATAAAATCAAACCTTTTCAAAATTCCAAAAATATTCCAAAAATTAGAATAAAATCAAATACTTAAACTTTTTTAAATTCCATTAATATTCCAAAAATTCTTAAAAATCCAAACTTTTTCCAAAATTCTAAAAATATTGCAAAAATTATAACAAAATCAAAAATTGAAAAATACCAAAAACATTCCAAAAATTAGAATAAAATCAAATATTTAAACTTTTTCTAAATTCTAATAAAATTCCAAAAATTCTTAAGAATTCAAAGTTTTTCCAAAATTCTAAAAATATAGTAAAAATTATTACAAAATCAAAAATACAAACTTCTATCAAAATTCCAAAACTATTTCAAAAACTATAACCAATTCAATAAAACCAATTCATAAAAACAGATAAATTTTTTTTTCCAAAAAATTGGCTAAAAAAATCAATGAAATCATTTTTGACACGCTTGACATTATTTTTTTGACAATCTTATAATGTCATAATTCTCTATAATAATAATATATTTTCATGCATACATATTATTAATTTTATTTTTTTCCAAAAAATTGAGTAAAAAAATAAATAAAAATCTTTCTTTTTACACACTTGACAACATTTTTTTGACAAACTTATAATGCAAAAATCTAGATTTTGGTCTCCCATACCAATCCCGACCATCATGATTTCTCCAAATTCAATGTTCCTACTCGCAATCACTTAAAATGAACGTTTTTTAAGCAAAAAATATGCAAATTTCCTTGTTTTGACACACTTGACGATTTTTTTGACACGCTTCCGGTACAGCTATCGAACACATCGTCCTTTCGGCTCTTTCTATTGAGTAATCCTATTTTTAGAAAAAAAAATTTCAAATCCGTTCAGCGGTTTTCTAGATTTCGTAGGTTGTGACGGACGGACGGCGGACGGCCGGCCGACAGACAGACATACATTTTTGTTTGTCGCTTTTTTAGAATCAGTAGGTCCTAAAACGTTGAGAAATGCCAAAAAAGCATGGGTAAAAATTTCACTTTGAGCTCATGAATGTAATCTCAGATCTTTCAGACCGAAGTAATTATATCAAACACGACCAAATGAATCAATTTAAATCAAACTCTGACCAAACTAAATTGATATATTCTAAAATCTAAAGTCATCGACCTAGGACAATAAAAACTTAATATAGTTCAAATCCATTTAAAAAGAGATGAAAAAATAAATAAAAAATCTTGACAACAAAACAAACAATTCGAAACCCAAATAACAAATTCAATCATTTGCTTCTTCAATATACAAAAACAAAAAATTATCATCACAACACAATCCTTAAATTATATATTTAAACACTCATACATACGAGTACTTTTTTTTTATTTTCTATTTTATAATTATCGTATTTAAGTAAAAGTAAAATAGAAAATAAAGCAAAAGAAATATTTCTCTTTCAAATATAAATTCTCATTTTTTTATTTTGATTTGCTTTGTTTATTGTTTCATATAAGACAGAAAGAATGCAATGTATAATTTCTAAAATTTGTATATTGCTTAACCTTTCATCTCTGGTTGTACTTTTATTTGTATTATCAGTATTCTATATACAATTTGTGTGAATAGAGGTTACGTCTCTCAACATATATAGAGAGAAATAACCTCTATTCACACAAATTGTATATGGAATGCTGATAATACAAATAAAAGTACAACCAGAGATGAAGGGTTAAGCAATATACAAATTTTACAAATTATACATTGCATTCTTTCTGTCTTATATGAAACAATAAACAAAGCAAATCAAAATAAAAAAATGAGAATTTATATTTGAAAGAGAAATATTTCTTTTGCTTTATTTTCTATTTTACTTTATTTTCTATTTTACTTTTACTTAAATACGAAAAAATACGATAATTATAAAATAGAAAATAAAAAAAAGTACTCGTATGTATGAGTGTTTAAATATATAATTTAAGAATTGTATTGAGATGATAGTTTTTTATATTTAACAAATATAATTTCATTCATTGATAATTTAAGTACTCGTATGTATGAGTGTTTAAACATATAATTTAAGGATTGTGTTGGGATCATAATTTTTTGTTTTTGTATATTGAAGAAGCAAATGATTGAATTTGTTATTTGGGTTACGAATTGTTTGTTTTGTTGTCAAGATTTTTTATTTATTTTTTCATCTTTTTTTAAATGGATTTGAACTATATTAAGTTTTTATTGTCCTAGGTCGATGACTAGATTTTAGAATATATCAATTTAGTTTGGTCAGAGTTTGATTTAAATTGATTCATTTGGTCGTGTTTGATATAATTACTTCGGTCTGAAAGACCTGAGATTACATTCATGAGCTCAAAGTGAAATTCTTACCCATGCTTTTTTGGCATTTCTCGACGTTTTAGGACCTACTGATTCTAAAAAAGCAACAAACAAAAATGTATGTCTGTCTGTCGGCCGGCCGTCCGCCGTCCGTCCGTCACAACCTACGAAATCTAGAAAACCGCTGAACGGATTTGAAAATTTTTTTTTCTAAAAATAGGACTACTCAATAGAAAGAGCCGAAAGGACGATGTGTTCGATAGCTGTACCGGAAGCGTGTCAAAAAAATCGTCAAGTGTGTCAAAACAAGGAAATTTGCATATTTTTTGCTTAAAAAACGTTCATTTTAAGTGATTACGAGTAGGAACATTGAATTTGGAGAAATCTTGATGGTCGGGATTGGTATGGGAGACCAAAATCTAGATTTTTGCATTATAAGTTTGTCAAAAAAATGTTGTCAAGTGTGTCAAAAGAAAGATTTTTATTTATTTTTTTACTCAATTTTTTGGAAAAAAATAAAATTAATAATATGTATGCATGAAAATATTATTATAGAGAATTATGGCATTATAAGATTGTCAAAAAAATAATGTCAAGCGTGTCAAAAATGATTTCATTGATTTTTTTAGCCAATTTTTTGGAAAAAAAAATTTATGTTTTTATGAATTGGTTTTATTGAACTGGTTATAGTTTTTGAAATAGTTTTGGAATTTTGATAAAAGTTTGTATTTTTGATTTTGTAATAATTTTTGCTATATTTTTAGAATTTTGGAAAAACTTTGAATTCTTAAGAATTTTTGGAATTTTATTAGAATTTAGAAAAACTTTAAATATGTGATTTTATTCTAATTTTTGGAATGTTTTTGGTATTTTTCAATTTTTGATTTTGTTATAATTTTTATAATATTTTTAGAATTTTGGAAAAAGTTTGGATTTTTAAGAATTTTTGGAATATTAATGGAATTTAAAAAAGTTTAAGTATTTGATTTTATTCTAATTTTTGGAATATTTTTGGAATTTTGAAAAAGTTTGATTTTATTTAAGTTTTACAATATTTTTGGAATTTGAAAGAAATATGAATTTGTGATTTTGTAATATTTTCTCGAAACGCTAAATGGAGATGATTTTGAGTAGTTTGCTGAGTGTATCATCTTTTCACTAAATTATGTTAATTTTTGATCTGTTATAATTTTCCGGCAACGTATTGATGTTTCGTGTTAGTTTTGAAATAAATTTCTAAACAGAGATAAAAAGTACTTATACTTTAACAAATCAAAATAAAAAAAGAGAAACATTTATATGTATTTGAAATTTCTTTTGCTTTATATTCTATTTTACTAATGAGACAACAAAAAATACGATGATAAAATACAATTAATAATTAAAAAAAAAACTCGCATGGATTAGTGTTTCCTTTGACATGTTTATATAAAGGTTTTTAGAATTCATTGATAATTTTGGTTTGTTTTTGTAAGTTAAAAATGGTCAAAATAATTTTTCAGTTTTTGAAGAATTTGGGTTACGCGTTGTTGTTGTTGGCTACATAGATTGATATTTGATTTATTTTTCATCTTTCAAATGCACTTTAACCATATGTTTAGGTTGTTGACTTTAGCCAATTTTTTTGGTCAGAAATTGATTTAATTTGATTTGGTTGTGTAGGATAAAAATATTTTTAAATTTCAAAATCTATGTATTAAAATTTGTATCAATTTAATGTTTTAAATTTGAATACATGAGTTCTAAAAGAATAGATTATGAAATTTAAAAATATTATTTTCCAATAATTTGTCTTATGATAACTTTAAACAAATTGGGTTTAAAGTAGTTATGCGGTTATGTGTTCTAAAAACTTTTTTACTTTATATGGCTCAAAAATACATTTACCTTAAAATTAATGTTTAATCATATCAAAGCGATACAGTAGATCGTTGTTTGTGATATAATTATAACACCTGCAGCCAAATTCTGTGACTGTGAAGTGGTAAGTGGTCTTTATTTCGATTTTATCACCAAATTTTTATCATTTTAACATTTTTTGCGATTCTATATGCAATTTATGTGCGATGTAAGTGTTAAAAAATCTTATAGTAAGCAGGCGACTCACTAAATATCAAACGTCAATGCATACAATTTCCATTGATTGTTTTATTTAATAGAATTATTATAAAAAATCCTTTATTTATTATTTTCAAAATAAATTATTTTTTGTGAACAAAATATAATGGTTGAGCGAAATTAATTTTTAATTGGATTAAATAAAAGATTTGTTCAATTAATTCGTGCCGTCAGTTATGCAAAGACATATTTATGAGAAATGCTGAAATAAACGAGATGTCAAGTATATTGCTATTTTTTGCAGATAAGACTTATTTTGACTCTAGTGGGGTCATAATTAAAGTTCTAATCTAACAACAGGAATTTGTTCCTCTATTGCTCAAGAAATATAGATTTTGAAAGAATTCTATAATATCTCATTAGAAGTATGTTATATTACCGTTCTGGATAAAAAGTAATATTTGGCAAATTTTCATCACGACTACGATAGCAGACGTCGATCTTTTTAACAATATTCTGAACACACTCCTGCATAAGTGTTCAGATAGAGACCGATGACGTCTTCAATGGTATTGTGCTCTTGCATTATTTGTAATTGCCAGTTTCATTTTCAAAAAACATTAAGTTCAAGAAAACAATACATAAACCTAACACAAACATGAGCGTTTTGATACATGAAATGTAAATCTAGTTGACTGTATATACGTATATACATAAAGATATATTAATTCCGAACTACGGTCTAAAACACATAAATACCAATCATTTTGAATAACACAATTTAAACATCAATTTAACTATATTTAAATATTTTCGAAGTTAAATTTGAAAAAAAAATTTTTGATGTTATTTTGAAATCTTAAATAAACAAATCACATTGGTGTAATTGTGTTTTTTGACATAATGGCGTTAGCAACAAAAGAATTCATTTTATTTTATCACTAACCAAAAGTCAGTGTTAACTTTTCAGTTTTAACATTTCACTAATTTAGATTTTTTTACGGTGAAGTGATAAAAAATTTATCACTACACCGCTTCACAGTTACAGAATTTGGCTGCTGATGTTCTAAATAATATGATATAAGTTTATCCTTTGAGCTGCTTGTTTTAGGTAGATTTCATATAAAATCTACCTATTGCAATGGGAATTCTTGGAGTTCCGGATAAAATTTTAACAAAATGAATTTATTAGGCGTCGAGGAGAAACATATTTTTAATGCCGGGTGAAAAACACGTGAAATCAGCAAGGTCTGGAAATGAGGTTTTAATTTTGTATAATTAGAATTCGTTGACATCAATCAAAAGTTTTCTGCGTTTTTAGTTTTTTTTTTAACCCTGTCTAAGATACAGGGTGTTGAAAAATCAAGAAATTGCTCGACCCTGGTGTATTGAAATGGCTCTACAGTCAAAACTACTGGACTGATTTTAATGTTATATAACTCAAAATGTATGTATTAAACAGAGCAAAATAATAATTCACATTATATGACCTTGAACACTTTCTTTTAGAAACATAACGGTAAAAAATTCCAATTCGATTTGTTTTTTTTTATTAATTTTATTGCAACACGCCTTAAAATGTTTCATCATAAAAAAAGTGGAGTTAAAAAATGAACAGTGTTTTTTGGATTTACATATATGTTTTTATAATAAATTTTTAATTTTAACTCAAAATAAATATTTTACACATTTTTTATCATTTATTTAATTTTACATTACTAAATTCCGTAGAGTTAGAATAACGTCTAGCTAAGATTGATCCATCATTTGTAGGAATGTATGAGTGATATCCTCGTGTTCCAGGAATTGTTTTTAAATTTTCGTATCTATCAGCTAGTCGATTTCATTTCGCAAACAAAGGAATCCCTCTGCATTATGTCACTATATGACAGTTGTGAATGAGGGATCTCAACAGTTTGACTGTTTGCAGGCATAATGGATTTGATTTCATCCGAACTCTACTGATGAAGATATTTATAAAAAACAACGAGATCAGACCAATCAGTTCATAACCAAACTTCTCTTCTATTCGTCTGTAATGAAAGACGATAAAAATGATCAATAATTTATTATCTATATCTCTATATTATGTTTTTATTATAAAATATATTATGAACGTATTATATTATATTATATTATATTATTTAATATAATCAAGCAACCATTGACTTCGGGTGCAAAACATTTTTGATAAAAATAATATTTTCATAAAATTGTTATTTTAAATTTAAATAATGTTGTAAGGATAGACTGCCTAAAAGGTACACAATCAAAAATAGTCATAATCATATCGGAAGCCAAACTATCACTACAGAGGGAAAAACAAGTTTGAAATGATACACAAAAATCAAAATCAAATTTCAAACCAAAATACAAGAAAAATCGGACCGATAACAAGAATCTATCAATTGAATATTGAAGGATCTAGCATTCGATAAATGCGAACATTTATCGAATCAACTAAAAGATTACAAAGTAGATATTGCAGTCATTCAAGAAACACACATGTCACCAGACGAAATTTTAGTTACCAGAGGTGAAATTCCTGGATATGAAATTATCGGAGCAACATTTCATAAATCGTATGGAACTGCCACGTATGTAAAATGTGGTCTGAAAATGTGAAACTAGTGGAAACCTCTTCAACAGACGATGTTTCTATCATAACAATTGAGGTTGGCGGAACAATTATTATGAATATATACATATACCAAACACAGCCTGGCCGACTAATGTTCTCCCTTCATATGATAAACCGAGCATCTATATTGGTGACTTTAACAGCCATCACACACTATGGAAATATCAGAATGATGACATCAACGGTATAACACTTGTAAATTGGTCTGAACAGCAAAACTTGCATCTCATATTCGACGCGAAAGACCCTGGTATTTTTCAATCCGGCCGATGGCGCCGAGATTACAACCCAGACCTATGCTTTGTTTCATCTAATTCTAAAGGTCAACCAATACATGCTTTAAGACAAATATTATTGGGTTTCCCACATTCTCAGCATCGACCAGTAATAGTAGAGGCTGGAATACAAATCCCGATGATACATTCAATACCGAAACCTAGATGGAATTTTTTAAAGGCTTCATGGCATTTTTCAAAAGACTAAGATACTTCTGTACGATTTATTCCACAAGTTGCAAAGAACTACGAACGTTTCCTTGGCGCTACTCTAACAGCTGCAAAAAAATTCATACCGCGAGGCTATCGTATGGAATATATTCCAAGATAGAAAGAGGAAAGTGAAAGACTTTTCAATGAATTCGAAGAAAGTGGAGACCCAGAAATAGCTGATGATCTATTAAGATCCTTAGATGCTAATCGACAAGAAAGTCTGCTATGGAAAATATGGATTTTACACATTCTAGTAGAAAAGCATGGAGTCAAATACGAAAATTGGGTGCTGGGAAAAAGAAATTTGCTGATAAAACAAACATAAATCCAATTTTAATAGCGAATAGGATAGTAAACATGTCAAGAGTTGAACCACATAAAGAACTTTCAAAAACCGTTCTCTTAAATCTTAAAAACTTGAAACGAAACACACCAAGATCTTCCGAATATTGTCGCCCTTTCACCATCAAAGAGATTGCAGCTTCATAATCGGACATGAAATCGGGCAAAGCAGCTGGCTTCGATAATGTCTATCCAGAATTCCTTAAAAATTGCGGAGAAAATATCAGAAAATGGCTTGCTCGCTTTTACATAATGGAAACTGCAATATTACCAAACGTAGACGCAATTGCACAGATCAAGTATTGCCACTAACCAACTATATCGAATTTGGGTTCCAAAAAAAAATAAAAATGTCTGTTGTTTTCATAGACCTAACAGCGGCTTATGACACCGTTTGGCGAAAAGACTTAATATATAAGCTGCTCAATATTATTCCATGCCTTAAAATTGCTCAAGTAATCAACAATATGCTCACTAATCGCCTGTTCCAAGTCTATCGAAATAATGAGAAGAGTTCTTTCAGGAAATTGAGTAATGGTCTCCCACAAGAATCAGTATTGGCACCATTATTTTTCAACATTTACGTGATCGATTTACCAACAACTCAACCAAGAGTGGGGTCAATTTTAACGGAACACAAGTTACACATAACTATAATCCGAAATATTTGGGTCACACATTGGACAGATCACTTACACACAAATAAAATTGCTTGAAGCTTGAGGCCAAATTAAAGACAAGAAACAAAAATTAATTTATTGTTTGTATAATTAATTTTTAAATAAAAATATTAAAAAAACTTTTTTAAAGATGGCGCTAGGGTCAAAGAACAATTGGAATTTAATTAATTTTTTTTCTGAAAATAGTTCTATCCTTATTCTAAAATATATCAAATTTACAAGGAGGCTGAAATTTTTGTTCTTGAGATATTTAATTTTAAAGATTTTTAGTACGGCTGAAATTCGAATTTTTCTTCATTTTTTCAAACAACTTCCATTAACAAAAAATTTTAAAATCAATTAAATTTTAACTTTTTTTATTTTTTAAATATAGTTCTAACCTTCCTTTAAAATATATCAAATTTACAAAGAGGCGTTAATTCGTATTCTTCAGATATTTAATTTTAAAAAGTTTTAGTCCGATTAAAATTCTAATTGTTCATCATCTTGGAATATATTCATCTTGGAATCATCTTGGAATATATTCCATACGATAGCCTCGCGGTATGAATTTTTTTGCAGCTGTTAGAGTAGCGCCAAGGAAACGTTCGTAGTTCTTTGCAACTTCGGGAATAAATCGTACAGAAGCATCTTTTGAAAAATGCCATGAAGCCTTTAAAAAATTCCATCTAGGTTTCGGTATTGAATGTATTATCGGGATTTGTATTCCAGCCTCTACTATTACTGGTCGATGCTGAGAATGTGGGAAACCCAATAATATTTGTCTTAAAGCATGTATTGGTTGACCTTTAGAATTAGATGAAACAAAGCATAGGTCTGGGTTGTAATCTCGGCGCCATCGGCCGGATTGAAAAATACCAGGGTCTTTCGCGTCGAATATGAGATGCAAGTTTTGCTGTTCAGACCAATTTACAAGTGTTATACCGTTGATGTCATCATTCTGATATTTCCATAGTGTGTGATGGCTGTTAAAGTCACCAATATAGATGCTCGGTTTATCATATGAAGGGAGAACATTAGTCGGCCAGGCTGTGTTTGGTATATGTATATATTCATAATAATTGTTCCGCCAACCTCAATTGTTATGATAGAAACATCGTCTGTTGAAGAGGTTTCCACTAGTTTCACATTTTCAGACCACATTTTACATACGTGGCAGTTCCATACGATTTATGAAATGTTGCTCCGATAATTTCATATCCAGGAATTTTACCTCTGGTAACTAAAATTTCGTCTGGTGACATGTGTGTTTCTTGAATGACTGCAATATCTATTTTGTAATCTTTTAGTTGATTCGATAAATGTTCGCATTTCGATTTGCTAGATCCTTCAATATTCAATTGATAGATTCTTGTTATCGGTCCGATTTTTCTTGTATTTTGGTTTGAAATTTGATTTTGATTTTTGTGTATCATTTCAAACTTGTTTTTCCCTCTGTAGTGATAGTTTGGCTTCCGATATGATTATGACTATTTTTGATTGTGTACCTTTTAGGCAGTCTATCCTTACAACATTATTTAAATTTAAAATAACAATTTTATGAAAATATTATTTTTATCAAAAATGTTTTGCATCCGAAGTCAATGGTTGCTTGATTATATTAAATAATATAATATAATATAATACGTTCATAATATATTTTATAATAAAAACATAATATAGAGATATAGATAATATAGATAATAAATTATTGATCATTTTTATCGTCTTCCATTACAGACGAATAGAAGAGAAGTTTGGTTATGAACTGATTGGTCTGATCTCGTTGTTTTTTATAAATATCTTCATCAGTAGAGTTCGGATGAAATCAAATCCATTATGCCTGCAAACAGTCAAACTGTTGAGATCCCTCATTCACAACTGTCATATAGTGACATAATGCAGAGGGATTCCTTTGTTTGCGAAATGAAATCGACTAGCTGATAGATACGAAAATTTAAAAACAATTCCTGGAACACGAGGATATCACTCATACATTCCTACAAATGATGGATCAATCTTAGCTAGACGTTATTCTAACTCTACGGAATTTAGTAATGTAAAATTAAATAAATGATAAAAAATGTGTAAAATATTTATTTTGAGTTAAAATTAAAAATTTATTATAAAAAAATATATGTAAATCCAAAAAACACTGTTCATTTTTTAACTCCACTTTTTTTATGATGAAACATTTTAAGGCGTGTTGCAATAAAATTAATAAAAAAAAACAAATCGAATTGGAATTTTTTACCGTTATGTTTCTAAAAGAAAGTGTTCAAGGTCATATAATGTGAATTATTATTTTGCTCTGTTTAATACATACATTTTGAGTTATATAACATTAAAATCAGTCCAGTAGTTTTGACTGTAGAGCCATTTCAATACACCAGGGTCGAACAATTTCTTGATTTTTCAACACCCTGTATCTTAGACAGGGTTAAAAAAAAAACTGAAAACGCAGAAAACTTTTGATTGATGTCAACGAATTCTAATTATACAAAATTAAAACCTCATTTCCAGACCTTGCTGATTTCACGTGTTTTTCACCCGGCATTAAAAATATGTTTCTTCTCGACGCCTAATAAATTCATTTTGTTAAAATTTTATCCGGATCTCCAAGAATTCCCATTGCAATAGGTAGATTTTATATGAAATCTACCTAAAACAAGCAGCTCAAAGGATAAACTTATATCATATTATTTAGAACATCAGCAGCCAAATTCTGTAACTGTGAAGCGGTGTAGTGATAAATTTTTTATCACTTCACCGTAAAAAAATCTAAATTAGTGAAATGTTAAAACTGAAAAGTTAACTCTGACTTTTGGTTAGTGATAAAATAAAATGAATTCTTTTGTTGCTAACGCCATTATGTCAAAAAACACAATTACACCAATGTGATTTGTTTATTTAAGATTTCAAAATAACATCAAAAATTTTTGTTCAAATTTAACTTCGAAAATATTTAAATATAGTTAAATTGATGTTTAAATAGTGTTATTCAAAATGATTGGTATTTATGTGTTTTAGACCGTAGTTCGGAATTAATATATCTATATGTATATACGTATATACAGTCAACTAGATTTACATTTCATGTATCAAAACGCTCATGTTTGTGTTAGGTTTATGTATTGTTTTCTTGAACTTAATGTTTTTTGAAAATGAAACTGGCAATTACAAATAATGCAAGAGCACAATACCATTGAAGACGTCATCAGTCTCTATCTGAACACTTATGCAGAAGTGTGTTCAGAATATTGTTAAAAAGATCGACGTCTGCTATCGTAGTCGTGATGAAAATTTGCCAAATATTACTTTTTATCCAGAACGGTAATATAACATACTTCTAATGAGATATTATAGAATTCTTTCAAAATCTATATTTCTTGAGCAATAGAGGAACAAATTCCTGTTGTTAGATTAGAACTTTAATTATGACCCCACTAGAGTCAAAATAAGTCTTATCTGCAAAAAATAGCAATATACTTGACATCTCGTTTATTTCAGCATTTCTCATAAATATGTCTTTGCATAACTGACGGCATGAATTCATTGAACAAATCAACACTTACATCGCACATAAATTGCATATAGAATCGCAAAAAATGTTAAAATGATAAAAATTTGGTGATAAAATCGAAATAAAGAAATTTTTAACACTTCACCACTTCACAGTCACAGAATTTGGCTGCAGGTGTTATAATTATATCACAAACAACGATCTACTGTATCGCTTTGATATGATTAAACATTAATTTTAAGGTAAATGTATTTTTGAGCCATATAAAGTAAAAAAGTTTTTAGAACACATAACCGCATAACTACTTTAAACCCAATTTGTTTAAAGTTATCATAAGACAAATTATTGGAAAATAATATTTTTAAATTTCATAATCTATTCTTTTAGAACTCATGTATTCAAATTTAAAACATTAAATTGATACAAATTTTAATACATAGATTTTGAAATTTAAAAATATTTTTATCCTACACAACCAAATCAAATTAAATCAATTTCTGACCAAAAAAATTGGCTAAAGTCAACAACCTAAACATATGGTTAAAGTGCATTTGAAAGATGAAAAATAAATCAAATATCAATCTATGTAGCCAACAACAACAACGCGTAACCCAAATTCTTCAAAAACTGAAAAATTATTTTGACCATTTTTAACTTACAAAAACAAACCAAAATTATCAATGAATTCTAAAAACCTTTATATAAACATGTCAAAGGAAACACTAATCCATGCGAGTTTTTTTTTTAATTATTAATTGTATTTTATCATCGTATTTTTTGTTGTCTCATTAGTAAAATAGAATATAAAGCAAAAGAAATTTCAAATGCATATAAATGTTTCTCTTTTTTTATTTTGATTTGTTAAAGTATAAGTACTTTTTATCTCTGTTTAGAAATTTATTTCAAAACTAACACGAAACGTCAATACGTTGCCGGAAAATTATAACAGATCAAAAATTAACATAATTTAGTGAAAAGATGATACACTCAGCAAACTACTCAAAATCATCTCCATTTAGCGTTTCGAGAAAATATTACAAAATCACAAATTCATATTTCTTTCAAATTCCAAAAATATTGTAAAACTTAAATAAAATCAAACTTTTTCAAAATTCCAAAAATATTCCAAAAATTAGAATAAAATCAAATACTTAAACTTTTTTAAATTCCATTAATATTCCAAAAATTCTTAAAAATCCAAACTTTTTCCAAAATTCTAAAAATATTATAAAAATTATAACAAAATCAAAAATTGAAAAATACCAAAAACATTCCAAAAATTAGAATAAAATCACATATTTAAAGTTTTTCTAAATTCTAATAAAATTCCAAAAATTCTTAAGAATTCAAAGTTTTTCCAAAATTCTAAAAATATAGCAAAAATTATTACAAAATCAAAAATACAAACTTTTATCAAAATTCCAAAACTATTTCAAAAACTATAACCAGTTCAATAAAACCAATTCATAAAAACATAAATTTTTTTTTCCAAAAAATTGGCTAAAAAAATCAATGAAATCATTTTTGACACGCTTGACATTATTTTTTTGACAATCTTATAATGCCATAATTCTCTATAATAATAATATATTTTCATGCATACATATTATTAATTTTATTTTTTTCCAAAAAATTGAGTAAAAAAATAAATAAAAATCTTTCTTTTGACACACTTGACAACATTTTTTTGACAAACTTATAATGCAAAAATCTAGATTTTGGTCTCCCATACCAATCCCGACCATCAAGATTTCTCCAAATTCAATGTTCCTACTCGTAATCACTTGAAATGAACGTTTTTTAAGCAAAAAATATGCAAATTTCCTTGTTTTGACACACTTGACGATTTTTTTGACACGCTTCCGGTACAGCTAACGAACACATCGTCCTTTCGGCTCTTTCTATTGAGTAATCCTATTTTTAGAAAAAAAAATTTTCAAATCCGTTCAGCGGTTTTCTAGATTTCGTAGGTTGTGACGGACGGACGGCGGACGGCCGGCCGACAGACAGACATACATTTTTGTTTGTTGCTTTTTTAGAATCAGTAGGTCCTAAAACGTCGAGAAATGCCAAAAAAGCATGGGTAAGAATTTCACTTTGAGCTCATGAATGTAATCTCAGGTCTTTCAGACCGAAGTAATTATATCAAACACGACCAAATGAATCAATTTAAATCAAACTCTGACCAAACTAAATTGATATATTCTAAAATCTAGTCATCGACCTAGGACAATAAAAACTTAATATAGTTCAAATCCATTTAAAAAGAGATGAAAAAATAAATAAAAAATCTTGACAACAAAACAAACAATTCGTAACCCAAATAACAAATTCAATCATTTGCTTCTTCAATATACAAAAACAAAAAATTATGATCCCAACACAATCCTTAAATTATATATTTAAACACTCATACATACGAGTACTTAAATTATCAATGAATGAAATTATATTTGTTAAATATAAAAAACTATCATCTCAATACAATTCTTAAATTATATATTTAAACACTCATACATACGAGTACTTTTTTTTATTTTCTATTTTATAATTATCGTATTTTTTCGTATTTAAGTAAAAGTAAAATAGAAAATAAAGTAAAATAGAAAATAAAGCAAAAGAAATATTTCTCTTTCAAATATAAATTCTCATTTTTTTACTTTGATTTGCTTTGTTTATTGTTTCATATAAGACAGAAAGAATGCAATGTATAATTTGTAAAATTTGTATATTGCTTAACCCTTCATCTCTGGTTGTACTTTTATTTGTATTATCAGCATTCCATATACAATTTGTGTGAATAGAGGTTATTTCTCTCTATATATGTTTCTCTATGCTAGTATGTTGAATATGAATGAAATTTATGAATGGTTGATTTCTTTGGGTTTTTTTAGATACACACTGGCGATTATCAAATTTGCATCAAAGTTAATTTATCCATTATTAATTTAACTTCATAGTTTCTTTAATGTTTCTTTCAGAAGATGTAGCAAACTATTTCGGTACATTGATAACAACGAAATGAGTTAAACTCTTAAAATATTTGAATATATACGTAGAAAAAAATATTTTTCAAACATTTGCTTTTGTTGCTGTTATTACATTACATGACATTACTTTAAATCTAACAAAATATTGATTAAAAAAATTTGTATTTTTGTAGTTGCATTAGATCCTTAGTGCCTAGTTTAATTATTTCATATAACTAGGTCCATTTTTCAATCCCACCGCGAGTCTAGCTGAAATGTTGGTAACCAATAATTTATGATGATTAAAAAGATCTTCAGAATAAAGTCTAGAATTGGCTTTTTGCACCATTGGCTTTTTAACTGCGTTTTTAGTCAATGCTGTTGTAAGATTTAAAAATTTAAAATGAAGTACAATAATTTTCCTTTATACACTAAGTTTACACCAGTATCTAATAGGTACATACTATACTTATTAGGTCGACTATGGTCGATGTAAACAGTTATCAAAAAAGTACGTACCAAATATTTGGTATAGGGTTATTTGCTACGTATCAAATTAGGTACGTGGCAAATAGGTATTATTTTTATGGTGTGAAGTGTGAACACTAAAATTTGGTATGACATTTAAAATTAAAATAAATCAACTTATTTTATAAATATATATTTATGTTTTATGTGATTTTTTTACTGAAATTAAAAGTAAAATAGCTTTAGAAAGAATATAATAAACATTTACATTTTTTACAAAAAATATATATGGAAATTCTTTTTTTCTAACCAAAAAACTAACAATGAAAAAGACGCGCTAAAAATTAATATGTCATACCTAATCAATAAGAATTTACATCACCGTATCAAATTTAAAAAGTATGATTTTGAAAATGGCTAGCAAATTTGATTCGTAGCGAATTAGATACGTAAGCTTAGTGATAGTGCAAAAAGAATCAAAATTTGATACGAACTAAATTTTAGACTGAAAATAAGTATAACCGAAGATGGGACTAATCACTAAGCCAAACAATCTGCACACAGACCGAAGTATAGGTAAATTGGATTAGATTGTAAATATAGTTTTTACTTTTTGGTATATAATACTAAAGTAAAGCTACAATTCGGAAGTAAAATATAATTATGAGAATTTAAAATTCTTCGTTTTGTTTAATGGGTTGAGTCTTGAATAATAGATTATGGTTGGGAAATTGTATAACATATGTAGTTTCAGTTTGTTTAACATATAAATACAGGGAAATAAATAATTTAAATCGATATTATAAAGATGAAATTTGTTAAAAATATTAAACGTCACTTCCAATGAGAAATAAAATTTAAAACAGAAAAAAGAAAACATTAAGGAATTTTATTTGAGGAAAATTCAAAGTATAAATTAAATAAAGTGAGGTAGAACATAATATGTAACAGAAAATTTATTGTCTTAATATAATTTTTTAAGAAACGTTGGTTAGTTCACTAATCACTTTAATAAATTTCGTTACATTCAGGAATAAAGGTTTTGGTATTGAACTCTTAAACCGGAAACACATAATGTTTACATAAAAAATACGAATTTAATTTAATTACCAACATTAATGGTTTCATTGATTATGTAAATTAATTATTTTAATTAATTTTCTATTTTTGGTTTGTTTTGTATGACTTCGTATATTCAATTAACAGTCAGTTTAATTTGTTTTCGATATTTGAGTTAAATAAAAGCAGAAAAAATAATCCTCGAACTTTTGACCACTAAAACTCAAACCAAATCAACGGGGAATAAAAATCAACGAAATTTTGTTGGTTAAATTCATTGCGTTGACCTCTATGTTAATTATCACAAACAAAAAGACAAAGTTTTGGTAATATCAATCAATTAATGAGTCGTTGTGTCACTCGCCTGGAGGGATCAGTTTTTGTTTATTTGTAACTTTTTTTTTTTTTTTCAAATTTCGCGTACGCGACTTGTAGTCCAGTCCTTGCTATCAGTGAGAACACTAGTCAAGGTAATATCTAAGGAATGCTGGTGGATGAGCTCAATTGCACTTTTTGTGAGTGTATATTTTACAAAAAATATGTTATTTGTGTATTGCATCTAGTTGTCATGGACTACCCCAAAAACTATCTTTTTTCTCCTAGGACAAAAAATAAACAATTCTATATTCGTATGCAGAGCAAAAATCAAAGTTTGAATAGGAAATTTATTTTTATTTGACAAAAAATTGAAATAGTTGCTTGGATTTAGTTTGAGATGTAAATTAAATATAATTTTTAAATGTTGAATATTTTCAAATTTTATTAAATAATAGATTTAATAACGGTCAGAAAAAATTTAATGTTTTAAAAATTTAAAAATTAAAAATCTAAAAATGGATTAAATCTATGGATCAATCTATAAATGGATCCGCTAACGCGTCGCACCCTCACCTTTTTACTCGTTCCAAAATCCATCATTTTTCGTCCTAGTGAAACAAATAACTATTTGACGGTAGAAATTGATACCAAAATTATTATTGAACGTAAATAAAATATATAATTTTTTAAACCCACCATTTTAAATTTAAGTAGTCGAAGAAAAATTTTGCTTGTTAAATAATTGTTTTTCGGCAAACGTCTGTAAAGTTTAACTTTACTGCCGCTAGGGAGTTAGTTAGTCTTACTTTTTTGACTTATAATCAAAGGCGACTGCAAAAGTAATGCCATTTTTATATTATATTACGGCGGCAGTAAAGTAGCATTTGTTATTTGTTATTTTGTTATTTTTTCAAACAAATTGTATAACTATGACAAACAAAAAATAAGAAATTGATTCTGATCGGATTATGAAATTTTGAATTATTGTATGCAACTATAACAACAAAACATAACAAATAGTTTAATTGGATAGTGAAATTTTGAATTGGAGCTTGCTTTGATAAAAAAATTTTATTTATACACATTTGAATGTTTTTATTATTACACACTTTTATTTAACTTAAGTTTTGACATTTGTGTCAAACCTTTATAAAACTGAAAAAAATTAAAATTTTTCTTCATTCTACAAGACCTTAAACAATTGCACTGAAATCCTCATAATCTGGTTGACCCATTTTGAGCGCAGGAATTTTGGTAATACTGTGTATATCATTATAATCATAGACATCATACATGTTTGTGTCATTTTTATATGGATAAAAGGCCTTACATCATAAATAATGAATATAAAAAAAATCAAAGTATGACATTTCGTTGTGATTTCAAAGCTGATATAGACCTTTTATCTTAAACTTCAAATCGTTATTTTGGTGTATGTATTTGACAGATCATATACAGCAATGATAATTACAATTCAGCAACTAACTACGTATTAAACTTTATTGCAAAAATGATAATAAAGCAACTATAGTGAAAACAACCTAAACACAACACAAAACAATCTTGATTTGAAAGAAATAACAATTATTTAGAGCTTTCGAAATACAAATCAGCTGATCACAATCGTCATGTTTTTTTTGGAAAAAAAGTTTTTATTTACGATTCGTTTGAGTAATAATCGTTATTCATATCTTTATATCAGTAAATAGAATGCGCTGCAGCAAGTCAAAAGAAAATTTGTCAAAACCAAAAACTCCGATATTCTACAAGCCCTACTCATTCACCCTATCTTAAAAAAAACAGTGAACATTGTCATATGCAAAATATTGGATTAGTGTTTTTGATTAAATTTTTTGAATTTTTTTTATGTGGAGTTTTATTTTTCTAGATGGCGTTATTGGTGTTAAAGCGATTTTTTGAATTTTTTTTATATTGAGTTTTAATTTCAAAATGGCGCTACAAGTTCACGATTTTTTTTGTGCTAAAAAATGTGGCAGAAAATCACATTCCATTCAAAAATATTCTAATATTAGTGGAACTATGTTCGTGCCTGCCCGGAACAAATGCAGCGACTGAACAAGTTTTTTCAATAATTTATAATCTATGGACATCGGAAAATCGAGAGAGAGAGATGCTTTAAAAGCAAAGGTTATTTCAAGATGTAATATCGCTTTGTCTTGCTGCAAGACTTTTGCAAAGATTTCAACTCAAAATTTCACGAAAAGTTAATTTGCTAAAAAAACACATATGAAACATATTGACAAATACCCATAAAGTCATTATACAAAAATATACCAATATGGCTGTTTTCGTCCCGGATTGGCTAAAATTGATATTGGTCACCCTAAATATCCAGTTAGTCACAACAAGTATTACTTTAAACCATATATTAAGTAAATACAAAGACAGAGAAAATCCAGCAGAAAAATCCGAAATATACCAAATAACTTGGTCATACATCGAGAAAATTTGTAAGGCAATTTGATGAACACCGAA
>OY856186.1:214293902-214318632 GCA_963693315.1 Diogma glabrata
AGAAAATTTGTAAGCCAATTTGATGAACACCGAAAAACCGTTAAATAGAAAGATGTAAATAAATCCAGTGTAGCAAACCACATAGCAGAAAATCCAACACATACAATCGACGAGTCGAACTCCAAAATAATAAAAACAGTAAGAAATACATGGCGTACCAGATGCGTACGAATCAATGTTCGTTGAGAAATTTAAATCTAAATTAATGAATAGTGAAGATAGATTAAGTAGCATCAACTCAACCCTCTTTAATTTAATTAAAACAGACCGCAATAAAACCATAAAACAGTTAAATAACAGAAAAACAATTGTATCTGTGAACGAAAAACAATATAGTATTACTTCGGTCTGAAAGACCTAAGTATTACATTCATGAGCTCAAAGTGAAATTCTTAACCCAACTTTTTTTTGGCATTTCTCGACGTTTTAGGACCTACTGATTCTCTCCCTCTGTCGGTCGTCCGGCCGTCCGTCACAACCTACGAAATCTAGGAAACCGCTGGATGAATTTCAAAAATTTTTTTTCTAAAAATAGGTTTACTCAATGGGAAGAGCCGAAGGACGATGTGTTCGATAACTGTACCGGAAGTGTGTCAAAAAATCGTCAAGTGTGTCAAAACAAGGAAATTTGCATATTTTTGCTTAAAAAACGTTCATTTTAAGTGATTACGAGTAGGATTTTGGAGAAATCTTGATGGTCGGGATTGGTATGTGAGACCAAAATCTAGATTATTGCATTATAAGTCTGTCAAAAAAATGTTGCCAAGTGTGTCAAAAGAGAGATTTTTATTTACTTTTTTACCCAATTTTTTGGCAAAAAATAAAATCAATAATTTGTATGACATGAAATTTTATTATTATTATAGAGAATTATGGCATTATAAGTTTGTCAAAATAATAATGTCAAGTGTGTCAAAAAATGATTTCATTTATTTTTTTAGCCAATTTTTTGGAAAAAAAAATGTAGCTGTTTTTATGACGTAAATGTAATGAAAATGAAATTGGACATGGAAACTTTTGAATTTGTTATAGTTTTTGAAATGTTTTTGGAATTTTGAAAAAAGTTTGTATTTTTGATTTTGTAATAATTTTTGCAATATTTTTACAATTTTGGAAATTTTAATTTTTGATTTTGTAAGAATTTTTGGAATATTTTTAGAATTTTGAAAAATTTTAAATTTTTGATTTTATTATAATTTTTGGAATTTTGAAAAAAGTTTGAATTTTTGATTTTGTAATAATTTTTGCAATAATTTTCAAATTTTGGAAAAGTTTGAATTTTTAAGAATTTTTGAAATAGTAGTGGAATTTCGAAAAAGTTTATATATTTAATTTTATTCTAATTTTTGGAATATTTTTGGAATTTTGAAAAAAGTTTGATTTTATTTAATTTTTACAACATTTTTGGAATTTTGAAAGAAATATGAATTTGTGATTTTGTAAATTTTCTCGAAACTTTATATGGAGAGGTTTTTGAGTAGTTTGCTGAGTGTATCATCTTTTCACTAAATTATGTTAATATATGATCTGTTATGATTTTCCGGCAACGTATTGATGTTTCGTGTTAGTTTTGTAATAAATTTTCAAAAGAGAGATAAAAAAGTCCAAGCGGCACGTATATCCGCAAGAAATAGGTAGATTTCGAGATCAGACAGTTTTGTGTGTCAGTAGAATCTGATGTATCAGATTAGTTTAAACAACACAAACTAATTTCAAAGAGATATCGAACAAATTTTAAAAAGAAAATTAGCTACATATGAGCAAAACTATATCTATCCAATTTTGCAACAAACAAATATCAAATCTACCACAGAACATGTGTGTGACAATTTATGACACAAACTTACGCTATATCATATGTCGTCCTATTACTGCAAAATATCAAAATAGTTTATTTTTAAGAAAAAAAATTTATTTCTTCTATTCAAACCTTTTTTATTTTTTTTTATTGACTGTTATATAGTACAGGAAATGAAGCTGAAAAAATGGCAAAACCTCGCAATTTTTTCGCCCAGCATCGATTTGTACAAAAATTTGGGATTAGGCTCATTTCAC
The DNA here is from genome assembly GCA_963693315.1 of Diogma glabrata. NCBI lineage: Eukaryota > Metazoa > Arthropoda > Insecta > Diptera > Cylindrotomidae > Diogma > Diogma glabrata. The sequence goes on from OY856186.1 coordinate 214,295,958, forward strand.
CCTCTAGTTCATTTTCTATATTGGGCCGTTATACGCTTTTGGTTTTTTAAGGGTGAAAACTACCCCTAATTGTAAAAAATTATAAAATAACATTTTGAACTTTAATATGGTCAACATTTGGTTTGAATTAGTTAAATAATGATTGTTTTATGCTTTAGAATATAATATCATAATATTTCAACCCTTAAAAACCACCCTTAATAACATTACAATTTTTATAAGTAATTTAATAGATATATACAGAAAAAAAGTAGAATTACATACAAAAACATTTATTTACACAAAAATACGAATTTACAAATACAAATACAAAAAGTTTTTAATCATCTTCATCGAGATCGATGTCATCTTCGTCTTCTTCTATAACTGGTGGACAATTGTTGCAATCTTCCCCCGAGCACCCAGAACAAAAAAAATTATTAATTTTCAAAGAAACTAACCGATTTATTTACTATAATAAACACAATTGAATAATTCTAAAAAAATTGTCAAAGCACGTGTTATTTCTTTCGAGCTTTAGAACACACTGGCGAGGAATCAACGAAATATACACTCACATACGCAGACACATTAGCAGATGTTTCTTTTTTTCTGTCTTTCGACTTGAATGGAGAAAGTGGAACATATTATAACGTATTACTGCCAAAAAAACCAATTCTGTGGTATTATATATATTGAAAATGCTCTATTACACTCCCAAGCAGGCTATTCGAATTTTTCGAAGAAAAAAAAATTAATTCGTTTTATAAACATAGCTCTTTCATTTTTGGTGATAAAGTTTTTTCAAAAATTTTGTAGGGTTTTTCAAGAGCTATAAGACTATGTGAATTAAATTCCGTAAGATCCCTTAGTTTTTAAGTGGGGTGAGTTTAAAGGACTCGAATAAGTGGGTGTTTGCTCGTAAATAGAGGTTTTAAACAGCTATGCGTCGCTAAATATTCACTGTGAAGAAAATCTATGCACAAAGAAATTTTAGTTATTAAAAATGGTACAATTTAGTACTCCATCATTTTTTTCGTATCTCCAGTATTTTCGGAGGTATTTTGAAGAAAAGGGTGAAAAATACGAAATTGCAAAAAATCAATTTATCTTTAAACTACAATTTTTCTAAAATTAGGCCTCTTAAATAGGTTAAACTTCTTGGGTGTATTGATAATACATATATAAAAAGAATTACAGAAGGGTGAAGATCAATTTTAATTAGGAGGGTAGTTAGGGGGTGGTTTTCACTGATTTTTTCGTAGAAAAAAGTAGGTACCGACCTTATTTTGATCATAAGTGGCTCAATTTTCATGCTAGAAACTTTTTTTTTGTTTGAAAGGTCTAATTGTATACTTGAAAAAAGATTCTGTAAGAATTTTTCCTGGAAAAATGCAAAGTTTTCCCGTTATTTGGCTTTGGATATTTCAAATTATGCATTTGACGAAAAAAGCTAACCTTTAACATACCGTATCTCGGTTTGTATTGGTCGTAGAAAAATTATAAAAAAAAGATTTTGTTTGTTTTTCTAAAAGCTACTATTTTGATATTAACAGTTTTTTTGATTAAATGCATATTTTTCGAAAAAGGTCGATTTTTTCGTCGAAAAACTGTTACTTTCAACCGCGAATAACTCGAAAAAAATAGTTTTACGAAGAAAACGTATGGAACCTTTTTTTTCTTAGAATTACTTTTTCCATCGATTTCCATGGCTAAAATGTAATAAAAAATTTCCACCCTCGAGATGGGGTGGCAACCACCCCCAAGGTTTTAGCGTACAGCGGCATGGTATAGAAAAGGATCCTTGGGCTATTCCCTACCTTTTGTGAAAATTTCAAGTAAATCCATGCTTGACGAAAAAATTGCGAACCAAAATGCTTCATTTCCTAGCCTAATAAGGTTTTTGGAAATTGTAGTTATGAATTGTTGCAAACTTTTTTGTTGAAGTCAACAAGTGAAAAACCTCTAACTGCAGAGGTTTATATTTATAAGAAACGGCTTAAAATGTTTCCACAGATTCTAAATTTACGAAGTTTTAAAAATTTAGTATCCAAAGGGCCGTTATAACGGATTAAAATAACGAATTTTTTTTCTAGTATAATGCCTCCAGTTATTTAACCATGTGTCAGACTGATTTACGAACTTGTCCAAGATATTAATAAAACGCACATTTTTAGAAAAGGTCCACAAATGCGACCGTGAGAGTGCTGGTTGATTCAAACGCATTATGTGTTTTACAAGCTTATTTTTTGGAGCCGCTCACTCAGAAACCTCCAACTGCAGAGGTCTTTTTTTTGAAAGAAACTGATTGAAAAGGTTACAAAGATTCTAAATTTATGAAGTTTTTAAAAATATTAGAATCTAAACGGCCGTTATAACGGATCTAAAAAACAGACTTTTTTTCTAGTATAAAGCCTCTAGTTTCTTAACCATGTGTCGGGTTTGGCTGATTTACAAACTTGTCCAAGATATTAATAAAACGCACATTTTTGAAAAGGTTTTTTGATCTGGCTTTACAAATGCGACCGTGAGAGCACCGATTCTTTCAAAAAAAAATTTTTTTTTGCAAACTTTTTTGTTGGAGCCGCTCACTCAGCAACCTCTAACTGCAGAGGTCGATTTTTAAAACAAATTGATAAAAAAGATTTCAAAAATTCTAAGTTTGTTAATTTTTTTAAAATGTTAGTATTCAAACGGCCGTTATAACGGTTTTAAAAAATCAATTTTTTTTAGAAAAAGCTCTAGTTCCTTAACCACGTGTCGGATTTTGCTGATTCACGAACTCGTCCGAGATATTAATAGAACACACATGTACAGAAAATGTTTTTGATCTACCTCAACAAATGCGACCGTGAGAGTGCCGGTCGTTTTCGTTATATCTCACATCGTTTATATATATATATATATATATATATATATATATATATATATATATATATATATATATATATATATATACATTTTTTTTTGTTTTTTCGTCTCCGCTTATCATATATAGTCGTTTGGCACAAAAATTTTTCCGAAATTCCAAGATGAAGCCCATTGCAATAGGCAGATTTATATGAAATCTACCAAAAATACTTGTCCTTTAACAAAGAGTTATTGTTTGATATACATCGCTGCCCAAAACTAAAAACCATGTCCTCATAAAAGCTTTTTGCCGGAAACTATATCAAAATCCTTAACCCAGACCGAAGTCTTGATATCTCAGCATAGGCGTATTCAGGGCGGTGCGAGGGTGCATATGCACCCCCTTAAAAGGCCAAAATCAACACCATAATTATGCTATTGAATCACTTCAGATGTGTGATAAAGTACTTTATCCCAATGTTTTTAAATTATTAAAAATTTTAGTGACGTCTCGACATGCACTTCAGAACATTCATTTTCAACTTTAAAATATTTAAAAAGCTACTTGAGAAATTCTACTTCAGAAAACAGATTGAACGGCCTTTCATTACTTTATATATATACAAGAATATAAAAGTAGATGAAGAAGAAGTGCAAAATATTTTGCAAAAGAATAAACGAAAATTAAACATTTGTTTGTAAAATATATACAAAAGTAATTATATTGTAGTGATACATATTAAATATTATAAAAGAAATAAATGCAAATTTGCGTACATAGTTTTTATTATGTAATTTAAAAAATGCACCCCCCCAAAAAAAGATTGCATTACTTCACACAATTTAAAATTGTGGTGAAGTAAAAAAATTACCATATTTGATTTGATTGTATTTTGATATTAGTTATTTTCCGTATTTTTAAAAACATATTTTAAAATATCAAGTACCCTGGAATTTCAGTTTCATACTAATAAAATTAAACAAGTGAATGTAATTATAAGTATACTTAATAATAAATATATTTTTAAGTGGTTTGATGGTGATCAAGTCCCACCAACAATAACTGGTGTTACAATTATCGATGAGAATCCTACAGGTATTTATTTATACCGACTATAATATATGGAAAATATTGATATAGATGTAAGGTTTGCACTATTTACTTTTACAGAAAACTTCGGAAGCGATGAACCATCAGATATCGAAAAAGATGATGCAGACGAATTTGAACATGCTCAAATTGCCATCATTGACAGCTTCGATGAAAGTTGCGAGGAAAATGATGATTGCGAAACCGACACCACAGAAGAATTAAACGAATAAATAAATTTATATGTTCTAAACGTAAATATAAGCTTCCTTGTGTATTTTTGAAATGCCTTAATAAAATAGAAAATAAGATTTTCAATAATTAAAAATTATTTTATAAAAAAGTATGAAAAATTTATGAAAATGGTATGTTTATATACACTATATACATGTTATAATATACACTACTGTGCGTATATTAAATTTATATAATACTGATTAATATTCATATAAAAAGTAATTTTATTTTATAAAAATAAATAAAAATGGTCGTCAGCTGCACGTCTGTAAGTGTAAAGATCGATAGTTTATTTGCCAAAGTGACTATGCTGAATTGAGATGCCTGGGCGCGCGGCATGTTAGGAGGCTGGCTGAGTCTTTTCCCCGTTAAAAATGCAGCTGCCGGTTTTCTTTATTATTTTAAAAGTATGAAAATTCAGCTGCATGAATTTCGTAGGGTATAAAATGAATTTATATTTATAAGTTTTCAGATTGGTTCATGTACGTGACTGACGCATAACCCACCCTCTGCTGACGATTATTATTTTGTTAAAAATGATCTAAAATATCATCTCACAAATTTTGGAACGGTATAAAAATACTCGGACCAAATTTTTTTTTACCGACTTTCGCATGCTGACACCTTTAGCTTCACCGTGGGTCCGACGGCTGACGCTCACTTTGTTAATATATGAACACTGAACAACTCTCAAAATAAAATTCATTCGGTATAAAATTCCCACAAAAAATGTAGCTCTACCTCCCGTACTATTTATTTTTCCTCTGTACGTCTCTGCTAAAAAGTAAAAAAAATGCGCCATATACGTCTTTTTCCAAAAAGTATATATAATTTAGTAGTGCAAAATCTACGCTCTCATCTCAGATAGGTTGTACAGGTTGCACTGTCAATAATTATAATCTTTATTGTAGGTATAACAACAACGAGAACAATAAAACACAAAAACTTTGAATTGTAAATTTTATCTGGAATGATATCAGATACAATTTTTTTTAGTTTCATTAAATTTATATTTCTTTTGAAATTTGTATAATTAATTAAAACAGATAATTAATTTAATTTATTAATAAATATAAAGTTATCAAACGCTGAGATAAAAATGCAATATGTAAAAATGTGCGTCACTCCAAATCTTTTCATATTCAAATTTATAATATGTATTTCTTTCAGTTTCTTGAAGTTAACTTGTAATTTTTGTTTTAGAATTTGATAAATGATTTTTTGATGTAAAATTATTATTGATTTTATTTATTTTTCTTTTAGCCATATTTAAATCTTATTTTAAATAATAAACAAGTACATATTAAGACAGAAGAATAGGATTTTTGTTTTTTTAGAAGATTAGTTAGTTGTAATTTTCTTAATTTAGTGTTGAAATAGGGGAATTTTAAACTTGCCTGCTTCTAACAACTCCATTAAATCTAGGAAGTTTGACATATGAAATCGTTTGATTATTGTTAGGCCAGGAAGTCACAACTTTTTTTATTTGATCAGCAGTCAGGACATGTCATAATAATAGCATTCTTAAAGTTTAGTTTGAACGTGCAGGAATAGGAGTTTAGGCGGCAATTGACATGTATACTATCATGAAACTCTTAATAAAAGCGACCAAAAAAAATAGTACATTATGATTCTAGGACGTAAAGCTAAAGAATTTGAACGTATGTGGAGTTTGCAAATCGAGGCGCTAGCCGAGCAAATAGCCAATAATTTCCAAATTATTGTATAACTGATAACAACTGTTTTAATTGGATAAATTTTGAATTTAAGGGTTACTTTGATAAAAATGTCTATTTTTTTATAGAATTTAAACAAATACAAATGGATTTTGCTTTTTTGGATTTAGCTATGACAACAAAATATAGGGTTAAAAGTGACCCTTTAAGGCCGCAAATCACAGTAATAAAGTAACACTTCAATATATAGGCGAATAAAATAGTTATTTACATATCGAGGGCTGAAAGTGGAAGATTACGCCTGCGGTTCATATTGAAGCCCGACGCGAAGCGAGGGCTTTTATTGAACCAAGGGCGTAATCTTTCTTTCAGCCTGAGTGTATGTACAACGTTTTACGCACAACTGCACAACTTAATTTAGTATAAATCAATTTTTGAATTTTTTAAACTCGCCAGACATTTTGAAAATTATACTAAACATGCCATGATTTTCTCTATAAACTTCATACAATAATTTATTTCTTTGTTCTAATTTTATGATCATTTTCCGAATGATCCGCCCGTAAAATAGGGCGGCAAAGTAGAAAAATACACTAATGTTTTTTATAGCAACGGGCTTTTATTTTACGGATGTTAAGTTCAACTTTCAGTCACGATAACTAGGATGTAAAATGTGTTTTACTATTCGTTTGTGCGTAAAATTATTTTACGCGCTCCGTTGAGATCGTTAAGATTTGCATTATGATCTAATCGTAAAAAAAATAATTTCAAAACATTTAAGTAGTAACATTTTTTTTTAAGATAAAACTAAATATTGTATTTTTTATATAACGTTAATGACATGATTTTTTTTAAATGAATATTTGCAGCACATTTTCTCATTCCGTTAATGTCCTATATAGGAGTATAGAGCAATTCTATTTATTTTTAGATTAAAATTCACTTGAAGACTTAATTGATTATTATACATATGACTGATCACAGGTCCGCCCGCACACAGAAAAGTTTTAGTGGGCGAAATAAATATTCTTATACAACAAAATTTAAAATGATTGATTACAGAATATGCTTTATAGATTTGGTAAACATTTTTATCGTTTGAATTATTGTTATTCAAGGAACCCCCTTGTGTACGCGTCTTGATGATCAGATTATAGAGTACTTTTCCAATTGATTAGTAGTGCTGGCTGAATTTTTTAAATTGGAAAACCAGAAGGTTGACGGTTGTTAATGCTTTGAAAAACACGTTGACCTGAATCAGAATTCTACTCGGCCCGGGGAGCACTCCCACACTCAAAATGTGGAATGTTTGTTAAAAAAAACTATAAGTACAATCAAGCGAAAAGAAGGTGTCCTTTTTTGTCCTAACGGTGACCAAACGTTTCTATATGTCAAACTTTGTTATTTGTAAAACATTCTTATATGGGTGCTACAACCCTGGAGATGAATTGTGATGATATAGTTAGTGTCATATATCCTAGTTATATACCACACAACCTAGTTATATACCATAAGCTATAGTTATGTCCTTAGACAACTCACACAACATAATTCCTTATCACCACAACTAAACGTGTTAATAATTATTTTTTTAAAATATGATATAGTTTATAGAATTAGAGTAGATTAATAGTGGAAGTAGATAATAAATTTAAATTCGATAGATAAAAGATTTTTTTTCAATAAGATATATTAATAACAGTTTTTTGATTTTCTTTTTTTCATTTAAGTTCTAGCTACAATAAATTTAACTATTTATTTATAATTTCTTTTAAAATAAATAACTATTTTTTGGCAAATTTAAAAAAACAAAATAAATTATTTATTTATTTTTAAGACAAAAAAAATTTTGGTAACATTGTAAGGTTAGGTTGTATGTATTTGATAAGTTTAGGATTTTTAGGCAATATCTGAGATTGATTTATTATTTTAATGATTTATGTTGAATATTTTAATTTTAATTAATGTCTGAAACCATTTTTATTTTTATTTAATTAATGTCAATTAGTTAACAAAAAAAATAATAAAGATGACTGATAGGAGAGGGAGGAGTGTACGAACTATATTTATTTATATTTACAATATATTTTTAACAGTATAAAATTTAAAAAAGCTATTACAATTAGTGGAAAGAGCAAAACATTGAATTGTTTTGTGTGAATGAGAAAATAGATTATATTAGTCAACCATAACAATTTTATTCTTAATTATCAAACCCGTTATTTGTGTTATTATAGGAAAAGCGATAATACACCATTCGGCGGTTATGTATTTCAATTCAATACATTATCAAATTTGTTTTAATTTACCTTTTACAACGCACAATAATACAAATTTTAAGTAAATACACAACAAATTTAATTAATTTATTAAATTTGTTATATATTACTATTTTATATTTTAATTTATTATAACAACAAAAAATCAAACTTTTTTATTATTAATATAATTTTTTTTGTTTAATTAATTATCATTTTGTTACCTTTTTCATTTATATTTTAGATTGTTTTTTTATTATAATTAAAAATATCACAAAGATTTTAGGCGAAAAACAGAGTTGTCAACATATTGTTAATTAGGAAGAGTAAGTCAATCGAAATGTCAACAAATAAAAATGTTTGCAAAATCAATTTTTTGTTAAACAGAATTTAAAAAACAATCAATAATTCAAATTAACATATGAACGTGGTTGTTTGTTTTTTATGCTTGTTTTGAATAGATTATTTTAAATTATTTAAAAAAATTTAATTATAATTTTAATTAACATATTTAATTTGTTTGTTGCTGTTGCTGATTTTGAAAATGTGGTGATTTGTAAAATGTTTGCACAAATTGTGATAAACTGTAAACGGTTCCGGGTCCTTTACCAACGACCATACATATAAAATCATCCAAAGTATGTGTATTTGCTGAAAAGAAAAAAGAACGAAATTAATTTTTATGTTATGTTAAACAAAATTTTATTAGCCCCAATAGACAATCCAATTATGAGAACTTAAAGCTAAAACATGTTCTCCTTCTAAAACATACATCAAAATCACGCCATTCTTTTATATTCATGTAGCGTAATTCTTTATAAATCAATTTGTGAATTATTTCTTTACTCATAATCATTTTGTACTTATTGTAATCGAAAAATAAATTTTTATTGCGAAACGTAAACATTTTATTTTACATTTCATGTTCTGAATCTTAATATTTTTTACGCACATTGAACATACATATATGTTCAATTTTTTCCGATACCGATATATTAAAAGTCAATCGAGCCGAGCTGTCAAATAAAATTTTAAAAAAATGAGACGAAAAAATATTCCTTTTGTAACACATGAACAAAAAATATCCATTTTCTACTTCAAGCTACGAAAATGTCATTTAAATATGTAGTGAAATCTATCTGAAAGTGAAACTTTTTCTAACTAGTGACTGAAAATTTTTTTCTAACTAGTGAGTAAAAATAAATAAGTTTCAGTGGTCGCCTACAGGTGGTGGTTAAAACCAAATATTTAAAAATTATCTTTAAATTTATTACATATTACTACAATTAGGCAATTTTTATGTCCATATTTACGAAGCATTAATGCGTATATGTTAAACATAATATATAATAAGTTACTGTTATTTACCCCATCAAAACATAATTTTACTACACATTATTAAAGTTTTTGTAAATTATAAAAGTTTATTCTGTTTTATTTGTTAGAAATATTGAAAGTACATACAATCAAAATAATGATTAGTAGCTGTAGTAATTGCCAATTGGTTACATCGCTGATGTAGATGGCAGATTTATGTTGGAAACTGATGTATTATTTAAAGGATTGAATATTTGAGATTGAATTTGATTTACTGTTTCTGTTGTTATTTCGGTTGCTGTGTTTATTTCTGTCAATATCGCAGTATTTTCGAGGGATTGAATATTTTGATTGAATATTTGAGATTGGATTTCATTTACTGTTTCTGTCAATATCGCAGTACTTTCAAGGGATTGAAATATTTTATTACCTTTTTTTTTATTTTATTATTTATGGAATCATCTATATACTGCTCAGCCACTTCTGTTCTGGCAGATGCAGGAGCTGATTTAATTGAAATTAAAAGACATTATGGTGGACGTATCTGGTGAGCTGCCTTGATGTGATGTCCACTTGATTTCTCTTTAATATATGATGGAAAGAGAGTCTTTATGCTTAGGGAACCCCATGCTAAACCCGTAGACTAAGGCCTTTCGAGCAGACTTTCTTTCAGTAAAAGGTTTAAATAAGACTAAGCTAAGATAAGTTGATTGATTGATTTTTGATTGCAATTTTCATTTAATTTATAGTACAATTGGTATATGATTTCTCCGCTATATTCTATAAAAATCCCCTTCCAGGTTTATATTTATTTTAATAAATTAATCGATCATCCAATTACCGATCGATCTATTATATTTTTTTTTTTTTTTAATAAAATGTGTTGTGTAATAGGGTTTAGAATATGTGTCACAACAACACATAAATACCTTTTAAGACCTAGGTCTAGACCTGGGTCCCACAACAACTGGCGTTCTAAGGTGTAGATTAACGCTTTTTTTAAACATCTGTGGGTTGAAGCCACCTGAGACTAAGTGTTCCGGCAAACTGTTCCATTTGTACGCAGTTCGGACAAAGAAGTCTCTCTGCGATCTGCCAGTATGACAGCGCGGGATCTTTACCGTTTCACTGGTTGCGGCAGCCGATTGCCGAGTGGAACGGGGGTAAGAATAAGTTTGAGGCATGATGCCGCTGATTTCATCTGAGCACTGCTGATGACGATATTTGTAAAAAACAACGAGGTCAGCAACAGTGCGACGATGTTGTAGGGAATCAAGTTTTGATGTCAAAGTTCGATCACCTACAATTCGTATAGCTCGCTTTTGAACAGAGTCCAAGAGGGCCAAGATGGAAACAGAGGCAGCACCCCAAACTTGACAACAGTACTCCATACAGGGACGAATATAGGACTTATAAACATGGAGCAATTGGTATGGAGTAAAAAATTTTTTGCATCTATTTAGGAGGCCGAGTTTTTTAGACGCGCTTTTTGCCATCGCCATTACATGATCGTTCCAGAGTAGGTCATTTGAAACTGTGATACCCAATAAACGAATGCTTTTACATTCACCTATTGGTTCATCACACATACTAAATAAAATTTCTTTGGGGAAGTCGGTCTTTAATCTGGAAACAATCAACAGCTGTGTTTTGGTGGAGTTGAAATTGACAAGGTTTTGGTCACCCCAGTCGGCGACTTTATTCAGGTCTTTGTTCAAGTTTATGGCAGCGTCTCTCCGGGCAGGACCAATTCGCTCGTGCATCCTACCTTTTGAAGGAAGGGGCTCGAACGACTTGTGCAGAGTACTATCATCTGCAAAACCATCCATTGGATTACTGGTGACCTTCAACGTTATGATTGAACACCCTTGAGTTTAGTAAGCACAATTTTGTACGCACTTCCCCATGGGTTATTCTGAACTTCATCTATATTCTATGAGACACTGGAATGATCTGGTCTTAATGTATGTGTGTGTATGTGTGTGTTTATTTGTGTGCTTTACTGGGTAAAACAATCTCCCTTGCTCGTGATCCTGTTGTATCCCTTCGGTACCACCAATTATGGCTTTCCTTCGCTGGGTAGGGGTTAAGTGAAGCATTCTCTTGTGTATTATGATGTTGTGTTGTCGTGGTTTTGTTGCGTAGTGTTGAATATGGCTGACACAGAGTCCTCGTTCGACTTGTCTCAGCCGTTTCATCATATTTGTGATGATCACATTCGCTATATCCCAGTTGTCTTTTAAGCTCAGCGTAAATTGCATGAGGCTAAGCGAAGTGATTGATTCTCTCATATGCTGTTTATTAAGCCTCTGTGTATTTGCTCCGTGTGGGTCCATTACGTATAATTGTATAATTACGGAAACACCCGGAAACGAACATTAGGTGATTTTTGAAGATGATTCTGTGATAGTTGAGTCTATGGTAGAATGACTTACAGATACCTCTGATGCTGGCCAAATGCTATGACCTGGATATCGATCTTTCCACAATTTTTCTGCTACTCATTAGTACGACTTCCGTTTTCTGATCACCTAGCTCTAGTCCTGTATTGCCGTGTAGCCATGTTCTAACGGTGATTATGGTTTGGAAACAGTTGGCCCTTCTCCCCCTTACCCCTGTAATATTGTACTTCTTCGAACCTGCTGCGGTAATATAGACCAGAGTTCTTCCTTTGAAGTAACTAGTTATTATACGTAAGAGGTAGTCAGGTACGTACAGTTCTTCTGGCGCTTTCAGGATTTGGTTCCAGTTAAACGCATTTTTAACATCCAGGGTGCCAAAGAAGCAGGAAGGGTTTGTCACCTTCTAGACATCATTTACCACTAAATGGGTCATGCGCTTGCATGTGTGTGTTTATAAATGTGTGTGTGCATGTGTGTTGGTTGTAACGAAGTAGTCAGATGATTAACGAAACAGTTGTGTACTTCCCCTTCTCACTACTTTTTCACACGCATTAAACTTGCATTAACGGAGATTGTCATAATTGTTTTCGTTTTCCTTTAAACATAGTCTGTTATACTCAGTCCGTGGTCATCAGCTGCAATAGTTTCCGTTGAAAAATTATCACAAACCAGTTGTGTGTTATTTCCCAATGTAATTTTCTATATTCAATTCGTAATCTTTACTCGTTATAAAATTAGCATAAAACAGTTGTACAATATCATTAGTTGGTAATTGTGTTGTTTCCATATAGATTTCCTACCATCGTTTTGTAATCAATGCTTTTTTTAACATAATTTAGTTGTACAGATTCATTAATGGGTTTTCAGTCAGTAAAATACGCTACCAGTTAATGCTACCATTTTTTTAGACTATAAATAGAACGCGATAGATAGCTTCGGTCTCTGATTGCTATTATTACTCTTATTGCATGTATTGGTTGTGTAAATTCGATCGAAAAGAAAAATCGGTACGGATTCATTTTTAATTCTTGTGTTTTTTGACTTAATTAAAATCATACGATTTTTTTTTCAAAGATCCGATAAAATAGTGCAGTTAGCCGCATGGTTTTTTTATTATTACAATTGGGCATTACAAATTTAAAATCTAAAAACAAACAAAAAATTTTTACATGTTTTGTGCCGAGTTAAGAAAATCAAAACAACATTTCATATGAATCAATCATAATTCGACTTTTTGTCGGCTGTTGAGCTTTTGACAGCTGTTTTTGATTTTGATTTTTGTAAGAGATACGTAGCATGTTTTTGCGAAAAAAAGAATGATTTTGAAATATAATCCGGAAAAACCACCAAGGAAACAAAATTTCGATTAAACTGTACTATTTTGGTAAATATTGATGGTAGTTTCTTTTCGTACTGATTATATATGAAAAAAATCTGTGATAATAGTTTTATGAACTGTGATAAATGTCAGTTATAATCGTAACCTATAAATAGTGTACCTCGGTGTTATTATAAATTACAAATTTAGCAGTTTTTTTGTTTTCTTATGAACTGTGATAATTGTTAGTTGTAATCCTAACAAAGAAAAATTATTAAAACTATTGTTAATATAAGTTACCAATTTAGTTTTTGTGTTTCTTTATGAACTGTGATGATTGATAGTAGTAATCTTAATAAAAAAATTCATTTACAACTTTGTGTTGATATAAATTATAAATATACGTAAAAAAAATAATTCAAAACAAAAACAAAAGAATTTTTCTGACATGAACTGTTACCTAATAGAAATCAAAGATATAAATTGCTGGTGGAGATAATCTGTGTTAACTCATGCAACAGGGTGGAGTGACCCAGTGAACAAGTCAGGGAGATAAATTATAATTCACTTCAGATATCTTACCGCATGCTAGATCCCGTGTGCTGAATTTCTGGATACATTTCCGGGGTAGCCATTTTCTTTTGGGTGTGTGGAGATAAGTTGTTATCAGCCCATCTGCCGAGTTTCTTTGTTGATACATTTCCGGTAATAAATACAAAAAAAATAAGAGAATCATGGACGTGGTGATCGTAGTTCTTTCGCATAAGCGGGTCGCCAGAGTCTACTCATTTCCGTTGTTTTATTTTTTTTTTCTATCGGTTCATTTGGTCTCGAAACTCGCGTACAACACTGTTATTTGTAATGGAGCAGCAGGAATCATTTATCGACCCCATAGGCTGAAGCTAGCTAGGGGCTAAATAAATCTCATCTAGGTGCGCGTCCTGCTATGCCACTTCGTTGCTAATGCCACAAAGAAGCTCTTCGCTACATGGTTTGGTAAAATTATTTTTTAAATTTTACTATCAACTTTATGTTTCACATGCGCTGGGTGTACCGTGACAGCCTACTTTTTTCTAATACCAGCAGCCAAATTCTGTAGCTGTGAAGTGGTGAAGTGATAAGTTTTTTCATCACTTCACCGCAAAAATATCTAAGTGAGTGAAGTTTTAAAACTATACAGTTAACACTTGCTTTTTTTTGGCAATAAAATGAAATAGTTTCTTTTGTTTTTATTGACATTATGTCAAAAACACGATAACGTCAATGTGATTTGATTTTTTTAAATTGTATTTCTAAATTAAATCCAGATTAATTTTTCAAATTTAATTTCTAAAATATTTATAGATATTTAAATTTGTAAAAATTTACGTTTAAATTGTTTTAAAAGTTAAAATAAAAATTTAATTTAACTAATTTAATTTTATGTATTTTTGATGTTTGACAGTGCGCCGCTTGCTATTAGAGTTTTAACACTCACATCGCATATAGAATTGCAAGAATGGTAAAATGATAAAAAATTAGTGGTAAAATTGAAATGAAGAAATGTTTAACACTTCACAACTTCACAGTTATAGAATTTGGCGTAAACGTAATCTAAACGTAAACAATTTTTTTTCAATTTTTTCATTCTCTATAATTCTATATTATTAATTATTATTATCATTTGCGGCTGAAATTTGTGTGCATATATGTGCTGAGGTGTTATACGACATGTGCATGGTATTGTCCACATCTTGTGTTATGCATAATTTTGTGCACGGAGATTTTGTATCAAGCACAATTAATGCACATTTCAAGCATTTCTTTCAAAATTATGTTAATGCTTTCAAAATTGTTTTACGGGAAGAGTATTAGCGAATTCGGATATATTACTTATATCTATATATAACTTATATAACTTATTATATCTGCTTTCAATGACACCTAGTATTTTCATTCATTTATTTTTAGGATGTTGTAAAAACTATTCTCATTTCCTTTTTGATAACGATTGTTTTCAAAAACAATAAAAACGTAGTTGGGATTGGAAACAGGCTTTTGGGATTTCGTTGCTAACAAAAAAAATTAAACTTTCATCTATTAAGTTACATTATACTAATCAATAATTTTTTTTATTTTTTGAGATTTACTTAGTTGTCCTAGATTCTATTAAAATAAGATCTTCAGTTTTTATAAACTTATTCTTATCAAAAACTATTAATCTTGAAAATAATTAAAAATGAATTTAAAGTTTAACATGTTCAAAGTAATTAATATTAATTTTAATATCTTGAAATTTTTTGTTGTTGTATATTTCTTAGATCGGTTCTTTGATTTTCATAACGTGTTTAGCAGAACTACCAAATTATATTACGAGATTATATACATATATTGTCTATAATATTGTTGGTTTAGTTTAATATCATGCTAATGAGCAGTTAATGTCAACTTTGTAATTTATGTAATGTTGATTTGCATGTTTTGATTATAATTGGTAACGAAGTTTTTGTATTAAGGTGTGGTATTGTGCTATTTGGTAACTAACTATAAGTTTTGAATGAAACATAACAAATTCTCAATATTTAGTTCTTGAAGAAGCTATTGATTTTCCTTTTAAATAAAAACATATTATAGACATTGTTAAATATAAACAACACGAGCTTTTCTTATCAACTTCTCGTTTGAGTAGAACTGTTTGGTTGCGATGACCATAATTTTATTTTGCTATTTATTTGAGTAGAAAAAAAATTATCACTATTTTTACCAAATTGTACTGTAGAAAATAAGGTCGGAAAAATAGCAACATATAATTTATTCACCATAACCAGACACAGTTGTATACTAATTAGAAAAAAATTGTGTATGTATAGTATGAGGAATTTAGTTTAAGTTTTGATTAAATTGTTAGTCAATAAACTGAGGTGTAAATAAAGATCAAAAAAACTGGCATAAATTACAACGAGAACTGCAATCAACGAAGATCTTAGTTCCATTTTCTGAAGAACCCTACTAGCACACACAAAAATTAGTCAATTTTCCTTTGAACGATACCTAAAAACTTTTTTAACTCACCATTTGTTGATATTGGTGGATATGGTGGAGGTGGTTTTATCCAACTACCATCTGGTCTACGCATATGCCTTCTATCTGATGCAAATTCTGAAATATATTCTTCTGCAGGAATTACTCTGAAAATCTAGTGGAAAAATGTTAAATGTTAATAACATTAATTTTACAATAAAACAAATAGAATACAAAATTTGTTTAGGGTGAAAAATGTTCGAATAATTTTAGGTAGATTTCATATAAAAATCTACCTATTGGTATGTGCTTCATCTCGGAATTTCGGAAAAATTTTGGTGCCAAACGACTATATATGATAAGCGGAGACGGAAAATCAAATGAAAAAAAAATTTATATATATATATATATATATATATATATATATATATATATATATATATATATATATATATATATATATATATATATATATAATATATATATATATATATATATATATATATATATATATATATATATATATATATATATATATATATATATATATATATATATATATATATATATAACGATATGAGATATAACGGAATTTGGCGGCACTCTCACGGTCGCATTTTTCGACCTACACCAAAATAATTTTTTGTATGTGTTCCGGCAAATAATGTCTTGGACAAGTTCGTGAACTGGCCATATCCGTGTACCAGTTAAGCGGCTAGAGCCTAAAATGTCGAATAATCTAGGGCGCTATAACTTCCGTTTGAATAATAATATTTTGATAAAATTTATAAATATTGAATATTTGAACATATTTCTATCATTTTTATCCAGATGACCACTTTGGCGTTTCAGGTTCCTCAAAAATCAGCTGTTTCAAAAATTTGCTAAACTTTGCTGCCCTTGATCTAGCTGAAATGGCCAAGCTCATAGTTGAAAACTTTTTTTCACGTACTTAAAATATAAATCTTTCCAAAATTTTCAAAAATAATAGTTTAAATCTAACGGTTGAGACCCTACGGCTGTTGAAATAAAAACAAACGCAAAAGGCAATGCTTTCATCATGTTTCAGTTTATGTTATTTAAATTCATCTTAGCTTTTAAACATACTTTTCAACTATAGCCTCAAAAAATTTCAGCTTTCTAACCCAAAAGGTTCCATTTTTATAAGCATTATAATGCAACCCTTACAAGAAAAATATCAACCCATTTAATACCATAGAAAAATTATCAAAATCTCTTTTGTTTTTATTTTTTTTACTAAGTAACCGTTTGAAAAAAGATTAAATAAGAACAAAAAAACACAACAACAAAAGATGATTTTGAAATAAAATTGTTTGATAATGTTATAAATTATGTGTGATGGTATAATTGTAGTTGTGACGTAGTTCATTTGATCTTTGGTGGATTTAATATGTTATTAAAAGTAGTTTAAACCAACTTAAATAAAACTGTTCCGAAATTGTATTGATGGAGTTAGTTCGGATAATGTATTTAATTTGGTTTGATAATTTTTTTGAATTATTCTGTTTCTACTTATATTTTTTATTTAAACTAATCTTACTTATCTAATTTTATTTGGACACAAAACCGTCTGGCCCCGAAATCTACCTATTTCTAGCGGATATACCTGCCGCTGGGATTTTTTTCATATGGAATGTAATAACAGTAAGAAACAAAATATTTTCGCCGAATAAAAAGTGAAGAAACGAAGTAAAAGCGAAGCAAAATCATATTCAGTGTTTATCATATGTTCACAATTCACATACGTCGACAAACAAAATTGCCGCCTTTAAAGAAGTGAGAAACCCGCGAGTATTGCATGAAGAACTGTTATACGTATACAAAAAGTGACAATTTACAATGGTTTGTGAACCAGAGCTACCGTTGATGTATACAATTTTTTTCTTGCGCCGTTTTACTCGTCAGTTAGCTTGTACAAACAACCAAACTTTTGAGATCCCGCGCGGTCATAATCATAGAATGGGACCATTTTGTTTGAACTGCATATAATTGAAAGCCGTTGTCAAAATCAGTAGTCTCGAGTACCTTGAATTTAAAAAGGTTTCAAACAAGGGTATATTTACACTTCATAACGCTTCATGTTGTTCTGGGACCTAGTTCTTAGAAGGTATTGGTGAATTATTGTGATCCATTGTAATTTCGCTTACGAAACACTATTTATTAAAAAAGTGTAAATATATTTGAATGCAGAACAGAATAATTATTTGGTTTTGTGTTCCAAACATGTTTACGAAAAATCAACTTTGTGAATTCGTAGGATGAAGAATATTTTATTCTGTAATATTCCAAGTCACAATTATATGTTATTTAGAAAAATGATGACAGTCAAATAATAAATTAATTCAAAATATTACATTACTGAAAACTATAAAATAACAAAATAAATAAAAATTTTTAGAAAACTACATTTTCCGGCGACGAACTTAAAAATAAAAAAATAAATTTTGCATTGACACAATGTTATGTTGCAAACAAAACAAACGTTATGTGTTTTTTAATTTTCGTCTCTTTCAAATTGTAATGGGATGGGAACCGAATATTATTTATCTATCAAAAATACTACGCTAGTTTCTACATCTAGTGTTGGCATCTGTGTTAATTTATATCTAATGCTGTCTAAATATGTTTTTCTTTATTACAATTTGAAAGAGAATATTTGTTTTGTTTGCAACATAATGTTGTATCAATGCACAATTTATTTTTACTTTTTAGTTCGTTTCCAAAAAAGTGTGTGTTTTGAATTTTTATTAAAGCGTAAAGCGCCAAGTAAAAATGAAAATTTAAAGACAACCACTTTCAGCATTTTGTAATTTACTTTAAGTCTTTCTGCATTACTTAAACTAAATTTTATTAAAATCGAACAATTAGTATTCGAGGTATTGGCAATCGAATAAACCAATATCATACATTCATGTCAGCCTGTAGCCCAAAATTAAATTTAATATTATTTCATTCCATGTTTAGGTGGCCTGAGGAATTTTTTACTAATTCTAAGGCAATTATAAAAGCACAATGGTTTAATATCAACTAGACTAACTGAAGTCATTAAAAAATTTAAAAAAAAAAACATTCACAATTGAATTAACTTTTTTTACAAAATAAATTAAAATTTCAATATTTACCTATGATGTTCAGGCCTTAAGGCTAAATCTGATCGAAATGTTTCTGTTATATATTTATGAAAATATGTTGGAAATGGTAATGTAGTATCTAAATCAAATACAAGACATCGATTTGGACCAAGGCAATGCATGAAAAATACGTGATAATCCTGAAAATAAACAAACAGAGGAAATTTGATAAATTAAATATTACAATTAAATATTTATAAATATAAAATGTAACACCAGAGTCGATAGATTTTATTTAACCAAAATATTAAAATTTATTTAAATTCAAATATTTTTATGATGAAATAGTTTTGCATAACATTTTGTGCAGATGTAAAATATTTATTTAGATTTTATTTGATGATATAAATTCGATTTTATACTTCTGTCGTGTGAACGTTGGATTTATTATTTTATAAATCAATAAGCTTTTGTAGATGCACAAGTTTGATTACAATTCGTTCTGTTATAGGTATTCATGTTTTTGAAGTTATTGGAATGGAATAACCAGTACTGGTTTTCAGTGATACGGTGGAGCAATAGATAAAATCTACTCGTTTCAATCAACAACAAAAAATAATAAATAATTAAAAATTATCTTGAAAATTAGAACAGAAACAACAAAGATTACAATTATTTGATAATACACCCAATTCTGTTTTTACACGGTCTTTTTTTAGACGGTTTTGATATAACACGGTCTAGAAAAAAAAATTAAATTCGTTTTTACACAGTTTTATTCGAAATAGCACGGTTTAAATTTTGAAGAAACTATTTTTTTTTCTATATACAAAGTTAGGCATGTTTAGTGTTAATTATAATAAATTATAAATTAGCGTCTCTTAATATCCGAAGATACCATGCTCAACTAGGGATTAGAATTAAGTTTGAATAAATTAAGTTTCTTTAACAAGTTTATGAACGTTATCTTTAAAATTTTGAGGATTAAAGCTATCAGGAAAAACCCATGCTGGTGAGACATTCCATAGATGAGAGACTCTGCTGAAGAAATCACGGTGAAAAGCAACACTTCTGAACCTTTTTATATGAAGTGTGAAGCTGAAAAAATCACGCTGAAAAGCAACACTTCTGAACCTTTTTATATGAAGTGTAAAAGGATGGACTACAAATTTACTCTGGTGTTACGCGATAGGTTGTTAGTTCAGGTAAAATTGATATTACCTCAGTGGAAGTTTGTTCATCCACAATGTATTAATAGAAAATTCTCAGATCAGCAACATTTCTTCTGTATTGCAAGGAATCTAGCAACATTTCTTCTGTGTTCATTACTCATGTGTTGATTACTGACTCATTAATAAGAGTTGAGTTGCTAATTAGTTTAACAGCTCTGCGCTGAACAAACTCAATTTACTTCAAACTACTAAAATCAGATACACCCCATATGTGAGAACAATAATCCATGCAGGGAGTATAAATGATTTATATATTAAAAGAAGCTGTTCGCTATTGAAAAACTTACGAAATCGTTCCAAAAACCTCAATTTTTGAACAGCGTTCTTAGCTAGGTTAAAATATGAGAATTTTAGTTCATTTTGTTTTCAACTTCTATTCCTAGAAGTATGTATGTACAGTTGATCAATTTTCTTTGAAGATTTTTTAACGCTAATCTTAAAGTTTGGAGAAAGAAAATTATTTTATCTTATTATACTCTTATTGATACTCTGGTGTAACGTGTCAAGTTTGCAGACTTAGGTAAAATCGATTTGATTTAGATAGAAGCCCGTTTATCCATAATGTAAAATACCGTCAAATCAGCGACATACCAGGAATCAAGCTCATTGGTAAGATTTGAATTGCTGATCAATTTAACAGCTGTTGTACAGAAATTAACTGTTGTTAACTGTTGTACAGAATCAATCAAGACCTGTATGTTACACTCCATATGTGACAACAATAATCCATGCAGGGGCGATTAAATAACTTCTCCATTAAAAGAAGCATTTTGCTATTAAAAACCTAACTCAACGACCCAAAAATATTAGTTTTTGAACAACTTTCTTAGTTAGGCTTAACATATGAGAATTCCACTTAATATTATTTTTAATCTCAACTCGTAGAAGTCTAACTAATTCTTTCTCTTCAAGATCATTTTTTTTCAAGAATCAAACTTTAATGGAAATGAATTAGATGTTGGTAACCTAGAAAAATAGCAAACTTGAGTTTTGCTCGCGTTGAACTTAACACTTTTAGCAATACCCGATTCCATTACTGTTTTTAAATCAATGTTTAATGACTCTATCACATTTGACTTAGTGTCATTAAACGCTGAGTATATATTAGGTATTTCAGGAGGAGCATTAAGCGTGCATCATTAGCAAAACACAAACCCTTTGATGACCATTCTACAGTTTCATTCCACTTCATGGAGGACGTTTCCTAGCATCTGGATAAATAATTTCAAAAGTCAGATCATATAAGATAAATTTATGACGGTCTTTCCGCATGGCTGGTCCATGACTATCAATGTTGTCGTGACACATATTGTAGTTTCCATCACACCACACTTTTTATTAAACTTTAAACACTTTAAACGAAACTTCAGCAAGAAAACTTAAAACGAAAACTACATTTTTCTTTATATCTTACTTTATTATTAATAAAACATTTAACAATCGTATAAAAAAATGAGTCCAAAATTTAATATAAAAAATAAACATAGAAGAAAAATCCAATATTCCTTTTAAAATCTAAGATATTATTTAACAATCTTTTATACACTTCTCATATTTCATGGTAAAAAAAACAATAAATGTTTCGATAAAAAATGCTGAAAAAGTTTTCCTAAAAAATATTTTACAATTTATGATAAATTGAGCTTTTAACGAACCGAAAAAAAAATTGATTACTTAAATTTTAAAGAATTTCTTCGTGATTAGGCATCAAAAACAAACAATGAGCTTAATAGTTTAAAAAAACACAATTAAAAAACTTTTGTTGGAAAAACTTAACATTGATAACCATCTTCGTTTATATCACAAAATAAATCAATTTCATAATTCCCGTACATCCTTAAACAATATTACAAATTGTAAAATGATACCATCTTTAACGGAAAAAATTTTTATTTCAACATAAAAAGCTTTTAGTCTCTTTCCGAAATAAAATGGGAAAGAAACAACCACCCCATCCCGACCTCATTTTTGTTGTTTTAGAAACAAAACAATAATAAAAGTGAAATACATTTCAGTTATCAAGTAAACAAACTTAACAATTTTTATTCAATCATCATTTATTTACAGTTAATTTATTTGTGCTTGTGTTAAACTTTCACAATTTTATTTTTAGGTAGATTTCATATAAAAATCTACCTATTGCAATGTCCGTCATTTCGGAATATCGGAAAAATTTTGGTGCCAAACGGCTATAAATGATAAGCGGAGACGGAAAAACAAAAAA
>OY856186.1:214318832-214362404 GCA_963693315.1 Diogma glabrata
GTTGAAATAAAAATTTTTTCCGTTAAAGATGGTATCATTTTACAATTTGTAATATTGTTTAAGGATGTACGGGAATTATGAAATTGATTTATTTTGTGATATAAACGAAAATGGTTATCAATGTTAAGTTTTTCCAACAAAAGTTTTTAATTGTGTTTTTTTAAACTATTAAGCTCATTGTTTGTTTTTGATGCCTAATCACGAAGAAATTCTTTAAAATTCAAGTAATCAATTTTTTTTTCGGTTCGTTAAAAGCTCAATTTATCATAAATTGTAAAATATTTTTTAGGAAAACTTTTTCAACATTTTTTATCGAAACATTTATTGTTTTTTTTACCATGAAATATGAGAAGTGTATAAAAGATTGTTAAATAATATCTTAGGTTTTAAAAGGAATATTGGATTTTTCTTCTATGTTTATTTTTTATATTAAATTTTGGACTCATTTTTTTTATACGATTGTTAAATGTTTTATTAATAATAAAGTAAGATATAAAGAAAAATTTAGTTTTCGTTTTAAGTTTTCTTGCTGAAGTTTCGTTTAAAGTGTTTAAAGTTTAATAAAAAGTGTGGTGTGATGGAAACTACAATATGTGTCACGACAACATTGATAGTCATGGACCAGCCATGCGGAACGACCGTCATAAATTTATCTTATATGATCTGACTTTTGAAATTATTTATCCAGATGCTAGGAAACGTCCTCCATGAAGTGGAATGAAACTGTAGAATGGTCATCAAAGGGTTTGTGTTCGATAAAGCTATGTAATCGCGCCATACTATTCAATTTGGCGTTCGAGTACCCGGTAAGAAGAAAAGCCGAATTCAGACACAAAACTGTATGTGTGATAAATCATATCAAATCATTTATAGATGTTATAGCGCTTCTCGGACGAAGGTCAATCAATATCAAGGAAAAATTCTTACAGCTTCAAAGAAATGTTAAACGATATGGAGAAGGCTTTAGGAAATCTATATCAAACATACAACTCTTTGCAAAAGTACAAGTATTTTATTTCTATTTAGAAATATATTATAAACTAACTCAAAACATTAATATGTGTGGGCAATTTATAACAAATTATAAAGTAAAATGAAATGGAATGAGGCGAAACGAGGACTCAGCCAGCCTCTTAAAAAATCTCCATTTAGCG
Source organism: Diogma glabrata (assembly GCA_963693315.1). NCBI lineage: Eukaryota > Metazoa > Arthropoda > Insecta > Diptera > Cylindrotomidae > Diogma > Diogma glabrata. The sequence continues at coordinate 214,319,987 of OY856186.1, forward strand.
TTCAACATTTCAATTTTTCTTAGAAAAACATATTATCAACAAATAAAATAAGTCCATTAAACTTCTCAGAAAACTCCTTTATTTATCTAAACTCTTCGTTACAATAAATGTAACTTAGACATAGACTAGCTGATATTTTTCAAGCCAACAGCTTCTATATTAGACCAGAAAACTTCTCCATTTACCTTCTTCAAATCGCTTTTTCCAATAATTACAACTATTGTAAAAAACGACAGTTTATCTAACAGTACATGATATCTACGTTAAGCTAATATCTGTGGTAATTCAGAAAAACCATTTAACTCGATATAAGTGTTTATGTTGAATTCTATTTTAATGGCTGCTTCGAGTCGTTTATGTCCAGTCAATTTTTATCGTAATCGCACTATTTTCGTCTTAGTTATTCACAAAAATTAAAACCACTTATGTTCATTTTAGCTGTTCCTGATTTAAAAAAAACACTTATCTCAGGTAATGTGTATGTAATCCAACATAAGTGATATTAGTTAAGGTTTAAGGACATAAGTTTTTCATGAGTTAAGTTGTTTTTCTAAATTGAAATAAGTTGGAAGTAGTAATTTAAACAGAAATTTATTATAAAACATCTGCAGTTAAGTGTTTTTCCCATATAATATTTTTGTTTTATGTATTGTAAGACGCTGAAATTTTGTGTGCAAATCGATTAAAGTGCAATTATAATCATAGGCGTATTCAGGGGGGGTGCGAGGGTGCATATGCACCCTCTTAAAAGGCCAAAATCAGGCTATTGAATCACTTCAGATGTGACTTCAGTACTTTACTTCACTTCAGTAGGGAAAAAGCCAATGTTTTTAAATTATTAAAAATTTTAGTGACGTCGCGACATGCACTTCAGAACGTTCATTTCCAACTTTAAAATATTTAAAAAGCTACTTGTGAAATTCTACTTCAGAAAACAGATTGAACGGCCTTTCATATATATTAACAATTTAGCGTACAGTTATTGTACATAATCTGTTAAATTGGAATTGTTTATTGTAAACATAATATAATAAACAATTCGAAATATTCGTGGACGGTAAGGTACAATAATTGTTTATTGTTGACTTATGTAGAATTGTAGTTATTTTATTGGTTTCGTTGTTAGTTTTCTTGTGGTCTTGTTGACTCAATAACAGGTTTTAAGTACACTTTATGTATAGTTTCCTGTCTTTGAGTTACATATTGTTTTGATGTTTCTAAAATAATTTGTTTGTTTACAATTTCATAATTTTAATTGTCGATTTTAACAGTGAACCTAGACCTATTCAGGTTGTCCAGCTGTTGAAGTAGTCAATTTCAATTTCAATTTGAGTTTGTTTGTTTTCGCATTACTGTGGTTTTCGTATGTATGTTTTTCATTGATATTTCTCTATGAGTTAAAATGGCAAAATTATCTATCAGCTATGCAAACATAAGAGGATTGAATATAAACCTTAATTCAGTCCATCTTTTTCTTGAAACTATGAAACCTGATATTTTGTTTTTAACGGAAACGATTATCAGTGCACGTGCTGTGACCTTAGATAAAAACAGATACCTTTGTCCCAATTATGAACTTGAATCCTCTTTCTACATTAAGCATGGAGTTTGTGCTTATATTAGGGATACTATACCATATGTGAGATTAAATAAATTTGAATTAAATGCAAAATTTCACAATATGGTGTCACTAAAAATTAGTTGCCCAAGTCAAACGCTGTTTGTATTTGGACTTTACCGTTCACCTAATTCACCTGAGAACTCTAATTTATTTCATGACTTATCTGAGAAGATAGATAGGTTGGTTGAGTATCCTAATGCAAAGTTTATAGTTCTTGGAGATTTTAATGTCCACAATAAAGAATGGCTTACACACAGCTCTAAAACTGACGAGGTTGGTAGACAGGCTGAGTTGTTTGCTCTTTATCACAATTTTACTCAAATAATAGACCTGCCAACCAGAGTTCCTGACATTCCTGGTCAAAGTAGTAATTTACTTGATTTATTTTTGACAAACGATCCATATCTGGTTCAATTTAAAATATCAGAACCATTGGGTGGTTCAGATCATAATTTGATCTCCACACAACTAAATATACAAATTCCAAAACAATTTAAAGCGAATCCTCGCAATGTTTGGGATTACAAAGCTGCGGGTTGGCAAGGACTTAAAAGTTTTTTTAGATGTTTTCCTTGGAAACGCTATTGCCTTACCGGCCAAGACCCAGACATAGCTGCATCAAATTTTTCTGAAACTGTAATTGATGGTATGCACAGATTTATTCCTAATAAATTGATCATTCCGAAAACTGATCTATGGTTTTCTAGTAAATGCAAAAAAGCTGTAAAAGTTAAAAAAAAGGCTTTTCGAAAGTTTAATCAAAACAAAACCGATGAAAACCTTAGACAGTACCGTAAAGAGAGAAATTTATGTCGTAAGTTAATAGATGAAGAGAAACATCTATTTAATAGGAAAAAAGCATCTAAATTCGCAGAACATCCGACTGTATGTATAGTTTCCTGTCTTTGAGTTACATATTGTTTTGATGTTTCTAAAATAATTTGTTTGTTTACAATTTCATAATTTTAATTGTCGATTTTAACAGTGAACCTAGACCTATTCAGGTTGTCCAGCTGTTGAAGTAGTCAATTTCAATTTCAATTTGAGTTTGTTTGTTTTCGCATTACTGTGGTTTTCGTATGTATGTTTTTCATTGATATTTCTCTATGAGTTAAAATGGCAAAATTATCTATCAGCTATGCAAACATAAGAGGATTGAATATAAACCTTAATTCAGTCCATCTTTTTCTTGAAACTATGAAACCTGATATTTTGTTTTTAACGGAAACGATTATCAGTGCGCGTGCTGTGACCTTAGATAAAAACAGATACCTTTGTCCCAATTATGAACTTGAATCCTCTTTCTACATTAAGCATGGAGTTTGTGCTTATATTAGGGATACTATACCATATGTGAGATTAAATAAATTTGAATTAAATGCAAAATTTCACAATATGGTGTCACTAAAAATTAGTTGCCCAAGTCAAACGCTGTTTGTATTTGGACTTTACCGTCCACCTAATTCACCTGAGAACTCTAATTTATTTCATGACTTATCTGAGAAGATAGATAGGTTGGTTGAGTATTCTAATGCAAAGTTTATAGTTCTTGGAGATTTTAATGTCCACAATAAAGAATGGCTTACACACAGCTCTAAAACTGACGAGGTTGGTAGACAGGCTGAGTTGTTTGCTCTTTATCACAATTTTACTCGAATAATAGACCTGCCAACCAGAGTTCCTGACATTCCTGGTCAAAGTAGTAATTTACTTGATTTATTTTTGACAAACGATCCATATCTGGTTCAATTTAAAATATCAGAACCATTGGGTGGTTCAGATCATAATTTGATCTCCACACAACTAAATATACAAATTCCAAAACAATTTAAAGCGAATCCTCGCAATGTTTGGGATTACAAAGCTGCGGATTGGCAAGGACTTAAAAGTTTTTTTAGATGTTTTCCTTGGAAACGCTATTGCCTTACCGGCCAAGACCCAGACATAGCTGCATCAAATTTTTCTGAAACTGTAATTGATGGTATGCACAGATTTATTCCTAATAAATTGATCATTCCGAAAACTGATCTATGGTTTTCTAGTAAATGCAAAAAATAATAATCAAAACAAAACCGATGAAAACCTTAGACAGTACCGTAAAGAGAGAAATTTATGTCGTAAGTTAATAGATGAAGAGAAACATCTATTTAATAGGAAAAAAGCATCTAAATTCGCAGAACATCCGACTGGTTCACGTAATTTCTATAAAGCCGCAAAGGCTGTCCAAAGCAACTTTTGTAAATCTTCCCTACCGCCTCTTGTTAATAGAGATGTCCCTATCATTGATCCAAAAGAGAAAGCTAATTTGCTTGGGCATTATTTCTCTTTAAATTCTACTTTAAAAGAACCTAATTTCCAACCTAAACCTATTTCTAAAGTTTCTTATAAAATGAAGCGGATAATTTTTCGAAAAAACATTGTTCGAAAAATGCTTTTAAAAATCAATACTAACAAGGCAACAGGACCTGATTTTATTCCTCCGATTATACTTGAAACATTTGCTAGGGAGCTAGCACCAATCCTCACTAAAATCTTCTATTTGTCATATAAGAAAGGAATTTTTCCTGAAATTTGGAAAATGGCTAGTGTACAGCCAGTTTCAAAAAAAGGCAGCAAGACTGATCCTACGAATTACAGACCCATTTCAATTTTATCGGTAGTTGCTAAAATTTTTGAGAAATATATCAATTTTAATTTAATGAGCTTCTTAGAGTCTTCCAAATTAATTAATGAGAGACAATATGGATTTCGAAAAGGAAGAGCGACGGGAGATTTGCTGTCTTTTGCCACTCATATCTGGAACAAGTCGCTTGAAAACTTTGGAGAAACATTCGGTGTTGCTCTTGATATTTCCAAGGCATTTGACAAAGTTTGGCATAACAACCTAATATGCAAATTGAGATCCTATGGTTTAAACGAGCAGCTTATATCTTGGACACAGAGCTTTATATCTGATCGAAAATTTCGGGTCAATGTTGACGGTGTATCATCGAATACTTTTTCAACTAATGCAGGAGTTCCTCAGGGTTCCGCTTTGTCACCAACTCTTTTTCTTATCTATATTAATGATTTGTTGGACTCAACGGTTCATCCTATACATAGGTTTGCTGATGATAGCACGCTTCATGCGTCTCATGAAGCACCTAAATTATATACACCCTTAGCGCTTAGTGAGTGTAGGTCAAAATTGATAGATTCCCTTAACACTGATCTTAAAACAATTATGGATTGGGGTATTGCTAACAGTGTTGAATTCAATACAAGTAAAACACAGGTTTGTCATTTTTCTAGGATAACGACACCCAATCCTTTTCCATTAACGTTTGGCCCCAAAAATCTTGTAGAGAATGAGTCTGTCAGACTTCTAGGAGTTGAAATTGAAAATAATATGAAGTGGAATTCTCATATTTTTAATCTGGCTAAGAATGCTGTTCAAAAGTTAGGATTTTTGGGGCGATGTCGTAAGTTTTTCGATAGCGAACAACTTCTTTTAGTTTATAAATCTTTTATACGTCCCTGCATGGAATACTGTTCTCACATATGGGGTGGAGCTTACTTGAGTAGTCTCAACTGCCTTGATTCTGTACAGCGTAGAGCTATTAAACTCATTGGTAACCCAAGTCTTACTAACGGTCTTGATTCCTTGCAGCACAGAAGAAATGTTGCTGATTTGACTATATTTTATAAATATATTATGGATGAACGAGCTTCTGAAGAGATCAAATCGATTTTACCTAAATCAGCAAACCTTTCGCGTCACACCAGAGCAAACGTAGCAGCGCATCCCTTTACAGTTCAAATAATTAGGTGTAGAACTGTAGCCTTCCAACGTGACTTTTTCAACAGAGTCTCTCATCTTTGGAATGCCTTACCTTCCTGGGTTTTCCCTGATGAATTTAATCCTCAAGGCTTTAAAGTTAACGTTCATAAATTTCTCAGAGAATCTTAATTTGCATTCCATTCTTATCCCTAGTTGGCATGGTATCTTAGGATATTCAGAGACGTTAATTTATAATTTATTATAATTAACACTAAACATGCCTAACTTTGAATAAAAAAAAAAAAAAAAAAACTATATATATACAAGAATATAAAAGTAGATGAAAAAAAAGTGCTAAATATTTTGCAAAAGAATAAACGAAAATTAAACATTTGTTTGTAAAATATATACAAAAGCAATTATATTGTAGTGATACATATCAAATATTATAAAAGAAATAAATGCAAATTTGCGTACATAGTTTTTATTATTTAATTTAAAAAAATGCACCCCCCAAAATAAAATCCTGGATACGCCACTGATTATAATTAAATAGTGAGTGGTCGTTATTCCTGTCATACGTGTATAATTGTAAGTGAATTCAAACGGTTATTTTAATAAACAAGTGTGTAAGGAAAATCATGTTGTCTCGCGGGCAGAAAATGGCTATGATGGCCCATGCGAATAGTATTTCTAAAGCAAATAGGAATGAAGCACATTACGATAATCGAGGTAATATAGCAATCCCGTCAAACCCGAATCCTCCATTAAATCCAACTGTAATAATTGAAACGGATTCTATTCACGAAAAATTTACTACAAGGGAAAACAGTGCAACGGACAATGTTGAAAAAGCTTATCTAGGTAAGCATTTGTTTGAAAAGCAATAATTGAACAACACCCTTATTCCCTTTATCGTATCACTTCATGCGGTACGACTTAGATCTTCTTGGCCCCTAGATTAAAAAGTCAAAATTGACTAAATAGTTGTGTGCAAAATATACGCAGCAAACATTTTTTAAATTAAAAATTTCAAGGGATAGAAATAACGTTTCGTTTTAAAGTGAAAGCAGTCGCAAGGAAACAGTATACAAAGGTATTAACAGAGCAACAATGGGTTTTGTAAACAATTATTTAGTAAATTTCGATTTAATAATCTATAATAACCACGATAATCGTCGGATGACTTGAAACTTCTAGGGGAATAGGCGTGTTAATGGCTTTATTTTTTATTAATAGATGAGTCGTTTGATTTTAGTGGCTTAGACCCCGATTACAAACCTTTCTGTCCCTTGGAAGGGGATAGTAAAATGGATAAAATAGAAGCACATATAGAACGGAATACTGAATCAGATTGTGAATTAAACGAACATTTACCAACATCGTCAATGTCCGTAAATCGTCCATGTATCCCCAAAAGTGCATTACGCCAAGACATACAACTAAAAAGAAATACCGGTGAAAGCTAGAAAACCGGGGAGAAAACTATTAAAGTACGCGAGTGACGCCCGTTAGAAATTTGTCGAAAAAACTGTAAATCCAATGTTTTATTTAAGGAGCTAAATAAAATATTTAATAAATATTGGTCTTTAGGCAAATATGATCTACGTGTCTTATATGCTTCAGAAATTATTACCGTAAATCCAGTAAAAATAAAAACAATTCAGAAAAGGACTGGAAAACATAAATCACGAAATTGTACATTGATATTCTTATCAGTTTAACATCAAAGCTTACTGACGTATGCCACAAGTGCTTTCGGTTCACACTTGGAGAAACAGACAATTTTATAAAATCCGTTGCTAATAAAATGCTTAATTCAACCATGGCAAATAATTTCTCCGATGGTCGAGGAAAAAGTCAAAAAGTGTGCCTCCAAACAGATTAACCGGTGATTAGATCATTGAAATTAAAAACTACATAATGCACTTTCCGGCTTATGAAAGCCATTATTAAAGAAGACATACGTCTCAGCTTTATTTTCAATCTGTTTACCTTTCCTAACCATGCATAAACTATTTTCTGAATGCCACCAGAAACCATCCAAATATCATTATCCAATGTCATTATCCAAATATTCTCAAATTTTCAAAGGTTTGTACTTTGGTTCAATTATTTGATAATTATTACAATATTTGCACTAACACGAAATTTTTAATTTATTTTCAGGAATGAATATAAAATTTAAAAAAGTCAGACAAGTGCGAATAAAATTCGCTCGCCAAGGGTTCCGTGAATGTAAAAGAACACAATACCAAAAATTATTGACAAAAAGTTGTAATGTAATGTCTTTATATTGCCAAACCATAGACGCATAACAAAATAAATGTTTAATCGTGAATGTCAATAGTAAATTACAATCACATACATATATACATTGATCAAAAATCACACCAAAAATGTTGCTTCAGGTTAAATCTTATCCATAGCTGTTTATGGTAACTCAAGAAAGATTCAATTACACCAGCTTGTAAATGGTATAAATTTGATTATTTCTTCGGTCAATCAAGTGTCGAAATTTAAGGGGGTGAAGAGGCTATGTACTAAAAATAGTTTTTTTTACAATAACACAAAAACTGTGCATTGCAAAATTCTAAAAAAATTGTAATGTTTCTTAAATTAAGTGCTCCTTCATATGACACTCCACTCATTTGGTGAAAAATAGTTTTTTTTTAACTCTCCCCACACCCATCCCCTAAATACATAGAAATATAATTATTTGAGACTTCGCTATGATTTTCATTCAAAATTTACTAACCTTCCTGTCTCTGTGAATATTTTCAAATTTTTCTGCCAATCATCGTCGAAACATCGAAAATGGTCTGAAAGTCACCTTTTTTTTGACAATAACTCAAAAACTGTGCACCGCCAAATTCTAAAAAAATTGCAATGATTTCTAAATTTGGTGCTCTTTCAAATGACACCCCACTCGCTTGGGTCTGTTATGGAAAAGACTCGATTTGTTGAAGAAAAAGAATGATTAATAATTGATTTTATTTAATTTAAAGATAACTTTACAATTTGTATTAACCCAGGAAAAAATACAGAGATCTGAAGAGATCTTATCAGATCTGCGTTAGCAGATCTGCGTAGATCTGCATTTTGGAACATATCTACAACGATTTGCGCAGATTTCCTTAGATCAAAACAGATCTGTATAGATATGTTCCAAAATGCAGATCTTCTTGGATCTACACAGATATTCTTTGATACATTTAGATCTGCTTCGATCTATCAAGATCTCTTTTGATCTAACAAGATCCTATTTATTAAAAATAAACTTTAATTAAAATAGAACCGACTTCAGAAAAAACAAAAGAGGCACAAAAAAGTGGAAAATAACTCAATTATGCTAACTAGTTATGAAAAATACTAAATTAAATATGCAAAGATATATAATCGTCACATTCAAATAAATATACTGTTAAGTTGTTAGAAGATTGGATGAGATCTCTTTAGATTTGAACAATGTTTTAGTAAACTTTTTTTCTATTTTCACATTTTTGCAGATCTGAAGAAATCTCTGTAAATCGTGATAGATCTTCAAAGATCAAAGATAAAATATGGAGGGGCTGAAATAAAATCAAAAATTTAAAATGTTTCAAATTTCTAAAAACATTCCAAAAATTGGCTAAACAAATAAATGAAATCACTTTTTGACACACTTGAATTTATTTTTTTGACAAACTTATAATGCCATAATTCTCTATAATAATAATAAAATTTCATGTCATACAAATTATTAATTTTATTTTTTTCCAAAAAATTAGGTAAAAAAGTAAATAAAAATCTTTCTTTTGACACACTTGACAAAAATTTTTTGCCAAACTTATAATGCCATAATTCGCAATAAGAATAATAAAATTTCATTTCAAACAAATAATTAATTTTATTTTTTTTCAAAAAATTGGGTTAAAAATAAATAAAAATCTTTCTTTTGACACACTTGACATTATTTTTTCGACAAACTGATAGTGCCATAATTCTCAATAATAATAATAAAATTTCATTTCAAACAAATAATTAATTTTATTTTTTTCCAAAAAATTGGGTAAAAATAAATAAAAATCTTTCTTTTGACACACTTGACAACATTTTTTTGACAAACTTATAATGCAATAATCTAGATTTTGGTCTCACATTCCAATCCCGACCATCAAGATTTCTCCTACTCCAAAGTTCCTACTCGTAATCACTTAAAATGAAAGTTTTTTAAGCAAAAAATATGCAAAGTTCCTTGTTTTGACACACTTGACGATTTTTTGACGCACTTCCGGTACAGTTATCGAACACATCGTCCTTTCGGCTCTTCCCATTGAGTAAACCAATTTTCAAAAAAATATTTTTTGAAATCCGTTCAGCGGTTTTCTAAATTTTGTAGGTTGTGACGGCCGGACGGCCGGCCGACAGACAGACATACATTTTTTTTTTGCTTTTTTAGAATCAGTAGGTCCTGAAACGTCGAGAAATGCCAAAAAAAGTGGGGGAAAGAATTTCACTTTTAGCTCATGAATGTAATACTTAGGTCTTTCAGACCGAAGTAATTAAGTCTTTCAGACCGAAGTAAAACTAGTGGTTGACTTTTGCAGATCTGAAAAGATCTTTTTAAATCTTGGTAGATCATCAAAGGTCAAACGCAAATTTTTACATTGATCTTTGAAGATCTATCAAGATTTGAAGAGATCTTTTCATATCTTTGTAGATCTTCAAAGATCAAACGCTTATTTTTTTCTTTGATCTTTGAAGATCTACCTTGATCTAAAGATATCTCTTTAGATCTGAAAAGATCAAACTCTCATTTTTTTGACTCAAAACAAAAATCTCATTATATCTAATTTGATCAAAAGAGATCTAATCAGATCTTTTTAGATCCTCTATTTTTTCCCGGGCACTAACATTATAAATTGGTTAATCATTATAAAATACAAATGACATACCTCGACCACGGTTTAATTCCAAGTGGACGAATTATATTATTAATTAAATTAAGTATCACAAAATATAATAAACACAGACATACTTAACATTTACAGTTACTTATATTATTATACATATTTATATTATTAAATAAATACGTAAACAGAAATGCGCGTAAAATACATAGACATAAGTAAATTATATATTATATAGAAAGTCAGAGATGTGGAACCACAACACCTCTCCCCCTAAAAGAATTAAGCGCCTTTTAAAATCTATAGCAATTTTAATTTTAGCAATTTTTATATATCTTAGGTCAAAATATATATTTACTCCTAGCTTATAAAATTAAAGTGATCATTATTTCTAATATTTGGAGTTTTTTTTTTTAATTTTAATTGCACTAAAACTTATTGTATGGTTAATGATTAATTAATTTTAATTAGTTAATTAAGTAATTTAATTTAATTAAATACTTTTTTATTTTTATTTGGATCATTGTCATTTAGAATTATTATATTATTATATTAATTATTTATATTATATTTATACAATTTATTTTATTCTTTTCTATTTGTTTAATTTTTAAATCGTATTTTTTTTTATTTTTTTTTACATAATAATAATCTAACTATTTACCCTTAATACTAAATAATTTTGTTATAGAATTTTTTTTTTTTTATTTTTATTAAATATCATATTTACTTTTTTCTGTTCAAAAATGTTTGTATCAAATTTAAAATTTTTTATTTTTATTTTTCTACGTTATTTTAATAATGATTATAATAATTTGATAAAAAATCCATTTATATTCTTATTTTCCATAATGAGAATGCGAATCAGATTCAGTATAATATCAGGCTTATTATTTATTATTTAAATTTTTGATTATTTATATTATAATTGAATAACACAACAAATTTCCATTAACATGAATTTGAGTGAAACAATTTTATTCTATTATTATGAACAATTTTTTAATTTTTTCCCAATAAGTATTTCGGTATTTTCTGGTGAAATTATTTCTGTAACAGTATATGGACCATGAGTTGGTAGATCTAGTTTAGAACTTCTAGTTTCGTTGGTTAAAAGAACCAAATCTCCCTCATTCAAGCTTTGTTCTCTACAATTACGATCGTAGTATTTTTTAGATTTTTCTTTTGATTTCATAATACTCTCACGAGCGATTTTATACAACGATGGCATACGAAATTTAAGATCAGCAATATAGTCGTCATAGTTATAAACCACATCATTATTTTTTGAAATTGAATTTGGAATGTTAGGCTTATATCTGAAAACAAGTTCATATGGCATAAAATGTGTAACACTATGAGGAGTTGTATTATATGAAAACATAGCATATTTCACCCAAGAATCCCAATCCAGTGGATCCTTTTCAGAAAATTGTCTAAGATATGTGACTAACTCCATTATGACTACGCTAAAGGGCCCCATTTGATTGTGGATGGTTTGCGCTGGTATTCATTTTTCTAATGTGTAATAATTTACATATACGCTTGAATACTACTCATGAAGTTTGTTCCTTGATCAGTGAGGACTGACAAGGGCGCACCATATATACAAATCAAATTTGCTACCATTGCCTGCGCTACAGTTTCTGCTTCTTGATTATGAATTGGAACAGCTATAGAATATTTAGTTAGATCACATTGCATGGTTAATATATATTTGTTATTTGAATGAGTTGACGTTAAAGGACCTACAATATCAAGAAATATTTTTTCGAAAGGTTGTGTAGACGTCGAAGTTATTTTCATTGACTGTTTCGGTTTTAAATGCGTTTTATTTTTTTGACATGATTCGCAGTTCCGAATATAATTACTTATTCTGCCTAACATTTTAGGAAAATAATAAAATAATTTAATACGATTATATGTGCGATATAATCCTTGATGAGCACCAATAGGCGAATTATGAAACTCTCGAATCACTGTTTCAATTTCATCCGAATTATTAAGGACAATAATATTATTAGAATCTTTTACGCGGAATTGATTTTGGTTTTCAAATTTACGACGCGAGATATTTTGTCTATCATTTAAACTTGATAAATTTTCTTCTTTTGTTCTTTTATTTGTTTCTTCTTCACTATTTAAATGACTGGAGGCTAAAAACCTATCATTTAATGAACTGTAATTTAAATTTGGTAAACAATTTTTGTTTAACGAGCTGCTATTAGAATTAATTGGTGTTGAACCTGAAAATGCAGAAGGAGAGTTGGCCAAACTTTCATTAACACTTACGGTTGATCTATTTTGACAATCCATGTTACGCTGCACATGTTCATCGAGACGAGAGGTAGCCAATCTTTCGCTGAAGGAGACAGGCGTGGCGTTGAAAAATTGAGATGACTGTGTGTGGATCTAACGAGTGATGTGCACTTTCACTGGAATAATCCTCAGTATCACAAGAATTTGAACTCAAATTATTATCATTATTCTGATCAATTAATATTTCTGACTGCGCTCTAGTAATGGCGTTTATTTCAGGAGTACGATTTAAAACAATTCTACTCAGAGCATCTGAATTTGTATTAGATTTGCCCGGCTTATGGGTTATATCAAAGTCATACTCTTCTAACTCTATTAGCCATCTCATTAGTCGAGATGCCGGATTTTTAATACTATTCAATTAAACTAAAGGCTTACGATCGGTAAAAATACGAAAATGTCGACCATACAAATTTGGACGAAAATATTGAACACTCCAAACAATTGCAAGAAGTTCCTTCTCAATAGTCGAGTAATTTACTTCTGCAGAATTTAGTGTTCTACTTGCAAAAGCGACTGGTAGATCGTTTCCTTCAGATGATTGCGACAAAACACTTCCTATGGCGGCATCGCTTGCATCACAAGTAAGAATAAACTCTTTCTCATAATTTGGATACTGCAATATTGGGGGTTTTATCAATAAACTTTTCAAATGTCGAAACGATTCATCTTGAAAAGCTTCCCATTTAAATACAGCATTTTTTTTTAATAAATTATATAACGGCTTCGCTATTTTTGAATATTCGGGACAAAATTTACGATAATATCCAACCAACCCGAGAAACGATTGCACATCTTTAGTAGACTTTGGTGTTGGATAATATTGAATTGCATCAATTTTCGAAGGGTCTGGTTTTATTCCTTCTGGTGTGATAATGTGTCCTAAAAAATATATTTCACGTTTTAAAAATTGACATTTATTAGGGTTTAATTTTAAATTAAATTTTCTAAAACATTTGAAGACATCAATCAATTTTAAATTATGATCATCTAAATTTTTCCCATAAATTACGTCATCGTCTAAATAGACTAAACATTTTACTCCTTTAAGTCCACATAGAATATTATTCATCAAACGCTGAAAAGAACTTGGAGCATTTTTCAAACCCATACTCATTCTAGTAAATTGATAATGACCAATACCATCTAAAAACGCAGTTTTTGGTCTATCTTCAACAGCTAATGGAATTTGATGGTAACCATTTGCTAGATCTATCGTACTGAAAAAATTACTACGGCCTAATTGCTCTAATATTTCCGAAATATTTGGTAAGGGATAACAATCACTAACGGTGATAGTCCACGACAATTCGCCATTTTTTTTTCTCCTTATTTGACGGTTTTTTCGGAACACAAGGCAGAGGAAAATTCCACTGGGATTCGGACTCTTCAATAATTCCATCACTCAGCATCTTTGCAGTTTGACGTTGAATTTCTTCATGAAGAATTTGTGGTTGACGGTATAGTTTAATATAAACTGGTTTAGAGTTCGGAATAGTATTTATATAATGACTAGATGCATTTGTAACCGAACGTTTATCTCCATCTAAATAGAACAGATCATTGAACTCACGACAAATTTTCATAATAGATTCTCTTTCATAACAATTTAAATGATCAGTTTGTATTATTGATTCTAATTTTTTTAATCGTTCATTTATATTATTCTCCTGATAATCAACACGGTATAAATTATAATCATTAATAGACTTAGTTTCAATATTTATATTTTTTTTAATTTTAACAGGATATTCGTTACTATTTACGATACTAACAAAAGCTGATTTATTTTTGATTTTCACAATTGAATTTGCAAAATACACACCAGCACAAATTTCTCCAGAAAAACAAACTCTCTCAGTTCCATCAGGATAATCAAATTTAACATTTGTTATATATTCAACCCTAGCAGGAATTGTTGTAGAATTATTATCTACCATATCGACTTCTTCGTTTCTCCCAACTAAATTATATGAATAAACATGCCTACCAATTTTTATTTCTAAACTATTTGAATCAAAATCTAATTTACATTTATTTGCTAATAAAAAATCCTTTCCTAAAATTCCATGAACTGGAATTGGCAATTTTTTTTTTTTTAAGATGGAACTTATGATTTACATAGATGTTGTTTGGAAACCTTAAGACAGCGTCAAAAACCCCAAGAGTTTCTGAAACATCATTAGAAATTCCACAATATTTACATTTTTCTGCTGGATAAAAAACTACATCACTATCAATATATTCGAAATTCATTATAGAAATATCAGCACCCGAATCAATGATAAATAAATATTTTCCTTTTTTAGTGGCGACATCAATCGAAATTTGAAGATACGATTTATCTTCACCATTAAAGAAATTGTAAGAACCTTTTTCGATATAATATTTTTAATTGCAAAACAGTTTGTTAAATTCGTTGAAGTATTTAATTTTTCAAATCTATATTATATTATCTATATTATTATACATATTTATATTATTAAATAAATACGTAAACAGAAATGCACGTAAAATACATAGACATAAGTAAATTATATATTATATAGAAAGTCAGGGATGTGGAACCACAACAGGTCAAAAAAGGTTTTTTTTACCCTCCGACCCCCGTCCCCTAAGCACACAGAAATATAATTATTTGAGACTTCCCTATAATTTTCATACAAAATTTACCAAACCTCCTACATCTGTGAATTTTTTCAGATTTTTTTCTCAATTAGTGTCGAAACGTAGGGAGGGACGGTCTGAAAGTTGCACTTTTTTGAAAATAACTCAAAAACTGTTCACCGTAAGATTCTAAAAAATATTACAATGATTTCTAAATTAGGTGCTCCTTCAAATGACACCCCACTCGCTTGGGTCAAAAAAGATTTTTTTACCCCATCTACCCCCGTCTCCTAAACACACAGAAATATAATTATTTGAGACTTCGCTATAATTGTCATTCAAAATTTACCAAACTTCGTAACTCTGTGAATTTTTACAAATCTTTCTGTCAATCAGTGTCAAAACGTAGGGAGGGGACGGTCTGAAAGTCGCACTTTTTTGACAATAACTCAAAAAGTGTATAGCGCAAAATTCTAAAAAAAATTGCAATGTTTTCTAAATAAGGTGCGCTCTTTTAAATGACACCCCACTTGACCACGTTTTAAATAGTGTTTTAAGCCCCCTACCTCATTTCCACCCCTTAATAAATATAATTATGAGTATGTGACACTTTCCTATATTTTCCATAAAAAGCTTACTAATTTTTCTATCATTCCCACTACATTTTAAGATTTTCGAATCTTAGGTTTTAATCAAAAAAAAGGATTTTCGCAAAGGTCTCACATCGTAACACATATCTCACAAGGTCTCACGCAAAGGTCTCACATCTTATGTGGACAGATTAGTTTTATACGCACCTCAAATTTTAGGTTCATAGCATTTATAGTTTATGAGATAATCGATATAATGTGAAAAACTCGTTTTACTTTCTCCAATAGGGTTCGTTATAAAAATGCGTTCCTAAATGGTCAGATATTGTTGTTTGTTTGTTGTCAGTTTGTTTGAATGTTTGTGCTTATTACACACTTTTATTCTTGTAGAATTATTATTATATTTAAGTCAAACAAAACCGGCTTCCATGACCATTTTTAAGGTTAACTTGTTATAGCATAAGTTTTCTTAAATTTAGTGCTTAGTGACATATACAACTTTATTATTTATCACTAAATTAGAATTAATTTTAAAAGTTGGATTTTACGAATTGGCTGTAATTTATCATGTTATCTTTGTATTGTTACGATTCAGAAAAGTCTAGACGATTACGGTCACTTCCAGGAAAATAAAATCAACAAAACACAACAAACAAATTAATGAAATGAATATTGTTGTTGTTGTCTCTTCTTAGAAATAGGGTCAACATAAACGATTTTATGAATCAAATCAACATAACGTTAAATAATCGAATATTCTAATATTTTCTCAAGGTTTCTGGAAAGTGATGTCCAATTATCTAGAAGTATTGCAGAAGGTATATAAGAAAATTACCTCTTGTAGTTTTGAATTAGTTTTATTTTAAACCTGCGATAATAAAGTGAAAATTATACAAGTGATATTTAAAATAAGTTTTTGTAAATAAAGTTTTAAGTGTTATTGAGAAGAAATATTTTGTGTATTATTTTGAACGTGGTGTACTGGAAATTTCTACAATAAACCGTTGGAGTTTCTGAAGCTGTTGAAAGAATATTCTAGTTAGGAATATTGTTTTCTGTATTGCTTTCCTGTTGTTGTGAAACAATTAAGTTGTTGAATATTTAATAAAACCTGGTGTGTTTGCTAACTAATCAGTGATCGAACTCGGAAGAGATTGGGAATTGCGTTTATCGAATTGTGAGTAAGACCAATTCGAAGGAAGTTTGGAAAAACGTATCATTGGTGACATCGGCGGATTAGTTAGCTGTTAATAATGGTTTTATTAAGTGATTTGAAGGTTCTTGAGTTAAAGACAGAACTAGAACAACGTGGATTGTCAACAAGTGGAAACAAAACTGAATTAATGCTACGGCTTCGACAAGGTAGGGAATCCAATGGAATGGACGTGGAAAGTTACCAGTTTGGACTGATTAGTACAAATAATGATCTAGTGGCAGCTGATAAGGAGAAAAGTTTTGTTGCAGAAACAACAACAACATTACCATCTGGAAATTGTGATTTTACGCAGTTAATGGCTATGATGCAATAAATAAATTTGAATATGAATCAAAAACTGGATGTTGTAAACGCTAATATGGTTGCCAATAAAAACGAGCTGAATCAAAAATTTGATCAACAAAGCTGCAACATCAACCAACAGTTGGAAACAGTCAACAATAACATGGCTGTTAATAAAGAAGAGATTACTGCAACACTTGCTGCAAATAAAGATGAGATGAACCAGCAAATAAATGAGTTGAAAACTGGAATACATCAACATTTGGATGAGAAACTTTTACAAATGTCAACTGCATTGATGTAAAAGTCGGGAAAATTGAAACAGATATTCAGGAATTTGAACATAAAATGTTGACGAAAGTTGATGATTTTGAAAAGAGGTTGCAGGACGTTGAAACGACTAAAGTTATTTCCCATGTGGTACGCCAAGTAGCAAATATTAAACTAAAGCCACCATCGTATGACGGTACCACATCTTTCGGCATCTTTAAGTTCCAGTTTGAGACAGCAGCAGACCAGAATGTTTGGAACGCAGAAAATCGTCTTGCTGCATTAATAGTTGCGCTAAAGGGTGAAGCAGCTGAAACATTACAGGCGGTGCCAGAAAACGATCGATTGGGAAATAACTGCTATCAACAAGAGGTGCTAGTGGCTGACATTATGGATGAAGTCATTTTGGGGATGGACTTCATGAAGGCGAAGGGATTAGTCTTCGATTTTGGATGTGGAATCCTAAAGGTTAATAATGTTGAGATGCCACTACTTGTGAATGAGGCAGAGCCAACAGTTATTGGCAGCGATGAGGAACTACGCAGTGCAGAGGAAAATCCAGCACCATCCAAACAGATGAGGGAGAGAAACGTCAACCGACGCAGACGATTAAACAAACGCCGAAAGTTAAAAAGGAAACAGGTCCAAGCCCATAACGAAGTGAGCGATGTAAAAGAAGTGGTTCAAATAGCTGCAAACAGCGACGAATCGCAGCTGAAAATGAGAATGGTTCGGAGACATGACAATGTGAAACACTCAAAGGGAAAAGATAAGGAGGACTTTAGAGATAATGAGAATCCATACTTATCACAGTGGGCGGACATAGAACAAAGTAATGGCCAAGGACTTAGAAAGGGACCAGAAGCAGTTCTAAACCGCCTGGGAAATAGAAAAAGAAAAAAAAAATGTTTGGATTCAACAATTGGAGGAGAGATCTAGATCCTGTTCGGGACGAACAGGCTTAAGTGGAGGGTAATGTTACGATTCAGAAAAATCTAGACGATTACGGTCACTTCCAGGAAAACAAAATCAACAAAACACAACAAACAAATTAATGAAATGAATATTGTTGTTGTTGTTTCTTCTTAGAAATAGGGTCAACATAAACGATTTTATGAATCAAATCAACATAACGTTAAATAATCGAATATTCTAATATTTTCTCAAGGTTTCTGGAAAGTGATGTCGAATTATCTAGAAGTATTGCAGAAGGTATATAAGAAAATTACCTCTTGTAGTTTTGAATTAGTTTTATTTTAAACCTGCGATAATAAAGTGAAAATTATACAAGTGATATTTAAAATAAGTTTTTGTAAATAAAGTTTTAAGTGTTATTGAGAAGAAATATTTTGTGTATTATTTTGAACGTGGTGTACTGGAAATTTCTACAATAAACCGTTGGAGTTTCTGAAGCTGTTGAAAGAATATTCTAGTTAGGAATATTGTTTTCTGTATTGCTTTCCTGTTGTTGTGAAACAATTAAGTTGTTGAATATTTAATAAAACCTGGTGTGTTTGCTAACTAATCAGTGATCGAACTCGGAAGAGATTGGGAATTGCGTTTATCGAATTGTGAGTAGGACCAATTCGAAGGAAGTTTGGAAAAACGTAACAGTATCAATATATAACAAATAAAAATATGTATATAGTTATCAAATAATTGTAATCTTTGTTGTTTCTGTTCTAATTTCCAAGATAATTTTTAATTATTTATTATTTTTTATTGTTGATTGAAACGAGTAGATTTTATCTATTGCTCCACCGTATCACTGAAAACCAGTACTGGTTATTCCATTCCAATAACTTCAAAAACATGAATACCTATAACAGAACGAATTATAATCAAACTTGTGCATCTACAAAAGCTTATTGATTTATAAAATAATAAATCCAACGTTCACACGACAGAAGTATAAAATCGAATTTATATCATCAAATAAAATCTAAATAAATATTTTACATCTGCACAAAATGTTATGCAAAACTATTTCATCATAAAAATATTTGAATTTTAAATAAATTTTAATATTTTGGTTAAATAAAATCTATCGACTCTGGTGTTACATTTTATATTTATAAATATTTAATTGTAATATTTAATTTATCAAATTTCCTCTGTTTGTTTATTTTCAGGATTATCACGTATTTTTCATGCATTGCCTTGGTCCAAATCGATGTCTTGTATTTGATTTAGATACTACATTACCATTTCCAACATATTTTCATAAATATATAACAGAAACATTTCGATCAGATTTAGCCTTAAGGCCTGAACATCATAGGTAAATATTGAAATTTTAATTTATTTTGTAAAAAAAGTTAATTCAATTGTGAATGTTTTTTTTTTAAATTTTTTAATGACTTCAGTTAGTCTAGTTGATATTAAACCATTGTGCTTTTATAATTGCCTTAGAATTAGTAAAAAATTCCTCAGTTCACCTAAACATGGAATGAAATAATATAAAATTTAATTTTGGGCTACAGGCTGACATGAATGTATGACATTGGTTTATTCGATTGCCAATACCTCGAATACTAATTGTTCGATTTTAATAAAATTTAGTTTAATACAGAAAGAATTAAAGTAAATTACAAAATGCTGAAAGTGGTTGTCTTTAAATTTTCATTTTTACTTGGCGCTTTACGCTTTAATAAAAATTCAAAAAACACACTTTTTTGGAAACGAACTAAAAAGTAAAAATAAATTGTGCATTGATACAACATTATGTTGCAAACAAAACAAATATTCTCTTTCAAATTGTAATAAAGAAAAACATATTTAGACAGCATTAGATATAAATTAACACAGATGCCAACACTAGATGTAGAAACTAGCGTAGTATTTTTGATAGATAAATAATATTCGGTTCCCATCCCATTACAATTTGAAAGAGACGAAAATTAAAAAGCATATAACGTTTGTTTTGTTTGCAACATAACATTGTGTCAATGCAAAATTTATTTTTTTATTTTTAAGTTCGTCGCCGGAAAATGTAGTTTTCTAAATTTTTTTATTTATTTTGTTATTTTATACTATAGTTTTCAGTAATGTAATATTTTGAATCAATTTATTATTTGACTGTCATCATTTTTCTAAATAACATATAATTGTGACTTGGAATATTACAGAATAAAACATTCTTCATCCTACGAATTCACAAAGTTGATTTTTCGTAAATTTGCACATGTTTGGAACACAAAACCAAATAATTATTCTGTTCTGCATTCAAATATATCTACACTTTTTTAATAAATAGTGTTTCGTAAGCGAAATTACAATGGGTCACAATTATTCACCAATATCTTCTAAGAACTAGGTCCCAGAACAACATGCGTTATGAAGTGTAAATATACCCTTGTTTGAAACCTTTTTAAATTCAAGGTACTCGAGACTACTGATTTTGACAACGGCTTTCAATTATATGCAGTTCAAACAAAATGGTCCCATTCTATGATTATGACAGCGCGGGATCTCAAAAGTTTGATTGTTTGTACAAGCTAACTGACGAGTAAAACGGCGCAAGAAAAAAATTGTATACATCAACGATAGCTCTGGTTCACAAACCATTGTAAATTGTCACTTTTTGTATACGTATAACAGTTCTTCACTTTTCATTCGACGAAAATATTTTGTTTCTTACTATTATTACATTCCATATGAAAAAATTATTCGAACATTTTTCACCCTAAACAAATTTTGTATTCTATTTGTTTTATTGTAAAATTAATGTTATTAACATTTAACATTTTTCCACTAGATTTTTCAGAGTAATTCCTGCAGAAGAATATATTTCAGAATTTGCATCAGATAGAAGGCATATGCGTAGACCAGATGGTAGTTGGATAAAACCACCTCCACCATATCCACCAATATCAACAAATGGTGAGTTAAAAAAGTTTTTAGGTATCGTTCAAATGAAAATTGACTAATTTTTGTGTGTGCTAGTAGGGTTCTTCAGAAAATGGAACTAAGATCTTCGTTGATTGCAGTTCTCGTTGTAATTTATGCCAGTTTTGTTGATCTTTATTTACACCTCAGTTTATTGACTAACAATTTAATCAAAACTTAAACTAAATTCCTCATACTATACATACACAATTTTTTTCTAATTAGTATACAACTGTGTCTGGTTATGGTGAATAAATTATATGTTGCTATTTTTCCGACCTTATTTTCTACAGTACAATTTGGTAAAAATAGTGATAATTTTTTTTCTACTCAAATAAATAGCAAAATAAAATTATGGTCATCGCAACCAAACAGTTCTACTCAAACGAGAAGTTGATAAGAAAAGCTCGTGTTGTTTATATTTAACAATGTCTATAATATGTTTTTATTTAGAAGGAAAATCAATAGCTTCTTCAAGAACTAAATATTGAGAATAGTATTGTTCATTCAAAACGTATAGTTAGTTACCAAATAGCACAATACCACACCTTAATACAAAAACTTCGTTACCAATTATAATCAAAACATGCAAATCAACATTACATAAATTACAAAGTTGACATTAACTGCTCATTAGCATGATATTAAACTAAACCAACAATATTATAGACAATATATGTATATAATCTCGTAATATAATTTGGTAGTTCTGCTAAACACGTTATGAAAATCAAAGAACCGATCTAAGAAATATACAACAACAAAAAATTTCAAGATATTAGAATTAATATTAATTACTTTGAACATGTTAAACTTTAAATTCATTTTTAATTATTTTCAAAATTAATAGTTTTTTGATAAGAATAAGTTTATGAAAACTGAAGATCTTATTTTAATAGAATCTAGGACAACTAAGTAAATCTCAAAAAATAAAAAAAATTATTGATTAGTATAATGTAACTTAATAGATGAAAGTTTAATTTTTTTTGTTAGCAACGAAATCCCAAAAGCCTGTTTCCAATCCCAACTACGTTTTTATTGTTTTTGAAAACAATCGTTATCAAAAAGGAAATGAGAATAGTTTTTACAACATCCTAAAAATAAATGAATGAAAATACTAGGTGTCATTAAAAGCAGATATAATAAGTTATATAAGTTATATATAGATATAAGTAATATATCCGAATTCGCTAATACTCTTCCCGTAAAACAATTTTGAAAGCATTAACATAATTTTGAAAGAAATGCTTGAAATGTGCATTAATTGTGCTTGATACAAAATCTCCGTGCACAAAATTATGCATAACACAAGATGTGGACAATACCATGCACATGTCGTATAACACCTCAGCACATATATGCACACAAATTTCAGCCGCAAATGATAATAATAATTAATAATATAGAATTATAGAGAATGAAAAAATTGAAAAAAAATTGTTTACGTTTAAATTATGTTTACGCCAAATTCTATAACTGTGAAGTTGTGAAGTGTTAAACATTTCTTCATTTCAATTTTACCACTAATTTTTTATCATTTTACCATTCTTGCAATTCTATATGCGATGTGAGTGTTAAAACTCTAATAGCAAGCGGCGCACTGTCAAACATCAAAAATACATAAAATTAAATTAGTTAAATTAAATTTTTATTTTAACTTTTAAAACAATTTAAACGTAAATTTTTACAAATTTAAATATCTATAAATATTTTAGAAATTAAATTTGAAAAATTAATCTGGATTTAATTTAGAAATACAATTTAAAAAAATCAAATCACATTGACGTTATCGTGTTTTTGACATAATGTCAATAAAAACAAAAGAAACTATTTCATTTTATTGCCAAAAAAAACCAAGTGTTAACTGTATAGTTTTAAAACTTCACTCACTTAGATATTTTTGCGGTGAAGTGATGAAAAAACTTATCACTTCACCGCTTCACAGCTACAGAATTTGGCTGCTGGTATTAGAAAAAAGTAGGCTGTCACGGTACACCCAGCGCATGTGAAACATAAAGTTGATAGTAAAATTTAAAAAATAATTTTACCAAACCATGTAGCGAAGAGCTTCTTTGTGGCATTAGCAACGAAGTAGCATAGCAGGTCGCGCACCTGGATGAGATTTATTTAGCCCCTGGCTAGCTTCAGCCTATGGGGTCGAGAAATGGTTCCTGCTGCTCCATTACAAATAACAGTGTTGTACGCGAGTTTCGAGACCAAATGAACCGATAGAAAAAGAAATAAAACAACGGAAATGAGTAGACTCTGGCGACCCGCTTATGCGAAAGAACCACGATCACCACGTCCATGATTCTCTTATTTTTTTTTGTATTTATTACCGGAAATGTATCAACAAAGAAACTCAGCAGATGGGCTGATAACAACTTATCTCCACACACCCAAAAGAAAATGGCTACCCCGGAAATGCATCCAGAAATTCAGCACACGGGATGTAGCATGCGGTAAGATATCTGAAGTGAATTATAATTTATCTCCCTGACTTGTTCACTGGGTCACTCCACCCTGTTGCATGAGTTAACACAGATTATCTCCACCAGCAATTTATATCTTTGATTTCTATTAGGTAACAGTTCATGTCAGAAAAATTCTTTTGTTTTTCTTTTGAATTATTTTTTTTACGTATATTTATAATTTATATCAACACAAAGTTGTAAATGATTTTTTTTATTAAGATTACTACTATCAATTATCACAGTTCATAAAGAAACAAAAAAACTAAATTGGTAACTTATATTAACAATAGTTTTAATAATTTTTCTTTGTTAGGATTACAACTAACAATTATCACAGTTCATAAGAAAACAAAAAAACTGCTAAATTTGTAATTTATAATAACACCGATTTACACTATTTATAGGTTACGATTATAACTGACATTTATCACAGTTCATAAAACTATTATCACAGATTTTTTTCATATATAATCAGTACGAAAAGAAACTACCATCCATATTTACCAAAATAGTACAGTTTAATCGAAGTTTTTGTTTCCTTGGTGGTTTTTCCGGATTATATTTCAAAATCATTCTTTTTTTCGCAAAAACATGCTACGTATCTCTTACAAAAATCAAAATCAAAAACAGCTGTCAACTTTTTAGACATTGAATCGAATAATTGTCTTTAGACAAAAAGTCGAATTATGATTGATTCATATGAAATGTTGTTTTGATTTTCTTAACTCGGCACAAAACATGTAAAAATTTTTTGTTTGTTTTTAGATTTTAAATTTGTAATGCCCAATTGTAATAATAAAAAAACCATGCGGCTAACTGCACTATTTTATCGGAACTTTGAAAAAAAATCGTGTGATTTTAATTAAGTCAAAAAACACAAGAATTAAAAATGAATCCGTACCGATTTTTCTTTTCGATCGAATTTACACAACCAATACATGCAATAAGAGTAATAATAGCAATCAGAGACCGAAGCTATCTATCGCGTTCTATTTATAGTCTAAAAAAATGTTAGCATTAACTGGTAGCGTATTTTACTGACTGAAAACCCATTAATGAATCTGTACAACTAAATTATGTTAAAAAAAGCATTGATTACAAAACGATGGTAGGAAATCTATATGGAAACAACACAATTACGAACTTATGATATTGTACAACTGTTTTATGCTAATTTTATAGCGAGTAAAGATTACGAATTGAATATAGAAAATTACATTGGGAAATAACACACAACTGGTTTGTGATAATTTTTCAACGGAAACTATTGCAGCTGATGACCACGGACTGAGTATAACAGACTATGTTTAAAGGAAAACGAAAACAATTATGACCATCTCCGTTAATGCAAGTTTAATGCGTGTGAGAAAGTAGTGAGAAGGGGAAGTACGCAACTGTTTCGTTAATCATCTGACTACTTCGTTACAACCAACACACATGCACACACACATTTATAAACACACACATGCAAGCGCATGACCCATTTAGTGGTAAATGATGTCTAGAAGGTGACAAACCCTTCCTGCTTCTTTGGCACCCTGGATGTTAAAAATGCGTTTAACTGGAACCAAATCCTGAAAGCGCCAGAAGAACTGTACGCACCTGACTACCTCTTACGTATAATAACTAGTTACTTCAAAGGAAGAACTCTGGTCTATATTACCGAAGCAGGTTCGAAGAAGTACAATATTACAGGGGTTAGGGGGAGAAGGGCCAACTGTATCCAAACCATAATCACCGTTAAAACATGGCTACACGGCAATACAGGGCTAGAGTTAGCTGATCAGAAAACGGAAGTCGTACTAATGAGTAGCAGAAAAATTTTGGAAAGATCGATATCCAGGTCATAACATTTGGTCAGCATCAGAGGTATCTTTAAGTCATTCTACCATAGACTCAACTATCACAGAATCATCTTCAAAAATCACCTAATGTTCGTTTCCGGGTGTTTCCGTAATTATACAATTATACGTAATGGACCCACACGGAGCAAATACACAGAGACTTAATAAACAGCATATGAGAGAATCAATCACTCCGCTTAGCCTCATGCAATTTACGCTGAGCTTAAAAGACAACTGGGATATAGCGAATGAGATCATCACAAATATGATGAAACGGCTGAGACAAGTCGAACGAGGACTCTGTGTCAGCCATATTCAACACTACGCAACAAAACCACGACAACACAACATCATAATACACAAGAGAATGCTTCACTTAACCCCTACCCAGCGAAGGAAAGCCATAATTGGTGGTACCGAAGGGATACAACAGGATCACGAGCAAGGGAGATTGTTTTACCCAGTAAAGCACACAAATAAACACACACATACACACCCATACACACACATACATTAAGACCAGATCATTCCAGTGTCTCATAGAATATAGATGAAGTTCAGAATAACCCATGGGGAAGTGCGTACAAAATTGTGCTTACTAAACTCAAGGGTGTTCAATCATCTGCACCAGTGTGCCAGATATAATGGATGAAATTGTGTCCGGCCTTTTTCCACACCACGGTCACTTCTCCCTACCTCGTGAGCTGCAAATTGACGATAATCCAATTTCGGCTGTTACCACCGAAGAGGTCTTAAACGCGTTGCTCAGATTATCCGTTAATAGCACGCCCTGTCTAGACGGCATCCCATATACCGTCTTAAAAACAGCGATAAAGAAGAAGCCGAATGTATTCGAAAATATCTACACTGCGTGCCTAAAAAAGGGGTATTTCCTGAGGAATGGAAGCCCCAACGACTTGTGCTTATACCGAAAGATGACAAGCCACCCGTAGAACCCTCGTGCTACCGCCCACTGTGCATGCTGGGCGCAACTGGAAAGAAATAACAAATTATATAGAACAAACTAAGTATATTCAACTTATGCTCACATATCTAAATGCAGCTCACATATCTAAATTCTCACAATGTATTTTTAAATGACGAAATTTAACTTATATAAAATTATATTAAATTTGATGACCACAATCTAAAATATTACAAAATGAAAATAATATTAAATTTATAGAAATAAATATAATTTCCGCAGGTAAATATATTTTTTTCATATGTAATTGACCGATATTACCTTTATATAATAGATCGATCGGTAATTGGATGATCGATTAATTTATTAAAATAAATATAAACCTGGAAGGAGATTTTTATAGAATATAGCGGAGAAATCATATACCAATTGTACTATAAATTAAATGAAAATTGCAATCAAATCAATAAACTTATCTTAAAGCTTAAAGCTTAGTCTTATTTAAACCTTTTACTGAAAGAAAGTCTGCTCAATAGGCCTTAGTCTACGGGCTTAGCATGGGGTTTTCCCAGCATAAAGACTCTCTTTCCATCATATATGAAAGAGAAATCAAGTGGACATCGCATCAAGGCGGCTCACCAGATACGTCCACCATAATGTCTTTTAATTTCAATTAAATCAGCTCCTGCATCTGCCAGAACAGAAGTGGCTGAGCAGTATATAGATGATTCCATAAATAATAAAATAAAAAGAGGTAATAAAATATTTCAATCCCTTGAAAGTACTGCGATATTGACAGAAACAGTAAATGAAATCCAATCTCAAATATTCAATCCCTCGAAAATACTGCGATATTGACAGAAATAAACACAGCAACCGAAATAACAACAGAAACAGTAAATCAAATTCAATCTCAAATATTCAATCCTTTAAATAATACATCAGTTTCCAACATAAATCTGCCATCTACATCATCGATGAAACCAATTGGCAATTACTACAACTCTCTCTCTCTCTCTCTCTCTGGCGTTTACATCCCATGGAGGGATTTTGCCGTCTGTGCAATCAGCTTCCAATCGTCTCGTTCCATGACCAGTTGACTCCAGTTTCGACATCCTATATCACGAAGGTCTTGGATGATGTCATCACGCCAGCGTTGTCTAGGTCTTCCTCTTCGACGAACACCAGCTGGTTGTTGTTGGGACGTTTTTTTAATCATTCTATCTAATGGTGCCCTTTCTACATGACCAAACCATCTAATCCGGTTAGATTTAATGAATCCGATTACATCGCAGCCTCCAAGAAGCTGTCTGATTTCATGATTCATTCGGATTCTATACTGATTTTCAGCAACTTTACATGGACCATAAATTGTTCGTATGACTTTCCTCTCGAATGTTGATAGAATTCTACAACCGGAGGAAGTCAGTGTCCAGCTTTCGCTTCCAAAGGTAAGCACAGGTCGAATTAATGCTTTGTAAAGTGTGAGTTTGCACGACTGCGAAAGATGTTTGGATCGCAAAAGTTTTGAGTATGCGTAGAAAACTCTGTATGCCTCTGAGACACGGGCTTTAATTTCTGCCTGCATGTCATTTGACGATGTTATTACAGATCCGAGGTATTTGAAGTTTTCTACACGTTCCACTTCATAGTCGCCAGTATTCAGATTGCCGGGAGGTATATTCCTGGATGTTGTTAAAAGTTTAGTCTTGCCGGTGTTAATGCATAATCCAAGTCGTTTAGCATTTCTTTCAAGCTGAGAGAGGCTATCCTTGATATCGCTTGTTCTACGTCCTAGAAGCACAATATCATCTGCATAGCCAAGAATTTGACTAGATTTGTTAAATATACAGTTTTGTGTCTCAATGCGGCTTTTTCTTATCGCGTACTCAAGCGCCAAATTAAATAGTACGGGCGCGAGTGCATCACCTTGTCGAACACCTGATGTTATATCAAAAGAGTCAGAAACTGACCCTTCGATTACTATTCTACAGTTTGATCCCGATGTTGTGAGTTTGCACAGAGAAACAAGTTTCACTGGAATACCAAGGCATATAAGTGCAGACCAGAGGTTGTCGCGGATGATGCTATCATATGCTTGCTTGAAATCAACGTAGAGCTGGTGAATGCTGATGTTGTACTCCCAACATTTTTCCAGAATCATCCTTAAGGTAAAACATTGATCTGTGGTTGAACGGTTGGGACGAAAACCACACTGATAGTCACCGATGATAGATTCGGCGAACGGGATGAGCCGAGCGAGCACGACATTAGCTAGTATTTTATATGCAGTGTTCAACAGTGCGATTCCACGATAATTCGCACACTTTAGGCGGTCACCTTTTTTATGTAGCGGAACAATGAGAGCTATTTTCCATTCAGCAGGTAGTTCTTCTTGGTCCCAGATTGCAAGAATCAGATCATATATACGTGAGACCAGAGCTGCTCCTCCATTCTTAAATAGTTCTGCAGGGATTCCATCG
Organism: Diogma glabrata; assembly: GCA_963693315.1. NCBI lineage: Eukaryota > Metazoa > Arthropoda > Insecta > Diptera > Cylindrotomidae > Diogma > Diogma glabrata. Next base: position 214,349,158 of record OY856186.1, read on the forward strand.
ATACCTGGTGATTTGCCATTTTTTAATTTTTTGATGGCAGCTTCCACTTCTTCTATTGTTGGGTAAGGGACAAAAATCTCCTCACTTGACGGAGCAATTGCTCGAATAGGATGAACTTCATTCGTCCTATTCAGTAGGTTTTGAAAGTGGGATCGCCATACTTCCAGCACATCACGTTCACTTGTTGTAAGCTCGTTGTTTCCATTTTTGATGGCTGTAGATCTTGGGTGGAAATCTTTGGTCAGATTCCGCGCATTGGCAAAACACTCTTTCGAATTTCCATTAGCCGCATGTTGGTTGATGTTTTCGATACAGCTCTTCATGTGTTCGCGTTTCTTTTTCCGTAGGAGTTTTGCTGAGGCTTTTCTGGCGCATAGATAATCAGTTTGGGTGCTTCGGGTGTTTCTTGTTAACCATTTTTCTCGCAGTTTTTGTTTGTGCTCAATGCTTTCGCGGCACTCGTCATCAAACCATTCGTTACGTGATTTCGGTGGTCGTTTTCCGATTGTAGTTTCTGCTGCGGATATGATGGTTGATTGAAGCGTTTGCCATTCTTCTTGTCTGTTTAATGGCATCTCAGATGGGATGTCATGCTCTTCTATGCTTTGCGTTACAATTTCCTGATATCTATTCAGTGTTTCCAGGTGTTTAAATGCTTCGACATTCCAGCGCACGGTCTTTTTTGCTTGCCTATTAAATGTAGATGATAATTTGCACATATACTTGAAGATGACAAGCATATGATCGGTGTCCATATCAGCACCTCTGTATGATCGAACGTCAGTTACACTTGTAGAGTGTCTCTTAGAAATCATGACGTGATCGATTTGATTTTCAGTTCTTCCATCATTTGATTTCCACGTTGCTTTGTGGATTCTCTTATGAGGGAAGAATGCTTTAAATTACTAGATCATACATCATAGCCAGTTCAGCTGCGCGAAAGCCGTTATTGTTACTAGCATGATGCAAGCTGTTAGGGCCGACATGGGTTTTAAGTTCTGCACTTCTACCAATTTGCGCATTGAAGTCACCTACCACAATTTTTATATCGTGTCGCGGGATGTTATTGATGACTTCTTCGAGTTCTAGAAAGAACAGGTCTTTAATGTCATCTGCTTTGTCTTCGGTAGGTGCATGAACATTGATGATCGTTACATTAAATTTTTGCGTACGGATTCTCATTGTGCATATCCGCATATTAATTGGGCGAAAGTCGATAACATGTTGTTGATTCACGCGACGATGTATGAGAAAGCCAACTCCAAATTCTCCTCCGTTTTCATGTCCGCAATAGTAGAGAGTGCATCCCTTGGCTGTTTCGTGGATTCCACTCCCTGGCCATCTTAGTTCTTGTAACGCCACTATATCCAGTGTATAGCTATTGATTTGGTTTGTAAGTTTTAGTAGATCTCCTGGTCTTCTAAGGCTTAGCACGTTCCAGGTTCCCATTTTTAAATCGTAGTCCGGGTACAGTTTCCGAGGTCGTTCTAATAATGAATCCGAGATAATCCGAGGCCTGTGTACAGAATTCATGACAAGTAATTTTTTACGGAAATGGGGTGTTAGCCCTTCGCCCAACCCAAATTTTCGTGAATGGGTTCGTTCTGCATCTTAAGGTCACCAGAAACAACCTTTTTACATGTTTATATAGCGAGTCGCTTGATCCAAGACAGACGCCCGCTACAAACCGCCCCTAACATGGAGAACAGACGCTTGCTACACGTTTATATAGCGAGCCGCTTGATCCAAGACAGACACCCGCTCTAAGCCGCCCCTAACATGGAGAACAGACGCTTGAGTTGCATTGGTTTTGTGGCGCCAATGACTCGCCATGGTGCAGAATCATTGAGTATAAGCAGTATTTACTCTGCACCTCTCAACTACACCAACCTAATTCTGTTAGCATTACCCAGGTAGCACGGCGTGGACATAGAATTTCGGATTTCACTACCCTGAGATGAACTGTTACCCTGCATTACTACAACTACTAATCATTATTTTGATTGTATGTACTTTCAATATTTCTAACAAATAAAACAGAATAAACTTTTATAATTTACAAAAACTTTAATAATGTGTAGTAAAATTATGTTTTGATGGGGTAAATAACAGTAACTTATTATATATTATGTTTAACATATACGCATTAATGCTTCGTAAATATGGACATAAAAATTGCCTAATTGTAGTAATATGTAATAAATTTGAAGATAATTTTTAAATATTTGGTTTTAACCACCACCTGTAGGCGACCACTGAAACTTATTTATTTTTACTCACTAGTTAGAAAAAAATTTTCAGTCACTAGTTAGAAAAAGTTTCACTTTCAGATAGATTTCACTATATATTAAAATGACATTTTCATAGCTTGAAGTAGAAAATGGATATTTTTTGTTCATGTGTTACAAAAGGAATATTTTTTCGTCTCAGTTTTTTTAAATTTTATTTGACAGCTCGGCTCGATTGACTTTTAATATATCGGTATCGGAAAAAATTGAACATATATGTATGTTCAATGTGCGTAAAAAATATTAAGATTCAGAACATGAAATGTAAAATAAAATGTTTACGTTTCGCAATAAAAATTTATTTTTCGATTACAATAAGTACAAAATGATTATGAGTAAAGAAATAATTCACAAATTGATTTATAAAGAATTACGCTACATGAATATAAAAGAATGGCGTGATTTTGATGTATGTTTTAGAAGGAGAACATGTTTTAGCTTTAAGTTCTCATAATTGGATTGTCTATTGGGGCTAATAAAATTTTGTTTAACATAACATAAAAATTAATTTCGTTCTTTTTTCTTTTCAGCAAATACACATACTTTGGATGATTTTATATGTATGGTCGTTGGTAAAGGACCCGGAACCGTATACAGTTTATCACAATTTGTGCAAACATTTTACAAATCACCACATTTTCAGCAACAGCAACAAACAAATTAAATATGTTAATTAAAATTATAATTAAAGTTTTTTAAATAATTTAAAATAATCTATTCAAAACAAGCATAAAAAACAAACAACTACGTTCATATGTTAATTTGAATTATTGATTGTTTTTTAAATTCTGTTTAACAAAAAATTGATTTTGCAAACATTTTTATTTGTTGACATTTCGATTGACTTACTCTTCCTAATTAACAATATGTTGACAACTCTGTTTTTCGCCTAAAATCTTTGTGATATTTTTAATTATAATAAAAAAACAATTTAAAATATAAATGAAAAAGGTAACAAAATGATAATTAATTAAACAAAAAAAAATTATATTAATAATAAAAAAGTTTGATTTTTTGTTGTTATAATAAATTAAAATATAAAATAGTAATATATAACAAATTTAATAAATTAATTAAATTTGTTGTGTATTTACTTAAAATTTGTATTATTGTGCGTTGTAAAAGGTAAATTAAAACAAATTTGATAATGTATTGAATTGAAATACATAACCGCCGAATGGTGTATTATCGCTTTTTCTATAATAACACAAATAACGGGTTTGATAATTAAGAATAAAATTGTTATGGTTGACTAATATAATCTATTTTCTCATTCACACAAAACAATTCAATGTTTTGCTCTTTCCACTAATTGTAATAGCTTTTTTAAATTTTATACTGTTAAAAAAATATTGTAAATATAAATAAATATAGTTCGTACACTCCTCCCTCTCCTATCAGTCATCTTTATTATTTTTTTTTGTTAACTAATTGACATTAATTAAATAAAAATAAAAATGGTTTCAGACATTAATTAAAATTAAAATATTCAACATAGATCATTAAAATAATAAATCAATCTCAGATATTGCCTAAAAATCCTAAACTTATCAAATACATACAACCTAACCTTACAATGTTACCAAAATTTTTTTTGTCTTAAAAATAAATAAATAATTTATTTTGTTTTTTTAAATTTGCCAAAAAATAGTTATTTATTTTAGAAGAAATTATAAATAAATAGTTAAATTTATTGTAGCTAGAACTTAAATGAAAAAAAGAAAATCAAAAAACTGTTATTAATATATCTTATTGAAAAAAAATCTTTTTTATTCGCCTATATATTAAAGTGTTACTTTATTACTGTGATTTGCGGCTTTAAAGTATCACTTTTCAACTATTTATTTTGTCGTCATAGCTACGTCCAAAAAAGTAAAAAGCATTTGTATTTGTTTAAATTCTATGAAAAATAGAAATTTTTATCAAAGCAACCCGCAAATTCAAAATTTCATTATCCAATTAAAATAGTTGTTATCATTTGTTGTCATAGAATTTGGAAAAAATAATAAATATTTTTTCAAAGCAAGTAACCTTTACATACTTCCACATATTTTTATTTTAAAATTTATGAAAATTTATAATTTTAATTTAGAATAAACAACTTTTCTTAAAATATTTTGCTTGCGGCGAATAAAAAATAGTATATGATGCACGGACGTAAGCTATTTTGGACTTAATGTGGGTGCAAATCTCGGCTAGCGCCTCGATTTGCAAACTCCACATCCGTCCAAAATCTTTAGCTTTACGTCCTAGCATCATAATGTACTATTATCTATCGAATTTAAATTTATTATCTACTTCCACTATTAATCTACTCTAATTCTATAAACTATATCATATTTTAAAAAAATAATTATTAACACGTTTAGTTGTGGTGATAAGGAATTATGTTGTGTGAGTTGTCTAAGGACATAACTATAGGTTATGGTACATAACTAGGTTGTGGTATATAACTAGGATATATGACACTAACTATATCATCACAATTCATCTCCAGGGTTGTAGCTCCCATATAAGAATGTTTTACAAATAACAAAGTTTGACATATAGAAACGTTTGGTCACCGTTAGGACAAAAAAGGATACTTGGAAAAGTACTCTATAATCTGATCATCAAGACGCGTACACAAGGGGGGTCCTTGAATAACAATAATTCAAACGATAAAAATGTTTACCAAATCTATAAAGCATATTCTGTAATCAATCATTTTAAATTTTGTTGTATAAGAATATTTATTTCGCTCACTAAAACTTTTCTGTGTGCGGGCGGACCTGTGATCAGTCATATGTATAATAATCAATTAAGTCTTCAAGTAAATTTTAATCTAAAAATAAATAGAATTGCTCTATACTGTTATATGGGACATTAACGGAATGAGAAAAATGTGCTGCAAATATTCATTTAAAAAAATCATGTCATTAAGGTTATATAAAAAATACAATATTTAGTTTTATCCCAAAACAAAATGTTACTACTTAAATGTTTTGAAATGATTTTTTTTACGATTAGATCATAATGCAAATCTTAACGATCTCAACGGAGCGCGTAAAATAATTTTACGCACAAACGAATAGTAAAACACATTTTACATCCTAGTTATCGTGACTGAAAGTTGAACTTAACATCCGTAAAATAAAAGCCCGTTGCTATAAAAAACATTAGTGTATTTTTCTACTTTGCCGCCCGTAAAATAATCACCCGGAAAATGATCATAAAATTAGAACAAAGAAATAAATTATTGTATGAAGTTTATAGAGAAAATCATGGCATGTTTAGTATAATTTTCAAAATGTCTGGCGAGTTTAAAAAATTCAAAAATTGATTTATACTACAATTAAGTTGTGCAGTTGTGCGTAAAACGTACATACACTCAGGCTGAAAGGAAGATTATGGCCCTTGGTTCAATAAAAGCCCTCGCTTCGCGTCGGGCTTCAATATGAACCGCAGGCGTAATCTTCTACTTTCAGCCCTCGATATGTAAATAACTACTTTATTCGCCTATATATTGAAGTGTTACTTTATTACTGTGATTTGCGGCCTTAAAGAGTCACTTTTTAACCATATATTTTGTTAAAAAAGAAAATCCATTTGTATTTGTTTAAATTCTATAAAAAATAGAAATTTTTATCAAAGTAACCCTTAAATTCAAAATTTCATAATCCAATTAAAACAGTTGTTATCAGTTATACAATAATTTGGAATTTATTGGCTATTTGCTCGGCTAGCGCCTCGATTTGCAAACTCCACATACGTCCAAATTCTTTAGCTTTACGTCCTAGAATCATAATGTACTATTTTTTTTTGTCGCTTTTATTGAGAGTTTCATGATAGTATACATGTTAATTGCCGCCTAAACTCCTATTCCCGCACGTTCAAACTAAACTTTAAGAATGCTTTTATTATGACATGTCCTGACTGCTGATCAAATAAAAAAAGTTGTGACTTTCTAGCCTAACAATAATCAAACGATTTCATATGTCAAACTTCCTAAATTTATTGGTGTTGTTAGAAGCAGGCAAGTTTGAAATTCCCCTATTCCAACACTAAAGTAAGCAAATTACAACTAACTAATCTTCTAAAAAAACAAAAATCCTATTCTTCTGTCTTAATATGTACTTGTTTATTATTTAAAATAAGATTTAAATATAGCTAAAAGAAAAATAAATAAAATCAATAATAATTTTACATCAAAAAATCATTTATCAAATTCTAAAACAAAAATTACAAGTTAACTTCAAGACACTGAAAGAAATACATATTATAAATTTGAATATGAAAAGATTTGGAGTGACGCACATTTTTACATATTGCATTTTTATCTCAGCGTTTGATAACTTTATATTTATTAATAAATTAAATTAATTATCTATTTTAATTAATTATACAAATTTTAAAAGAAATATAAATTTAATAAAATTAAAAAAAATTGTATCTGATATCATTCCAGATAAAATTTACAATTCAAAGTTTTTGTGTTTTATTGTTCTCGTTGTTGTTATACCTACAATAAAGATTATAATTATTGACAGTGCAACCTGTACAACCTGTCTGCCCAGTGCATCTCAATTCGGCATAGTCCCTTTGGCAAATAAACTATCGATCTTTACACTTACAGCCGTGCAGCTGACGACCATTTTTATTTATTTTTATGTAATAAAATTACTTTTTATATGAATATTAATCAGTATTATATAAATTTAATATACGTACAGTAGTGTATATTATAACTTAAACATACCATTTTAATAAATTTTTCATACTTTTTTATAAAATAATTTTTACTTATTGAAAATCTTATTTTCTATTTTATTAAGGAATTTCAAAAATACACAAGGAAGCTTATATTTACGTTTAGAACATATAAATTTATTTATTCGTTTAATTCTTCTGTGGTGTCGGTTTCGTAATCATCATTTTCTTCGCAACTTTCATCGAAGCTGTCAATGATGGCAATTTGTGCCTGTTCAAATTCGTCTGCATCATCTTTTTCGATATCTGATGGTTCATCGCTTCCGAAGTTTTCTGTAAAAGTAAATAGTGCAAACCTTACATCTATATCAATATTTTCCATATATTATAGCCGGTATAAATAAATATCTGTAGGATTCTCATCGATAATTGTAACACCAGTTATTGTTGGTGGGACTTGATTACCATCAAACCACTTAAAAATATACTTATTATTAAGTGTACTTATAATTACATTCACTTGTTTAATTTTATTAGTATGAAACTGAATATCCAGGGTACTTGATATTTTAAAATACATTTTTAAAAATACGGATATTAACTAATATCAAAATACAATCAAATCAAATATGGTAATTTTTTTTTTTAATAAAATGTGTTGTGTAGTAGGAATTACAATATGTGAAACAATAACACATTAAAACCTTTTAAGACCAAGGTCCCACAACAACATACGTTCAAAGATGTTGATGAACGTAAATCTTTCTTTTTTTGTTTTTTTATATGATATCTCACTGCTATTGCCAGTGGTATGTGATATCTCACATTAACTCGTATGTCAATAGCAGGGACTGGAGTACGTGGGGTTGTCACACCCGTAGATCAAAAATAAAAAAAAATTCAAAACAATAAAAACTGTTTGTTTGTTTTTCCTCCATGCGGAGGATCTGATCCCATGCGGGAAACGGGATTAGTTTTAGTAGTAAAAAAATCTATACATACCCTGGATGAGAAGGCAAACATAGACCTCGAACAATATATCCCTTACCGTTTTAAGCTTACCTTGATTCGTGGGGTGATGGCCCAGACACAACACAATGTTTTTTGGCAATGCTGTAAATTGCCGATAACACTTTGGATGATATTTTTGTTTATTGTTTATATTCACTGGCACTTTAGCGTCTTTCATGGACATATGATTTTTTTACGTATTTCCAAAATAATTTTACACTATTCTAGATAACTTTTAGTAAATGTATGAAGGGTTCGTTTTTTTACAACAAAATATACAAATTTGTTTCGATTTCGCAGGCATTTTGACACGACACGTTTCAACAGTATAGCGTATGAAAACACTCGGACCAAAATTTTTATTACCGACTTTCGCATGCTGTCACATTAAGTTCCACCGCTATCGGAGCAGCTGACGTCTAGAAATCTTATGTAGTAGAGAGAAACTATAAGTTTTTGGTATTTTCAGTCGGTATGAAATGACTCTTTCAAATGTAACGCTACCTCCCGTACTAAAAGTTCTTGGCAAAGTACGTTTGTTCTGTTTATAAAAGTATTGCAAAACTAACACAAAACATTACTGCGTGATCGTAACAGTAGAACACATTATTGTTATCTATTCTTTAAAAAAATATGTAAAAACAAAAAAGTAGGCTGTCACGGGACACCCGACGAAAGTGAAACATAAAAGTTGAGAGCAGCATTTTTAAAATAAATTTTTTTAATTTTTACAAAACCCACACACATCACACACACATGAAGATGACATCGCTATAGTTTTTGCAGCCAGTTTTTGCAGCGTTAGTGCATGGCTGAACAATATAGGACTTGAGTTAACCGATAAAAAAACGGAAGTCGTACTAATGAGTAGCAGAAAAGTAGTGGAAAGTATCGATATTCAAGTTAGTGGACAGATCATAACATCTGGCCAGCACCTGAGGTATCGCAGAGACATTCTAGACAACAGACTCAACTTTAAAGACCACCTGATGTACGCTTTTTTTATATTGTTTTTGTTTAGATAACATGTATCCATGCACAGTAAAAAATGTAACATTCAATGCAGGCACAACAGTAAATAATTAGAGGAGAGGAGTGAAAATTGAAGGAGCAAGAAATGCCACTAGGTATTAGAGGAAAGTGAAGGTTCTGTGCAAAGGGGTGGTAAGATTTTTAATGTGAGAGAGTTAGTTTCTTTATGTTAAGCTTAAATTTTGGGAGGTTGTAGCTAAGTGGAAAAACAGTTGATTCTAGAGAATTCCATAAAGAGGTCGTTCGTAGGACAAAAGACGAGACATATTGCTCAGTTCGGTCAAAGAATGGTTTAAGCGAATGCTCATGAGAGTTTATTGCTAGTTGAGTAGTGCGAGAGAACTGGCATCGTTGAAGCATAAGCACTTTTATCTCAGCTGAACACTTACCATGGTAGTATTTGTAAAATACACAGAGTACTCCTATATTGCGTCTATGATCGAGGGTGTCCAAAGAGTTTGTTAAGTTAGCATCATTAATTAACTTGCATTAATTAACGGCGTTGAATTTTATCTAATGCGGCTAAATGAGTTTTTACTGCCCCCGGGGCTCATATATGGAAATTATATTCCATATGGGATCTTATAAAAGCTTTATATATAATCAGCAATTCAGAAGGAGTAAAGTAGAATTTACTTCTCAGATAACCTAAACATTTAGCTGCATTTTTGGTTGTTGAGTAAATATGGTCTCCTCAAGAAAGTTTGGAATCTATTTCTAGACCGAGCATGTGAGCCGATAGAGAGTTGTTAATTGGGGAACCCTCAATGCAGAGTGAAAGGTCCGGTCTGTCGCATTTATGTGTATAAAGACACGCTTGAAATTTAGATGTGTTGAATTCGACCCGGTTAGCTTTCCCCATTTAGGGATAGTATTGATGTCCTGTGACAAAGAAGACATCATTTCATCTCGTTTTGAAGTGACTTCGATTGAATTGATGGAGGTATGGTTGTGGAAATTGTATCCAGAGGATAAAGTACTATCATCCGCGTACGAATGTACAGGATTAAAAGTGGAGAGTAAAAGATCGTTTATGAAAATCAAGGATAGGGTGGGGGAAAGAACGGATCCTTGGGGAACATCAGCGCCAAGAACATGGGAGTTAGAGGTGGCGCCATTGACAACTACCTGAATTATGCGGTTCTTCAGAAAGCTCTTAATCCAGGAGACTAAGAAGCTATCAATTAACAGTGCCGCTAGTTTAACAAGCAGTGACCAATGCCAAAGACGGTCACAAGCTTTAGAAATATCTAAAGCGACTATTTGCGTTTCACCTTTATCAACAATTTATTACGGTTACATAAGTCAGTCAAATACACCATTAAATCACTAGTTGATCTGCCTCTTCGAAATCCATATTGGCGATCCGATAATAAATTCCAATCTTCCAAGTAGTTCATTAGATGGAAATTTGTTATTGACTCCATTACTTTGGACCCGCTGATTTGTTCACATTTAGTTCTTTAAGAACCTTTGATACAACTCGGACGCGAAAATAGACCTGTTTCATAGAGTGTTTACCTGATGAAAGGGAAGGGGGTAGCTGATTTGAATCTGGCAGCTATGAGGCGGCTGCAAAGTGAGCAGCTAAGAGATCAGCTTTTTGTTCAAATGTGGAATGAATAACATTGTGCGATTTCAGAGGAGGAACTTGTGATGCTTTTTACCCATAAAATTTCTTTGTACTATGCCAGTATATGACCAGAATAATTTGGGGTTATTATTATCATTCAGGATTTCTCTAGTTTTGTCACGGGTTTTCAGATCGTCCAAACTTTTGGCATTGTTTATTGCATTTCTAGCATTTCCACGGGCGGCTATTAGAAGTTCACGATTATAAGCGGTAGGTGTTTGTTGAATCTTCGCATGTGCTCTATGTTTGAAATCAATTGCTGACCGGCAGGCTTCATTTAACCATGAGTTGTTTTCGGTCTTCGGTTTCTGAATGGATGTTGGAATGAAGCGTTCCATAGCCGATCGAATGACTTTTGTTATTCACAGCGCAATTGCATCTACGTTTTTATCTGCAGATAAACTAGCCCAGTTGAGATTGGTCAAGAAATCGTTCATAGCATTCCAGTTCGCATTCTTATAAGTATATAAAGTTCGTGGAGATGGAGTATTGTCTATTGCAGAACGGTTTGTTTTGAATTCTGTCTTCACCAGGCAATGATCAGATGAGCCAATAGGCGGATCGACCATTATGCTATATTTATCTGTGTGAGTAGAAAGGAATAAATCCAAAAGATGAGGTGTGTGACTGCTAATGTCAGGAATGCGAGTTGGTTTATCGACTAGTTGAGTGAGCAAGTTGAGGTCTGCAAAGATTTCGGTGGATTCAACTTCGCGGTTCCGAGGAGTAGAATGAGGGAACCATGTGTCATTTTGAAAATTAAAATCATTTGCTATGACTATTTCGGTTTAAGGTGACATATCAATACTTTTTTCTATGGAGTCTGGCAGGGCGTCAATTTTTTTTTGGGTATCGTCCATGGAGAGAGTCGGACTCTTATAAATAAAACACAGAAAGAGGGCGTGCTGGTCAATTTGAAATTCAACCCATAAAAAGTTAATGTTGAATCTCTACTGGTATCCAGATTAAACGGAACAGAGTAGGCAACGCCATTTCTGATATAGAAGACTATACCACGGTAAAGAAATAGTCTATCTATTAGGGTATAGTTTTTGATTTGTTATGTGAAAGGGTCGCTCGGACTGCAGATTTTAGTTTCTCCGAGAGCAAGCACAGCTGGTTTGTTAAAAATTGAATGGGCTTCAACGGCTCTATGATTCGTTTTTACACCTCTAATATTTGCATAGTGGATTTTAAATAAATCCATAATTTATTCAAATGAATACCGTAGGATGGAATAAACAGATTAAATAAAAAGACTGAAACTAATGATGATAATTGTTAAAGCTCAAACCAAAATCAAATAATTAGAAAAATGAAATAAACAATCAGGAACAAGAAATGTAAACAGAAGAAAAAACATTCACCCTCCACCTACCCTAGAATATGGGGTGATAAAGCCTACGCTGGTGATAAAGCCAAACGAGTGCGAGCTGCTCTCGAAAGGCTTATGTAAAATATTAGGGGCCCTAGACCGATCAGGAAGCTTCTCTGTAGCGTTAGCACGTCAATATTAATGTATACGGTACCCATATGGCACCCTCTGTGGTGAAAACGCATTCTTATGTTAGACCTATCAAAACGGTCTACAGACTGACATCATTGTGCATATGCTCCGCTTTTTGTATGGTATCTGAGACCGTAAATGTTACTGCGAGTAGGATGCCGACCGATGTTGCAACAAAAGAGGTACCGACTCTGCGCAGTGCAACACAAAATGATATAGTGACCGACGAACACGCGTAGACTTCATCAAAGACAGTCATATAGAATGGTAAGAAAAATGGTAAGCTGCCGTCAACGGACGATGGACCTTTGTGATGATCCATGATGTAAAAGCAGTGACGTCAACCATCATGCAGATACAGGATGCCCTCGGCTTTGTGATTATTTATGCAAGTATAAGTACGTAACGGTCCCAAACTGTCTCAATTGTGAGGAAAAGGCCGAGAACGCAGACAACATGCTAGACGAATGCTGGAGATTTCGGTACGCATGATGACTTATTGAGCAAATCAATCACCCCGCATAACCTCATGCAATTTATGCTGACCTCTAAAGACAACTGTGACATAGCGAATAACATCATCACAAGTATGATGAAACGACTGAGACAAGACGATCGAAGAGCAGCCATTCTCAGAAGTACGTTTCGAAATTAAACACGGCACTGGAAATTGTATTTTGGTTCGGAGTGCGGTGAAATCTACGTATAATAACGTGTATTTAACTTCAGCAAACGCCTTTTTGATTTCACACAGTTTTTCAAAAATCACATTCACCAAGTATTCAACAATAAAACAAATAAAATGTTGTAATTGTAATTAATTATTAAACACTTAAAAAACGTTTTTTTAAATAAATTCTTTAACTGGTTTCAATTTTATTAACCATCCTCAGAAAAAATTTTTTCTACTGAAATCAGGATTACCTTTACTTATTTATTGCTTAAAAGTTAAAACTACGATTAAACGAAAAACCTAAATTTAAATTCTATTAATATTTAATGGTTGTAAATTGAAATTAGAATCTATTAATTAAAAATATGGAGGGGCTGAAATCTCACAGCTCTGAGATATCAAGACTTCGGTCTG
>OY856186.1:214362604-214500716 GCA_963693315.1 Diogma glabrata
TTATGTCCATTAGATATTGACAAAAAGAAAATTGCGTCGGATTAAAAATATGGAACAAAATGTAAGGAAAGAGATACAGCTACATCGCATATTAAAACATAAAAATGTAATTGAACTTTTGGATGTGTTGTACAATGAAGAGAAACAAAAAATGTTAATTGATGGATTAGAATATTTGCTATGTATTTTATATTTCACGGATATAAATAAAATAATTTAGTTTTAATGAGGAATATTTTATTTATTGTAATTTTAAGTAATTTTTAATAAAATGATACATATTTACAAAAGATTATATTATAATGTTTTTATGTTTAAAAAAGTGTCTTAGCTATTTACATTTATTTACATTTTAAACTTACAATAGATGGCTTGAATCAAAAAGTCACTAGAATGATAAATTTTCGTCTGAATAATCTTGTTGAAATTTCATTTTTCAATAATCGTATTTGAAATTTTATGTTTTAATTAATTTTGTATATGGATTCTTGTACAAAATCTATTTCAAATTAAAATTTAAAGGTGACTTTATGTTACAAAACTCGTCATAAGTTCATATATGTTAAACAACATTAGATCAAATCATTTTTTTGCGGTTATGTCTACTAGGTTCAGCGTAAATAAAGCAAAAGTGGTAATCGCTATTTTTTTTCACGAACAGCGATCTACCGCATCGCTTTGATTGGCATATGCCTTCGGCTGTCATAGGTGTTGAATTTTTTTCGCTAAGTCAAGCACTTTTTCTAATAAAATTATTTCCCTTAAAATATTGAAATTTCGTAGTTTCGAAGTTTGAAAAAGGAATGATAGGATGGAAAACCATTATATTTTGGGAGATAAAAAATATCCGAATATTCGCGTTCAAATATTCGAATAACGAATACTTAAAATATACCAAAATTAATCGGATGTTCGAATACTCGAATATTCGGATTTCAATGCTCTAATCCCAACAAACATAAATTCTGTTGTACGAGCAAAAATTAAAAAAAATTTTACCGGAAGTTGTGATGCAGAACTGTTGTGAACCGTACTAAATGTTTATTTACCAAGTTTCGTCCAATTCGATTATCCGATAATGAATGAAGTCTGTATGCTCCCAACAAACTTTAAAAACAAAGTGTGAAGTCAGCAGTTGTATGGTAGACCTCATGCCACTTTGATCAATGTGTCCCAAAAGATGATAATTATCTTCTCACACTAATTGAAATCTTTTCCATAAGTTTCATCATAATCACTTCATTATTGTAGGCTGTAGTGTGCATAAAGACACTGAAAAACTTCAAAAAATTATAAAACAGTTTTTTTTACCGGAAGTGAAAAACCGGAAGTTGGGATGCAGAACTGTTGTGAACCGTACTAAATGCTTATGTACCAAGTTTCATCCAATTCGATTATCCGGTACAGATGTTATTGAGCTTTCAAAAAACAGGTGCTCGGGGGACCCCCACCACTTTGTTATTTCAAATCTTTTACCAACGTTTCATGAAAATCGTTCGGTAATTGTAGGCTACAGTAGGGATAAATACCTAAAAAAAACCTTTTTAACCGGAAGTGTCAAACCGGAATTTGGTATGCAGGACTGGCATGCTGGTATGTGGAAACAGTACTAAAACCTTATATACCAAGTTTCCATAAGATCATAAGCCGGGATTAGAAATTATTAAAGATTTAGAGGTGTTCGGGAGACCCCCCGCCATTTTGTCCAAATTTAAAATGAATCCAGATCTTCCATTTTCAGTGAACCTAGATCATTTGCCAAAGTTTCATCAAGATCCGAAGCAGAAAGGTCAAAACACACACCCACCCACACAGACGTATACCAAATTTTTGACTGTCTAAAACAAAAGAAAAAACAAAATTTGGGGTATGTACGATTTTTTTTTCTCGATAGATTGCATTACTTCACACAATTAAAAATTGTGGTGAAGTAAAAATAGTACATTATATAACAAGGTTGAGAAGTAGGCTATTATTGACCGAGAACTTTTAGATCCTGGGCGCGTAGCGCCGAGGGATATAATGTTCGAGGTCTATATTAGTCTTCTCAACCGAGGTATATATAGAATTGTTTTAACTACTAACACTAATTATCATATTTGATTCAATTAGATTTTGATATTAGTCATTTTCCATTTCATTTTTTAAATATCTTAAAATATCAAGTAGCCTAGAAGTTTAGATTCATACAAATAAAACGAAACAAAGGAATGCAATTATTATTTGTTTGTGTTTTTTGTTCATTTCAATTAAAAATAAAAGAACATTTGTCATTATTAACCTAGGTAATTTTTTGTTATTATTATTGACCAATGTTGAGAAAAATTACTTCTCATAGGGGCATTCGAGTGAATAATGACGATTTCTCATGTTAGTAGTTAAAAAAAGATATTTTATAGTCATTGAATAAATATATAAGGAACAATAATTACGTGTGGCTACACGAATAATTTTTGAAGTATGTGATTTGTATATCTGTGCGTTCTTCATCCATGACATTTGACACATTCCGTTTTGTATTTTAAAATAAAATCATAGTTTTTATCCGAAATTTTACTTTAAGATATTCAAATTAAACCAAATTTATAATAATTAAAGTTTAAATTAATGTTTTATAAAACAATAATTTGTATTTGTGTAGTAATTTATTCATAAAAATTAAGAATTGCATTAAAATATGTATAGAAATAATATTAAATACAATGAAATTTGTTCATCGAATTTCATATCAAAGATTATATTTTTACTAATACTACGCATAAAAAGTGTTTAGAATGATGTTTTAACAAAAACATAAAGTATTTGCTTTACAAAAACTGTTATTTTATAGTTTAATTTTATATTTTATTACCCTACATAAATGTAATTTTTCAAAATCCATCGTTGTCAAATCATATGTCAATCGCAGTTCCAGCAGAATGTAAGGTGTTCTTAAAGAAATTCAATACTATTAAAATTTGTGTTAGACAATTAAAAATATTTATTATTTGGAAATATAAGGAAATATTTTATTCAAACATATTAGACTTTTAAATTTATATGTAACATTTATTGTTTCTTTTATTTGTTTTGAAAATATAAATATGCAAATAGTAAGCAGTACCACCCAGCTGGAATGCAAATACTATCAAACTTCACCAATACTAAAAATTAGATGCTTCACTCAAAAAATCTAGTTACTCTTCCTTAGATATTTATTCAATGTTTATAGTAATTTATTTTCTATTACGATAACCACTCACAACTCAATCTAAATATAAAACCTTCAAGATTCTATTACTTCCTCCCATAATCTTCTATCAATTCAAATGAAAATTATTACATTTCCCTCTTTCAATCTAAAGCTTATACATATTTCGAAAATAAAATTATATTTAAGCCTATTTGCTTAGTTTTACCTCTGTTCAGCTGGCCCCCCCACCACGCAAAAATAAAAACAAAATTAGCTCAGAATTAGGAGCTATTTAGGAGCTTTCAGAAAACACAAGAATAAAATTTTGAGCTCAACCCCCTAAGCAGAAATCTTCATTTGAAAGTGGGGGGGCTGAGTGGACGTTCACTAAGCCCCCCCACACCTCAAAAATAACCCTAGAGGATCGTAAATAGGCTCAGAATTAGGAGCTATTTAGGAGCTCTTAAGGCTGTATACTTTTGATTTTAGAGCTCCTCCCCTAATTCTTAAAACAACCCCAAAACAGGTTTGGCCCCCCCACCATGCAAAAATCGAAAAAATTATATCTCAGAATTAGGAGCTATTTCGGAGCTTTCAAAAAACGCAAGAATAAAATTTTGAGCTCAACCCCAAGCAGAAATCTTCATTTGAAAATGGGGGGGCTGAGTGAACGTTCACTCAGCCCCCCCACACCTTAAAAATAGCAGTAGGGGATCGTAAATAGGCTCAGAATTAGGAGCGAATTAGGAGCTCTTAAGGCTGTATACTTTTGATTTTAGAGCTCAACCCCTATTCTTAAAACTACCCCAAAACTAGTTTGAAATCGGAGATGACACATAAAAATAACATTAAATTAAAAATTTCTTTACTACATGTAATTCTTGAATTAAAAAAAACGTAAAAACAAGCAACTGTTTATTTATCAGTTGCAACCCTTTAAAAGAAAAACCACCCCTTGGGTCTAAAACGCATAAAAGAAGTGTGTTAAACATACTCGACACAAAAATATTTAAGGGTGCGGATAAAGTTCCGATTTAGGAGCTTACTGAACATGTCATTTTTCATTTCTGATTTTCTACCCTTCAGAAAAGGCACCCCTTGTATCATACACGCATAAGGGACCTATGTTAAAGCATAGAGATACGGATCTTTTTATGTAGGTAAATGATTTTTTGATTTAGGAGCTTACTAAATATGTCACTCTATATTTCTGATTACAACCCTTTAAAAAAAGCCACCCCTTGTACCATACACGCATATGGGAACTATGTTAAAACATAGAGATACTGATCGTGTTAAGTAGGTAAATCATTTTTTGATTTAGGAGTTTACTATATATGTAACTCTATATTTCTGATTGCAACCCTTTAGGAAAAGCCACCCCTTGTACCATACACGCATAAGGATGCTATGTTAAAGCATAGAGATTCGGATAGTTTTATTTAGGAAAATAATTTTTTGATTTAGGACCTTACTAAATATGTCATTCTATATTTATGATTCGTTTATGTAGGTTATCGTTTTATGTAGGCAAATGATTTTTCGACTTAGGAGCTTAATGAATATGTCACTCTATATTTCTGATTGCAACCCTTTAGAAAGTGCCACCCCTCTTATCATATACGCGTAAGAGAACTATTTTGTGGCATAGAGGTACGGATCGTTTTATGTAGGTAAATGATTTTTCGATTTAGGAGCCTCCTAAATAAGTTTATTTACGTTTCTGATTGCGACCTATTAGAAAAAGCCACCCCGTTGTACGATACACTCATAAGGAAACAATGTTAAAGCATAGAGATACTGATCGTGTTATGTAGGTTAATCATTTTTTGATTTAGGAGCTTACTAAATATGTCACTCTATATTTCTGATTGCAACCCTTTAGAAAAAGCCACCCCTTGTACCATACAAGGATAAGGGAATTATGTTAAAGCATAGAGATACTGATCGTGTTATGTAAGTAAATGATTTTTCGATGTAGGAGCTTACTAAATATATCACTCTATATTTCTGATTGCGACCCTTAAGAAAAAACCACCCCTAGTACCATACATGCGTAGGGGAAATATGGTCAAGCAAAGAGATACGGATCGTTTTTTGTAGGTCAATCATTTTTTAGATTTAGGAGCTTACTAAATATGTCACTCTATATTTTTGATTGCAACCCATAAGCAAAAGTCACCCCTTGTACCATACACGCGTAAGGGAACTTTGTTAAAGCGTAGAGATGCGGATCGTGTTATATAAGTAAATGATTTTTCGATTTAGGAGCTTACTAAATATTTCACTATATATTTTTGATTGCAACCCTTTAGAAAAAGCCACCCCTTGTAGCATACCCGCATAAGGGAGCTATTTTAAAGCATAGCGATACGCATCGTTTTACGTAGGTAAATCATTTTTTGATTTAGGAGCTTACTAAATATGTAACTCTATATTTCTGATTGCAACCCTTTAGAAAAAGCCACCCCTTGTATCATATCCGCGTAAGAGAACTATTTAAGAGCATAAAGCTACGGAAGTTTAGGAAGCTCCTAAATCGAAAAATCAGTCACCTACATAAAACTATGCGTATCTCTATGGTTTTACATAGTTCCCTTATACGTGTTTAGTACAAGAGGGGGCTTTTCCTAAAGCATTGCAATCAGAAATATAGGGTGACATATTTAGTAAGCTCCTAAATCGAAAAATCATTTACTTACATAAAACGATCCGTATTTCTATGCTTTAACATAGTTCCATTATGCGTGTATGGTACAAGGGGTGGCTTGTTCTAAAGGGTTGCAAATCAGAAATATAGAGTGACATATTTAGTAAGCTCCTAAATCGAAAAATCATTTACCTACATAAAACGATCCGTATCTCCTTTTACTACATAACACGATCAGTATCTCTATGATTTAACATAGTTCCCTTATGCGTGTATGGTACAAAGGGGTGGTTTTTTCAAAATGGTTTGCAATCAGAAATATAGAGTGACATATTTAGTAAGGTCCTAAATCAAAAAATTATTTTCCTACATAAAACGATCAGTATCTCTATGTTTTAACATAGCTCCCTTATGCGTGAATCGTACAAGGGGTGCTTTTTCTAAAGGGTTGCAATCGGAAATAAAGAGTGACATATTTCGATAGCTTCTAAATCGAATAATAATTCGATTCGATTCTGGCACTTTCGGAAGGGTGGTAATCAGAAATATAGAGTGACATATTTAGTAAGCTCCTAAATCAAAAAATTTTTTTTCTAAATAAAGCGATCCGTATCTCTATGCTCTAACATAGCTTCCTTATGTGTGCACGGTACAAAGGGGGCGGCTTTTTCAAAAGGGTTGTAATCAGAAATATAGAGTGACATATTTAGTAAGCTCCTAATTCAAAAAATTATTTTCCTACATAAAAAGATCCGTATCTCTATGCTTTAACATAGTTCCCTTATGCGTGTATGATACAAGGGGTGGCACTTTCTGAAGGGTAGAAAATCGGAAATATAAAATGACACATTTAGCAGGCTCCTAAATCGGAACTTTATCCGCACCCTTAAATATTTTTGTGTCGAGTATGTTTAACATAGTTCCCTTAAGCGTTTTTGACCCAAGGGGTGGTTTTTTTTCTAAAGGGTTGCAACTGAGAAATAAACAGTTGCTTGTTTTTAAGTTTTTTTTAATTCAAGAATTACATGTAGTAAAGAAATTTTTAATTTAATGTTATTTTTTATACGTCGTCTCCCTTTGCAAACTAGTTTTGGGGTGGTTTTAGGAATAAGGTTGGAGCTCTAAAATCAAAAGTATACAGCCTTAAAAGTTCCTAAATAGGTCCTGACTCTGAGCCTACTAACGATCCTCTAGGGCTATTTTTAAGGTGTGGGGGGCTGAGTGAACGTTCACCCAGCCCCCCATTTTCATATGAAGATTTTTGCTTAGGGGGTTGAGCTCAAAGTTTTATTCTTACGTTTTTTGAATGCTCCTTAATATCTCCTAATTCTGAGCTAATTTTTTTTTTATTTTTGCGTGGTTGGGGGGTCAGCTGAACAGAGGTTTCTGAATGCCACCCTTTAGAAAAAGCCACACCTTGTACCATAAACGCATGAGGGAGCTATGTTAAAGCATAGAGATACGGATCGTTTTATTTAGGAAAATAATTTTGTGATTTAGGAGCTTACTAAATATGTCACTCAATATTTCTGATTGCAATGCTTTAGAAAAAGCCCCCTCTTGTACTAAACACGTATAAGGGAACTATGTAAAACCATAGAGATACGCATCGTTTTATGTAGGTGACTGATTTTTCGATTTAGGAGCTTCCTAAACCTCCGTAGCTTTATGCTCTTAAATAGTTCTCTTACGCGGATATGATACAAGGGATGGCTTTTTCTAAAGGGTTGCAGTCAGAAATATAGAGTTACATATTTAGTAAGCTCCTAAATCAAAAAATGATTTACCTACGTAAAACGATGCGTATCGCTATGCTTTAAAATAGCTCCCTTATGCGGGTATGGTACAAGAGATGACTTTTTCTAAAGGGTTGCAATCAGAAATATAGATTGACATGTTTAGTAAGCTCCTTAATCGAAAAATCACTTACCTACATGAAACGATCATTGTCTCTATGTTCTAACATATCTTCTTTATGGGTGTATCGTACAAGAAGTTACTTTTTCTAAAGGGTTGCAATCAGAAATAAAGAGTGACATATTTAGTTAGCTCCTAAATCGAAAAATCACTTACCTTTATGAAACGATCAGTATCTCTATGCTCTAACATAGCCTCCTTATGCGTGTATGGTACAAGGGGTGGCACTTTTTCTAAAGCGTTGCAAACCATAAATAAAGAGTGACAGATTTAGTAAGCTCCTAAATCGAAAAATGATTAACCTACATAAAACGATCCATATCTCTATGCTTTAACATAGTTCTCGTATGCGTGTATGGTACAAGGGGTGGCTTTTTCTAAACGGTTGCAAACCAGAAATATAGAGTGACATATTTAGTAAGCTCCTAAATCGAAAAATCGTTTACATACATAAAACGATTTGTACCTCTACGCTTCAACATCGTTCTCTACCGCGTGTATGGTACAAGGGGTGGCTTTTTCTAAAGGGTTGCAATCAAAAATATATAGTGAAATATTTAGTAAGCTTCTAAATCGAAAAATCATTTACTTATATAAAACGATCCGCATCTCTACGCTTTAACAAAGTTCCCTTACGCGTGTATGGTACAAGGGGTGACTTTTGCTTATGGGTTGCAATCAAAAATATAGAGTGACATATTTAGTAAGCTCCTAAATCTAAAAAATGATTGACCTACAAAAAACGATCCGTATCTCATTGCTTGACCATATTTCCCCTACGCATGTATGGTACTAGGGGTGGCTTTTTCTTAAGGGTCGCAATCAGAAATATAGAGTGATATATTTAGTAAGCTCCTACATCGAAAAATCATTTACTTACATAACACGATCAGTATCTCTATGCTTTAACATAATTCCCTTATCCTTGTATGGTACAAGGGGTGGCTTTTTCTAAAGGGTTGGAATCAGAAATATAGAGTGACATATTTAGTAAGCTCCTAAATCAAAAAATGATTAACCTACATAACACGATCAGTATCTCTATGCTTTAACATAGCATCCTTATGAGCGTATCGTACAAGGGGGTGGCTTTTTCTAATAGGTCGCAATCAGAAACGTAAATAAACTTATTTAGGAGGCTCCTAAATCGAAAAATCATTTACCTACATAAAACGATCCGTACCTCTATGCCACAAAATAGTTCTCTTACGCGTATATGATAAGAGAGGTGGCACTTTCTAAAGGGTTGCAAATCAGAAATATAGAGTGACATATTCATTAAGCTCCTAAATCGAAAAATCATTTACCTACATAAAAAGATCCGTATCTCTATGCTTTAACATAGTTCCCTTATGCGTGTATGATACAAGGGGTGCCTTTTCTGAAGGGTAGAAAATCAGAAATGTAAAATGACATGTTCAGCAAGCTCCTAAATCGGAACTTTATCCGCACCCTTAAATATTTTTGTGTCGAGTATGTTTAACATACTTCCCTTATGCGTTTTTGACCCAAGGGGTGGTTTTTCTTCTAAAGGGTCGCAACTGATAAATAAACAGTTGCTTGTTTTTACGTTTTTTTTAATTCAAGAATTACATGTAGTAAAGAAATTTTTAATTTAATGTTATTTTTATGTGTCATCTCCGATTTCAAACTAGTTTTGGGGTAGTTTTAAGAATAGGGGTGGAGCTCTAAATTTTATTCTTGCGTTTTTGAAAGCTACTAAATAGCTCCTAATTCTGAGATATAATTTTTTTGATTTTTGCATGGTGGGGGGGCCAAACCTGTTTTGGGGTTGTTTTAACAATTAGGGGTGGAGCTCTAAAATCAAAAGTATACAGCCTTGAGAGCTCCTAAATAGCTCCTAATTCTGAGCCTATTTATGATCCTCTAGGGTTATTTTTAAGGTGTGGGGGGGCTGAGTGAACGTTCACTCAGCCCCCCCACTTACAAATGAAGATTTCTGCTTAGGGGGTTGAGCTCAAAATTTTATTCTTGCGTTTTCTGAAAGCTCCTAAATAGCTCCTAATTCTGAGCTAATTTTGTTTTTATTTTTGCGTGGTGGGGGGGCCAGCTGAACAGAGGTCTTAGTTTTAGGATCAACAGGTTGACATTTTTGTTTGAACTACCGTTATATTTATTTACGTTTGCATGACAGACATTTTGCTAAATTCAGTTTAACTTTAATATATAATAAACTTAGAAGAAAGTTATTATAAATAAATATACTAGGATGTAGAAAAAACAAATCTACTTGAAACTTGAAAGCTTAATAAGTTACTTCTTTTATTAGAATTTGATAATGTAAAATTTACATAATAAATTGAATTTCGATTCTTCTTTTAAAATTAGGAAATTGAAAAATCGATGGTTGGTTATATTGATAAGTATAAGATTTTAAATTTATATTTAGAATATATGTACGTTTATATAAAAAATAATATTCATGCGTCAAAAATTAAATTAGAAAAGAGAAACAATAATTCTATTAAGTTTTTATAATGAATAAATTGGTGCCAGAATGTCGCTAAACATGTACAAGTATATGTGTTATAAAACATAATCAATGTATTCATATAATTTGTTTTGTTTTATAATTCTCAATTGGTTACGAAATTTCTAGAAAGGATTAAAAAGAAATATTTGAATATATAATAATGAATAAATTCAATTATGAAAAATCTTTACTCAGTATTTTTAAGGTGTTCAAAAAGAATGCAAGTAATTCACAACAGTCTCATCTAGTAAACATTCTAAAAAACCCTAACACTCGATAGTGGACAAACCCTGCAGATAAACGCTATAAGTACTATGCTTATAAAGATTAAGGAACATGACCACCTGTGTTTTATTTTAACCATTCTTAAACCAGAAATTTTTAGTTAACTGCTTAAACATGGATCGAGGACCATAAAAAATATATTTTTTATACTTCCTATATATAATGAACAATTTTACGCTTACTTAAGTTTGCGTAAAACATAACTTTTTCGACCTCTATTAATTTGCGCCATCTATTACTTTACGCCCTGGTATTATTACTTTGCGCCCTCGTATTGTTAATTTACACCCCCTTTTGGTTACTCTTGTAGGAAGTATAAAAAATGTTGTATGTACCACAGGTGTAAAGTTAATTTCAACCCTAGCGAGCTGTTCTCACTCGTACTGATATGTATAAATTTACACCCTTGGTACATAAATAACTATTTTATACTTCTATACATAATGAACTATTATTCGCTTACTTAGATTTGCGTAAAACATTATTTTGTCAACCTCAATTACTTTACGCCCCCTCTTTATTATTTTACGCCCTCTTATTATTGTTTTTAGTCGAGGTAATGAAGCAATAAAACAGACAAAATCTCGGAATTATTTGTAAAAATTGTATCTTCTTTGTATTTTATACAAACCGGAAATTGCATTGCTGCAGCCAAAAATACATTCAAAATTGCATTTTTTGAAGTCGCTTTATAAAAAAATTAAATAAATTTGTTAATAAGATTGAGAATTGGCTCAAACCGGGTTCCCGGGGGTTTGTCGAGGTCGCTGATCACGATTATTATGTTCAAATTGACCTACAGCCGATCTGGAGCTCAGGATCACTGATGAACGTCATCTCCGTGGGACTCTCCCAAAATTCACGCGGGGAAGGAGAGAAACTCGGCGCCCGGGTTTTTTTTGGGTTGCTGAATTCAAATATGGCATCGGCGAGCACGTCCGGACATTTGGTGCGCCGGAGCCTGGACGGGGATGTCAACCCCGAGAGTTTTCCTGACAAGATCGCAAAAAACAAATCGAAAATCGTTGTGTGGGCGTTTTTCGGGGTACTGAGTCCAAATTTCCTGTCGAAAACGACCCCCCGAACACCTGGTGCACCGATTGTTTTGATTTGACGAAAGTGATCAACAACTTTTTTCTCTTTTGGTTTTTATAATAATTTTTTATGATTATGTTAATTTAACATTTTTATTATAAAATATTACCCTGAAGATGATTGTAATTTATTATTTAACAATTGAAATATTGATGTATATTTTTAATAAAAGTAGTTGTTTTAGTAAAATATAAAAATTCGACTATAATACTTCAGATAATACAAATCAAAATAAATAAAATAATTATATTTCATTTCATTTTTTGGAAATATGACACCTGGAGATGACGTTAAGGCCCAGGTTCCGGTGCACCAGGTGTTCGGGGGGACGTTTTCGATGTGAAATTTGGAATCCGCACCCCAAAAAAAACCCATACCGATTTTCGGTTTGTCTTTAGCGATCGTGTCTGGAAAACCCTCGGATATGACGTATGCGTCCAGGTTTCGGTGCAGCAGGTGTTCGGGGGTCGTTTTCGACGTGATTCAGCACCCCGAAAAACGCCCACACAAGAAGATCAGATGGAACCATTTTTGAACAAAGCTGACTGGTTACGAGTCGGGGTTGGATGCAGTGATTTGCTGGATCCAATCCATTCCTAAAATTAACGCTAGGTTCGTTGTGACATCAACTCCTAAGAAATCCATTCCCAAAGGTTTTCGTAAAGAATATATCTTTGTCTGTAGTTAATAGTCGCAAAAGCTGATAACTTGCTTTATTTACTGGAAGTGAAGACCAACGTGATCGTGAACTAAAACTGTAGAAAACATTGAGGTTTCTCATTCAAGCAGGAAAGCTTAGAGTCTCCTTTGAAAGTTTGATGGCTGCAACTGAATTGCACGTATACTAACGTGGAAATAAATTCAGAGGATATTGCAAATCACATCGTTAATATGTCTCGTTCTGTTATTGATCGCTTCCACAGAAAAGTTATTGCTCTTCTTATTTGAAATATCTTCACTATTAAGAAACTAGAGTAAGATCTATCTCAAAAAAAAAATTGGAAAACCAGCTGGGCACGCGGGAATGCAGAAAATGTGCGAAAATGACTAGAATATTTTTATTGAATATCTTAGTAACGGCAATCTTCTAAAATATGTTAAGACAACGAAAGTGATATCGATTCTAAGGCCAGGTTACCATTCAATAGATGATCATTCTCTTAATCTCTCGCTTATAAATTAATCGGACGACTAATATAAAACCTCATCACCCAAATTGATTGTATAGTTTTTTTTATTCTCTCTTGCAATAGAAAAATTTAATGTTAAACATCGAATTTTTGGTCTAATATTCGTTAACATAATGTCAATCTCTTGTTACTTTGCGCAAATATTTACGCAATTATTTGCGTAAAGTAACAAGAGATTGACATTATGTTATTTGAAAACTTACGCAAAGTGCCAACGGCAAGCAGTGTTAATTATACTAATATTCGTTATTTTGTACACTGAAAAAAACATGTCCTATTTCCAATCGAAATGCAATTGTCTCAACCTCACCATGCGGTCACATATGGCGAATCAAACTACGAAATTGCTTCAACAACTCTACAATTATAAATCGATGCAGTTGAGACAATCACACGAAATATTTATGTGAAAATAAAATATAGTTCAATTAATCTCAAATACTTAAACTTTAAAATGGAAAATTCATGATATAAGGCCAAAGAAAATTTGTTTTAGGGAAATAGTTATTATTTTTATTCCACTACTGTTATATTGGATATAACACTTTATATTTTAAATAAACCTCATTCTGTTGTTAGGAAAATGTTATCGTGTAGTTGTCCCAATCACAGTGAAATTGATTGCAAATAATTTTCTTTGCATGAATAATTAACTGCCAACTTCGAGATGAGGTCATGAACTTCAATTTTTTTTTCAGTGTACATGTTTAAGAACAGGCGCAGTATTTATCTATCTCACTACAGTATATGACACAGTCTGGCGAATTGGGGTTATATGCTGTTGAATGCATTACCTTGTAACACAATCTCACGTTTAATTAACAACATGCTTAGTAATCGTGTATTTAAAGTACATCGTACTCCTGTAGGAGCACCAAAATGCTTAGCAATGGTTTGCCTCATAGTGCCGTTCTGGCGCCACTCCTTTTTGTTGCCATTAGTTTTACAACATCGAGAAAGTTCGGTTACGCCAATGATTATACCATAGCCACTTAGCACAAAAATATGAGTCTCTTGGAAGATTTACTTTGAAATGAGACAGTAATGAATGATTTTATATCCTAGTTTATTATTTTCTAAAACAAGTAATACTAAGAGCTCATGTTTCCACCTTAACACTAACCTGGCAAAAAATGAAGTGTCAGAGTTATTTAATGTCACTTTTGTTAATTACAATCAGCACTAAAAGCATCTGTGCATTAACCTCGATGGAACTCATGCCTTTAAACCCCACCTAGATAATACGTGATAGAAATTAAAAACGAGAAACGATATATTGTAAAAACTGACCCGCACGACTTGGGTTGCTATTCCAGGTATCCTTAGCATAACGGCCTTCTGGTGTTTCTCAGTGACTGAGTAGGGACCACCAGTGTGGTTGAATAGCACACAACACCAAAAGTTGACCACCAGCTTGATGACATGATGCGAACAATTAGAGGAACTATCAGATCCACTTCCTTACCTTGACTCTCTGTGCTCAGAAATATCACTTCACATGCACCAGAGTCTCGCATGCGCTTGTTCGTGAAAACAGAACGGCAACCAACAACATCATTATAGCCTTACATGAAGACTATGGTGACCGTTCTCTAGGTCGACTAAAATCAAAAACCCCACATACAAAACTGCAAGCAGTCTGCTGAGCTTCTGATTTTAATATTTTTAATATCTGGGATGATTCCTGATATCACTAAAGCATATCAAGTTTGGCGCTTGATAGCCCGACCTTTTCTCACTTTGGTTTTGATGTGCCATGTCATATTATGGCTACACTGAACCGCATACGAACAAATCAATTTTATATGGGCCCTAGTGTTTTTCCACTTTGTTAACCATGGTTCACTATCCGTTAATTGAAAACCGAGGTGTTGATGGTTGTTAATGTTAATTTTAAAAACTTATTGGCCTAGATGGGAATCGAACCAGGGTTCTCAGAGTTCGAGGCCAGTGTGTTAATTACTAGACCACTCTACACACATTTTAAAGTTTTATTAATTTTAATTTGTTATGTTCATGTATCAAGCCATAAGTTAAATAACAACGTTCAATATGTCAATTGTTGATCTTGAATCTTCATCAAAGTTTTCATAAGTGATAAAATTCAAGATTAAAATAGGCGAAATCCCACTCCAATAGTTCCATTCCTATTTTTTTTATTCAATTAAAAAATAAATACTTCACTTTGCTATTAATTTAAATAGAATTCAAATATTTAACTTATTCTGATTTAATTGTTATTTTTTAAAACAAAAATGCCAACAAAAAGTTAATACTTATTAAAAAGAAATTTAACTTGATTTTACATTTAAATTAGAAAAAAGTTAGATTGTTCCGGTGCGATTGTGTTTTCCGTTTGAATTGAATAACAACAAAATAAAATGAAAATCTTTTGGCTTTCAAAAGAAAAATTTTCAAAATTCTACGAAAAAATAATTATTTAGCTTACAATTTCATTTGCAACTATTTAAAACATATAATAAAATAGTAAATTTTTTGCTTAAAATTTTACGATTTAAGCGAAAGCTTTCAATTTTAATTTATATCAAAATCCGCTTAAAGCTGTTCTACATTTTATTAATAATTAAAAAAAAAATTTTTATCGAATGACTTTCATTAAAAAACATAAATAATTGAATAAAGTGATTTATATAATAAAATATGAAATCAAAATTTAATGGGATTTATGGTCGTTACATTCAAAAATAAGAAACTTTTACAACATCGAATTAAAGGTTTTTGAAGGATTTTGAGTTTTGGTTGGTTGTAAAATTTTAGGTTTGTATTAGCAACTAGGACAAAATATTCAGAAAACGTCGCAAAATTTTAGATAAAAAATTTTTAATGTGCTGTGTTTTTTATTTGAAAATTGTATGCTATTACCAAAGCATCTTGCAGGAGGAATTTATTAATAAATTAAGATAATTGTTTCAACTAGTTAGTTTAGTTGGCAACAAATTTTCTAAACGAATATCTCTCGGTGGTAATTTCTTATTTTTGTTTTAAAAAAAGTCCTCAAGCAAGTGGTATTGATAATATCCTTCAGTCTACGGTCTCGTGGTATTACCAATCTATACTTGTTTTCAAAATGTTGGTAAACAAATATTTCAAATTATTATCGCTCTTAGAGTCATTACTGAAAACATTTTGCTTTATTTTTATTTGAAATTAAGCCAATAAAAATCTTTAGTATATAACGACATCATTGAATTTGACCAATAACATATCAATTACACTGATAATTGTTTCTAGTACCATTTTTGAAGTAAAACTTCTTTAGGCGCGTTATGAGAATTTTGAACGGAAGTAACCATTTGAATAGATATATAACCACATATATTCATCTCTATCATACTACAGTCTGATTTTGAATCTTAAACACACATACATGCACACAATTCCAAAAAAAACGCAAGTAGAAATTTAAACAACAATGAAATAAAAAATAACAAATAAATTCAAACAACAATGAAGTAAAAAGGCAAACGAATATTATATTCGGCAAGTATGCGATACAATTTGATTATGTGTATTGTATTTTTTATTCACTTATTCAGTCTCGTCATTTAGATGTGTCGATTTCAGATTTAAGTATCTAAAATCGACAAATCCAACTCATATAACATTTAGTACGAGACTGAATAAGTGAATAAAAAATACAATACACATAATCAAATTGTATCGCATACTTGCCGAACATAATATTCGTAATATTTTATTGAGTTTCGTAATTTTTTTAAATTTATATTTTGAATTGTTTTAGTTTTTATTTGGATGATTTAAATTGTATTCTATTTGGGTTGATTTTGAGAGGGTCCCATAGTTTTCTATGATGTGAAATTGTTGAAATTATAGTATGTGAAATTATAGTATTGTAATAAACTTCGTCCAGAATGGGTTAATTTTATTTACTCATTCATGAATTAAAAGTTAACTCCTTTTTCAATCTTTTACTTGTATTGCAAATTGTATTGCATAAATTAATGTAAATTAAATTTGTTATACAAATGTTTACATTAATGAATTAAAAGGAGTTACCTAATACATTTTGCATAAATTAAATTTGAGTTCGCTAATACAAATGCAAGTATGAATGAAAACAGGTGTGGCCTCTTCAAGATGTACAGACTACGTAGTATTGATTTCTAGTGGATTATAGAAGTTTCGATTTATTTATTTTTCGATATAAATAAGCAAACAAAAATATCAGATAGTCAGTTTTAATTTTGCAATTAAAAGTGTTTTACAAATATTCGAAAGTATAAGGAATAATCGGTGGTACTTGAGCCTGGGTACTAATAGTAAAAGAATTTGAACTTAGTGGAATAGTAAATACAGATTTTACGATTCCGAGTATTATTGATTCAAATTGTGGAAAAGCAGTGAAGTTCATCGTGCATTTCTGGAGACCCTGGAATTTATTGCAATTAAAATCGGAAGTTGCTGTAACTGGTTGATAAATAAAGTTTGGGATTTTGTTAACTAAAGATCTGTCTTTTTACTGTCGTATTTGCTCAATAATCTAAAAGAACCAACGAAGAGTCGTTACAGTGGTGTCAGAAGTGGGATTATTGAAACAATGGTCAAGACAGTAAATATTAGTGATCTCAGCCAGACCCAGCTGAAGGACGGGTTGAGAAAAAGGAATGCTCCAATCCACGGAACGAAGGTAGAACTTGCATTCCGGCTGCGTAAAATTTTAGAAGAAGCAGGTGAAAACAGAGGTCATAGAAATAGAGCCGGAGGAAGCTCCGGTTCAGAATCTCCCAGCAATTGATCCGATGATGGTGTTGATGAAAGAAATGATGGCACAGCAGCAACAACAACTTGCTGATATGATGGCCAAACAAGGAAACAACCAACAACAACAATTTGCTGATATGATCGCCAAACAAGGAAACAATCTGATGGCCCGACAAGAGAAACTGGCAGCTGATATGATGGCAAAGCAAGAAAGTCTACGTGAAGTAATCGAGTCACGTGTATCCAGCGCGGAGGTAAAAATCAACCACATGGAAAGGGAGCTGCGGAAAGTTACCGAAGAACATGAAGAGAAATTACGCAATCTTTCGAGTGAATTCCGCCAAGAAATAGTACAATTAAAGTCAGGTAACATGATCAATCCATCAACTACTTCAGCTCCAGCTAGAGTAAAAACACCCGCATTTGATGGATCTACATCGTATCAGATATTTAAGATGCAATTTGAGATAGCAACAACTGGGGTTGAGCACCAGCAAAAAGCAAACGCGCTTATATTGGCATTGAAGGGACCTGCTGCTGAAATTTTGCAAACACTATCAGCGACAGAGCGTGATTACAGCAAGATAATGGAGGCCTTAGAAGTAAGATATGGAGAAAGTCATATGCAAGCTCTCCATCGCATGCAGCTCAAAACACGGAAACAAGGAGTCAGCGAAACTTTGCAAGAATTAGAGGCTGACATTGTGAGACTGGTAAATCTGTCATACCCGAACTATAACGCTGAGCACCGAGACGAATTGGCAGCTGATACGTTTATCAATGCTCTTCGAGATGTACAAATGAGGAATCAGCTTTATCTAAGCGGAAAGAAGCTACCTGCAGAAGTCTTAGCATTGGCCCTGCAAATGGAAGCTGGAAAAAGAGCGTACGGTTCAGATAGAGTACGTCAGATGGAAGTTGCTGAAGAACCTCTAAAAGCAGCGCTTGATGAAGTGATCATGCGTGTCAAAAGTCTGGGAGATAAGCCTGAGCGAAATCAACGAAGTAGGTCTAGCAGAGTAAGATGCTGGAACTGTGGAAAGTTGGGGCACATCCGAAGAGAATGTAAATGGGAGCCGCACCCGGAAGACAGATGCAGCGTTCCGGATTCGGGAAACTAGATCGTGCCAGTTTTGAAGGGCAAAAGCTGGCTCAATTACAATGCCCTACATTGGTGGTATCACAAGTCAAAAGAGAACATAGTAGTTTAGTCCTAGAGGCAACCGTTGGAAACAAATCGTGCATGTTGACTTTGGACACAGGTGCTTCAAGATCGATAGTGCGTCCAGATGTGGTTCATTATAGTCAGATCGATACAGCAAGACGGTTCACCCTAAAACAGCTACAGGTGAAACAGTTCTAGTTCATGGAGAAAGCGACCAAGAAGTTCACCTTGGAGGAAATTTATTTAGGCACCGATTTATTGTAGCAGATATAGAAGATGAGTGCATAATTGGGCTTGACTTCATGAAAGAATACAATTTTATATTAGATCTGGGGAGCCACGTACTGAGATATGGGAACACAGAAATAGTGCTACACGCCACCAACGACAATGCTGAGGTCCGTGTTAGTAGTGATGGACCAACTGAGATCCCGGCAAAATCTGAGAAGATCATATGGACTAAGCTACTAAATAAAAGTGACCAAAATTCACCTGTGATGATTGAGTCAGCTAACAATGACTTCGGGGGAAACATTATGATTGGCCGAACGTTAGTAGCAGCCAAAGAAGGGGTAGTTCCAGTGCAACTGATTAACTTCTCGAATAAACGAGTGATCATCAATCATGGAGAAGAAATCGCCAAATGTAGCACCATAAAAGAGATAATCAGCTGTCAAGAAGAGCAAAAGGTCTTCATGCAGAGAAACAATCCCGCATTAGCAGCAATACTTCAAGATCTTAGTAAAAGAATGAATCCAGCCGAATTCAAAGAAATCAAGAGGGTATTAACGAAGATGAGCAGCGTTTTCTCTACTGGAGATGAAGATGTTGGAAGAACAAACATCGTGCGACATAGGATCAACACTGGAAACGCTCATCCCATCAGACAGCCTCCTAGAAGACTACCACTAGCTAAATACGAGGAAGTGCAAGGAATGCTGGACAAAATGAAAAGTGATGGAGTCATCAGGCCATCTAAGAGTCCATGGAGCTCACCAGTGGTGCTAGTTAGAAAAAAAGATGGGTCAGCTCGTTTTTGTGTAGACTATCGAAAGCTCAATGAGGTAACCATTAAGGACAGCTATCCACTGCCACGAATTGATGACACACTGGATACACTATCAGGGGCCAAATGGTACAGCACATTAGATCTGAAGAGTGGCTACTGGCAAGTTGAAATGCATCCAGAAGATCGACGAAAGACAGCATTTTCTACTGGCAATGGGTTGTGGGAGTTCAATGTGATGCCGTTTGGTTTATGCAATGCCCCAGCAACATTTGAACGTCTAATGGAATGCGTGTTGCATGGTTTAACCTGGAAGGCCTGCCTAGTTTATCTTGATGACATCATTATAATGGGTCGAAACTTCGAAGAGCATCTAATGAACCTCGAAGAAGTACTCAGAAGAATAAGTAATGCCAACATGAAGTTGAATCCGGTAAAGTGCAATCTCTTCCACAAAGAAGTGAAGTACCTTGGACACATCATTACAGAACATGGAGTCAGAACCGATCCCGAGAAGATTGATGCTGTGAAAAATTGGCCAGTACCGAAGAATGTTCATGAGCTACGCAGTTTCCTTGGCTTATGCACCTATTATCGAAGATTCGTGGAGAATTTTGCAAATATCGCCAAGAGTCTACATAAATTGACAGAAGCAAATACCAAGTTTCTGTGGACAACCGAATGTAATGAGGCCTTCTGCAGTTTAAAAGAAAAACTATGCAACACCCCTATACTAGCCTATCCAGAATCCGGAAAGATGTTCATTCTGGACACAGACGCAAGCAATGTAGGAACTGGAGCTGTTTTGTCACAGAAAATTGGAGACGATGAGAAAGTGGTGGCATACTTCAGTAAAGTTCTGTCAAAGCCGGAGCGGAATTATTGTGTCACGAGGAAGGAGCTGTTAGCTATCATCAAGGCTGTGAAACATTTCCACAAGTATTTGTGTGGACAACCATTCCTGATTCGCACTGACCATGCTGCTGTAAAATGGTTATTACAATTCAAATTTCCTGAAGGACAAGCAGCAAGATGGATAGAGATCCTGCAGAACTACGACTTCAAAGTTGAACACCGCAAGGGAAGGATCCATGGTAACGCTGATGCCTTGTCTAGAAGACCCTGTATAGAAGAGTGCAAGTCATGTAGCAGAACTGAGGGAAACGAGGCAATGAAAGTGAACCAAATCAAGTTCCAAACTCCTGACGATTGGTGTACCGAGGCAATGAAAAGAGAGCAGCTAGAAGATCCAGCTATGGCACCAATATTGAAATGGAAAACCGAGGGAAGGCGACCGGAGTGGAAAGAGGTCGCGCCTTTAAGTACGGAGGTGAAATGCTACTGGGCGCAATGGGACTCACTAATTATGGACAACGGGATACTAAAAAGAAAATGGGAGTCCGCTGATGGAAAGAAAGTGTTAGAGCAACTGGTGCTGCCATCAAGTCGAGTAGAAGAGGTACTGGGAAAGTTGCATGGAAGTATTTCGGGCGGACACCTGGGAGTCAATAAAACCCTGGCTAAGGTAAGGGAGAGGTTTTATTGGGTAAGGTATCGAACCGACGTAGAGCAATGGTGTCGGCGATGTGATACTTGTGCGGCGAGCAAAGGACCAAAAACTAGAGCTCGAGGAGAGATGCAACAGTACAATGTGGGTGCCCCAATGGAGAGAATTGCTATAGACATCGCGGGGCCATTTCCGGAAACGACAAAAGGTAACAAATACATCATGGTGGTGATTGATTACTTTACAAAATGGCCGGAAGCTTATGCAATACCGAACCAGGAAGCAGTTACGGTCGCGGAAACATTAGTCAATGAATGGGTTTGCAGATATGGAACACCGCTCGAGTTGCATACAGACCAGGGAAGGAATTTCGAATCTCAACTGATGGAAGAGCTGTGCAGAACACTCGGCATTAGAAAAACACGAACTACACCTATGAACCCGCAGTCAGATGGCATGGTAGAACGATTCAACCGAACCATGGAAGAACATTTGTCAAAGGTAGTAGAAGCCAACCAAAGAAATTGGGACAAGGATCTTCCGTTATTCTTGATGGCCTATCGTAGCGCAGTGCACGATACGACAAGTGAAACGACAGCGAATATTATGTTCGGAAGAGAACTACATCTTCCTAGTGACATCGAGTTTGGCATCCCTGGAGGTCTGGTATCCACGAAAACAGATTATGTGGGACAACTAAGGGAGAAGATGAATAAAATCCATCAGCAGGTTCGAGACCACATTAAGATTGCCAGTGACAAAATGAAAACCAGGTACGACATAAATTCAAATAGTGGCGGTTTTCAAGAAGGAGAATTGGTATGGCTATACAACCCCAGAAGAACTAAGGGAAGATCACTTAAGCTGCAGCCAGATTGGGAAGGCCCATATAAAATAATCAAACGAATTAATGATGTCATCTACCGCATACAAAAGGGACCCCGTACCAAGATGAAAGTGATACATCTGCAAAGGTTGGCACCGTACCAAGGTAACAGCACTAATGCGATATCTGATATTGTTCGGGACGAACAAAACTAAATGGAGGGCAATGTAATAAACTTCGTCCAGAATGGGTTAATTTTATTTACTCATTCATGAATTAAAAGTTAACTCCTTTTTCAATCTTTTACTTGTATTGCAAATTGTATTGCATAAATTAATGTAAATTAAATTTGTTATACAAATGTTTACATTAATGAATTAAAAGGAGTTATCTAATACATTTTGCATAAATTAAATTTGAGTTCGCTAGTACAAATGCAAGTATGAATGAAAACAGGTGTGGCCTCTTCAAGATGTACAGACTACGTAGTATTGATTTCTAGTGGATTATAGAAGTTTCGATTTATTTATTTTTCAATATAAATAAGCAAACAAAAATATCAGATAGTCAGTTTTAATTTTGCAATTAAAAGTGTTTTACAAACATTCGAAAGTATAAGGAATAATCGGTGGTACTTGAGCCTGGGTACTAATAGTAAAAGAATTTGAACTTAGTGGAATAGTAAATACAGATTTTACGATTCCGAGTATTATTGATTCAAATTGTGGAAAAGCAGTGAAGTTCATCGTGCATTTCTGGAGACCCTGGAATTTATTGCAATTAAAATCGGAAGTTGCTGTAACTGGTTGATAAATAAAGTTTGGGATTTTGTTAACTAAAGATCTGTCTTTTTACTGTCGTATTTGCTCAATAATCTAAAAGAACCAACGAAGAGTCGTTACAGTATGTTTATTGAAATTATAGTATGTGAAATTATAGTGTTTATTAAGTATTTTTACTAGGCGAAAAACCCGTATTTTTATTTTATTTAGGCGATTTCGTCAAAACATCTTAATCTGTTTGGATAGTTTGAGTTGTATTATATTGCTATAGAGTTCGAGGTGGTCGTATATAATTTTCTATGACTAAAAATATGTCGTTTTTTCAAAAGTTTATTTTTAAATAAAACTATTTGTGTTGATTAAATTTGTATTGTTAAATAGAAAATGAGTGTGTGTAATCTTTGCACGCGGTTGAAATAAATTTCTTTGGCTACTGTGGCAGGTATTAATAAAAAGATGAAATATAAAATAAATATGTCATATTGCAATTTAGAGTTGCATTTCTTGATAATATAATTTACAGCATGTGCATGTGTAATAAAAAGCAATATTTACATAATGTATTACAAAGTCAATTCAATTCAACTTTGATCAGAGGGACGCCGGTTTGATTCCCGAACCGACCGGAATTGAGATAAAACTTTTGTTACGGATCTTTCACTTTTCAAAGCAATTTTTCATTCTATTCAATTGAAAACATTCATTTTTAGAGTTTTTTTTTTTTTTTTTTTTTTATGGCGTTCATGCTCCGTGTAGGAGCGTTGCCAGGTTAATCAGCTTTGAATATTCACCACGGTCATTCGCAACAGCGACATAATTACCATGGCAGCCGATTTTTTTAAGGTCGTTTATTACGTCAGTCTCCCATTGTAGTCGTGGTCTACCTCGCGGTCTACCACTCCCTGGGGTACTAACGTACATTTTTCTAATCATTCCAGACTGTGAATCGGCTCGTAGAACATGCCCAAACCAAGCAATCCTATTAGAACGGATACAACCTATTATATCAGGACCCTCAAGAAGGTCTCTGATCTCAAAGTTATACCGGGTTCTATACTCTCCATGGTCTGTCTTAAGTGGACCAAAAATGTAGCGTAGGATCTTACGCTCAAATACAGATAAATGCGATTCGTCATTTTGTGTAAGGGTCCACGTTTGTAACCCATACATCACAACCGGTCTAATCAATGTCTTGTATAACTTGAGCTTGGTGTTAGTTGATACATACGGTGATCCAAGGAGAGGTTTAATTGAGTAGAAAGTTCGATTACCTGCAGCGATTCGAGCTTTAATATCTGTAAGTATGCTGTTGTTTGAGTCAAGCATTGATCCCAAATATTTAAACGATTCAACTCCCTCAATTCGTTAATCGCCGCACATCAAATCTTTCTTCTCAGCCTCTCTTGAAACATTCATATGTTTGGTTTTATTGTAGTTAACTTGCAAACCAATTTTCCTAGCACCACTCTCAAGCGACTTGAAAGTCTCACTCATAACAGCTTCACTTCGGCCGAGGATGACAACATCATCAGCGTAAGCAATCATCTGTACTGAGTTTATTGACAAGATATTGTTATTAGTCGGTAGTTTCTTTTGACGGCACACATATTCCAAGGCTAGATTAAAAAGTATAGGAGAGATAGCATCACCTTGTCTTAAACCGGAGTCGACTTTAAAAAGCTTTGATATTTCGTTCTCTACTCGCACACAGCATTGAGAGTTCTGTACTGTCATTTTGCATAGTGATACCAGTTTACCAGGAATTCCCATTGACACCAGAGCAGACCATAGAGTTTCTCGTTCGAGAGAGTCGTAGGCCTGCCTGAAATCAATGAAAAGTTGGTGCACAGGTATGTTGAACTCTCGACACTTTTCCAATATCATCCTTATCGAGAAAAGTGCATCGGTGGTACCTCGGCCCCGCCGGAAACCACACTGATATTCTCCAAACAGTTGTTCAGCAAAAGGATTGATTTTGGATAGCAAAATGTAGGAAAAGATTTTATATGCTGTGCAGAGGAGGGCGATTCCTCTGTAGTTTGCACATTGTAGGCGATTACCTTTTTTATGGATTGGTATCAGCATAGCTGTGTTCCAGTCCTGTGGCATGGTTTCAGTCCTCCAGATCATTTGAACAAGTTTAAACAATCTTAAGGATAGAGTTTCGCCACCATGTACAATCATTTCGGATGTTATATCGTCGATACCAGGTGCTTTATTGCATTTTAATTTTGACAGCGCCGCATCGAATTCCTCTCTGGTGGGTTCTTCTACATGTACCTTTGACGCACGAATAAGCTTAGCTCGTCGCCCGACTTGTTGCTGGTCACTTAAGTTGAGAAGATTCTCAAAATAAGCGGCCCAAGTATCTAAAATATTTTTAAGGTCTACTTGTAGCTCCCCATCTTCGTTTTGAATAGCAGTCGATCTAGTTTGAGGGCCCTTCTTTAAGGTTTTAACCTGTTGAAAGAAGTTACGCGATTGATGTTCCTTATTGAAGCTTTCAATCTCCTCACACTGTCTCTTCCACCATTCTCTCTTCGTTCGTCTACATAGCTTTGTAACGGCTTGTCTTGCCAGTTTATAATTCTCCTTCGTGGACCTGGTGTTGCGTCCTTGTAGACACTTCAGATAGCAATCTCTTTTTTATTGAATAGCATCAAGGCATGCTTGATCCATCCATGGCTTCTGGGAGTGGTTCTGTGGTCGTCCAAGTATTCCCTCAGCAGCGCTTAAAACAGCATCTTTGAGCAAATACCATGACTTATCGACGTCTCCATTAATGGTTTCTGATTTCTCCAATGTTTCGGCAATATGGATTTGATATCTCTCTTCTGTTTCAGCATTCTTTAATGATGAGATGTTAAAACGTTTCCGTTGATTGAATTTTGGAATGCCTGGATTTGGGAAGTGGAACCTTATCGTTGCACATACAAGGAAGTGGTCACTTCCAATGTATGCACCTCTAAAGGATTGCACATCCAGAACGCTCGAAAAGAAACGTGTTGTTACTAGAACGTGATCAATTTGATTTCGAGTATTTCCATTCGGTGAGACCCAAGTCTGCTTATGAATCGATCGATGCGGAAAGAACGTACTGGCAATTCTCAAATTATTTGATAATGCAAACTCAGTCATTCTCTCACCATTATCATTCGAATTCAAATGCAGGCTGTTGGGACCCACCACATTTCCATAAGAGATATCTCTTCCAACCTGTCCATTAAAGTCACCAAGAACCATAATGAAGTCGCGTGTTGGTGTTTGTTTTATAACCTCTTCCAGTGCTATGTAGAAATTATCCTTCTCGTCGACGGTCTTAGCTTCAGTAGGTGCATGCACGGCAATAAGAGAAATATTGTTATATGTACCGCGTACACGTAGGTAGCAGATCCTCTCACTGACCGGGATGAATTTCATCACGGCTTCTTGTATGCGTGCACCAACAAGAAAGCCAGTTCCAAATTCTCTTCGAGAAGGATGACCACTACAGTATAGAGAGTGACTATCCAAATCTTGTTTTCCGATTATCGGCTGTCTAATTTCTTGTAGAGCAATAATATCCATCCTATACCTCTCAGCCTCTGTTTCTAGACTTATAAGAGCATCAGGAGCGCTCAGGCTGCGCACGTTCCACGTTCCGATTCGGTAGTCTGGTCCTTTTTCACGTCCAGGTAAAATTCTGTTGTTGTTTCCGGGTCTGTTTTTCTGGTTCTGATAACCAAATTTAACATATTAGTTTTTTTTCCGGGGTTAGGGTGTTAACCTTAGGCCCAACCCAAATTGTCGTGAATGGGTCCGTTCTGCATATTAAGGTCACCAGAAACAACCTTTTTACATGTTTATATAGCGAGCCGCTTGATTCAAGACAGACGCCCGCTCCAAGCCGCCCCTGACATGGAGAACAGACGCTTGAGTCGCATTGGTTGTAGAGCGCCAATTCGCCGTGATGTAGCGTCATTGACTAAGCAGTTTTTACTCTGCTTGTCTCCAATACACCAACCTAATTCTGTCAGCATTACCCAGGCAGCACGGCGTGGACGTCGAATTTCGGATTTCGCTACTTAGAGTCTTAGAATTCTCAATTATTATCATAATTGAAATATGAAATTAGAGGTTTATGACAAATTTGCTAAATTTATTGAAAAACTGCATCAATTGTTGTACCAAATCTTGTTGTTAAATTAAGTGGACATGTATTCATCGTGAAATTCAATTTGTAATACGTTGTAAGACTTTGTAAAACATGTAAATATGGCTTTTTATTACCCATTGTTGTAAATTATATTATCAAGAATATTAGAAAAAAACTCTAAATTTCAATATGACATATCTTTTTTATTTTATTTTAAATATTTTTGGTAATACCTGCCACAGTAAACAAAGAAGTTTTACTTCAACAGTGTGCAAAGATTACGCACTTCATTTTTTTACAGTAATATGAATTAATAGAATTATAACTTAATAAATGTCTTAAAACTTTTAGTTAAAAGTTTTTTTTCCATTATTTAGTTAAGTTGGCAAAATATTTTTTAAACGATTGTCGATCAAATGTGAGATTTGTTTTCTGTCAAACTGAATTTTCTGTCTCCAAATATTAAGTGTTGTAAAAATTAAAACTATATCGGTCGGCTCATCTTTTAAAACGTTATTTGGAGGAGTTGAGAGTAGACATTTTGAAACAAAATTATTTTTGACCGTCATGAGTAATGAAAACGGCGAAATATTTTTCTATTCTACATTAATTTTTTTTTTGTAATTTTTAAAAGCAAAATTTATTATTAAAATTTATTATTAACGATTTATTATTAAAATTGTGTTTTTGAATTATCTTACTATTTCTAAAAGAGAGATTTTGTAAACAGAGAAATGAAAAAACATGGTGTTCGAAGGTTGCCGATATTGTAACAACTAACAAAATTAAAAATCAAGATTTGTGTTTTTTTCGAACGCAATAACCAGCCGGAAGGATTGAAGAATATTCTTAAAAATTATATAATTAATATTTGCAAACACAAAGAAAATTTGTCAGGAGATTTTACGAAAATTTAAAAAAGTAAATTGGGAAAAAACAACAAAAGCAACAAAATTTGGTTCAAACATTTTACGGGTGAAAACCGCTAAGCCCGAAAACGGGTGAAACCGCTAAAAAAACAGGAACTAGTCAGTTCATTAGGCAAACCAGAAAATACAAAAGATACTGTGTTAGAATAAAAATTAAATATTAGTAATACGT
This sequence comes from Diogma glabrata, assembly GCA_963693315.1. Classification (NCBI taxonomy): domain Eukaryota; kingdom Metazoa; phylum Arthropoda; class Insecta; order Diptera; family Cylindrotomidae; genus Diogma; species Diogma glabrata. The sequence continues at coordinate 214,390,673 of OY856186.1, forward strand.
ACATCAAATTTAAATAGAAACTTCAAAGTTCTATTTGGTCGAACAAGTACAAACGATACCGACATTTAGAGGTAAACCAACGCCAGATACATATATCGAGAAGGGAATTTTTTATCCAGATTATCTCTCATTATCGTTTCACGAGAATATCTCGAAAATAACATTTATTTTTCAAACACAAACAAATATCAAGTCTGTTAAATTTCAACTTATTTGAAGGGTCAGATGAAGTATTTTTCCGTTAATAATTTCTTTTTATAATGATTTTTTCGCAATATTAGTTTTACACTATCATCACGAATTCTTAAGTCTTCACTCGAAAATTTTGTAAAGGTTTGTGCAGAAAAAACATATAATCAAATTCTAAAGGAGCTTTCCGAAGAGAAAATGAAAAATGATTTCGAATTGCAAAATTCAAATGATTTTCATATATGTACTTAAGCTTAATTGCTCACAAAAAACCCCTCCATATAATCAAATGTTTCAGTATGTAGTAGGAAATACTTTTTAAATAATTAGTCTCTCAATCTTTAATTTCATATAAGTTTTAAACTATTTCAATATACATATTTGAGCAACATATTTTTCTCATGCTAATAAGCTTCTAATCTAATAAATTAAGTTGAATAAAACTAGAAAATAAATGTTTTTCCTGTTTGAGGGAATTCAAAATTAACAATTAGAACTACAAGGGGTCGACAACAGTTGAAAAATATTAACCTTCGACTTGGTGTTCATAAATATATTACTTCGGTTGAGAAGTTTACATAGTTTGTAAAGAAAATACACAAAATTGATTTCATTTAATTAATATAAATTTTAAAACTAAAAATTTTATTTTGAAGAAAAATTATAAAATAGGATGGTTTTTGGAATTATAAAAAAAACATAAATACAACTATATTAAAATTAAAAGCAAAAATTGGTGTTTTTGACCATACAACGAACCACTATGCATATCCAACTAGCGTCACCATTAGAACTCCATACACTGAGCCCACTGGAGTCTAGACATATGCGGTAATTATAAGCGAATGCAAATCATTTAAGTTCAATTAGAAATTGGAAAGCATGTTTCGTATTGGAGCTAAACAGTTACAATAGCATCAAAATTCAGGTTCCTATATTGTTTGTTTACGATATAACGGTTTGTTTACTATTGTTACGTTTTTCCAAACTTACTTCGAATTGGCCTTACTCTCAATTCGATAAACGCAATTTCCAATCTCCTTCTGAGTTCGATCACTGATTAGTAAGCAAACACACCAGGTTTTATTAAGTAATCCACACCTTAATTGTTCCACAACAACTGGAAACAATATAGCACGCAATATTCCTCACTAGAATATTCTTTCAACAGCTTTAGAATCTCCAACGGTTGATTGTAGAAATTTCCAGTTCACAGCGTCTAAAATAGTACACAAAATATTTCTGCTCAATAACACTTGAAACTTTATTTACAAAAACTAATTTTAAAATAACTTCTATTAACACGATTTTATATGTATGGTACAATGTTTCGTTTACAATTAATTTTTCTTAAACTATTTCTAATATCGCATTTTATACGATTCTGCATAATTCTATAAATCTCGATTATTCGAGGTCACTTTTTAGAAACATTAAAAACATATTGGAACATTCGATTATTTCACGTTATGTTGATTTGATTCATAAAGTAATTTAATTGTATTTCATGTTGACCCTTTTTCTTAGAAAAGAATGTGACCTTGTTCTATTTTTGAAATATTGTACATTAAAAATTAAGTTTTTGTATTTCATTGCGTTTATGTAGAATTGATAAACTATATAATTTCCCATTTACTACATGCAGTTTTACTTTAAATTTTTACACTTTACTTTATTTCTTTAACCAAATATGTACTCACTTATCTAGTTCAAACATAGTCAGCCAAATCAATAGTCCTAAACTAAAAACTTCATCTAATATTTTCAAGAAGTATCATTTATTCATCATGAAAAATATCAAGTTTTAACGCTTCTCAAATCGAGCATATCATAACACCAACATAATTTCTAAAATTATCCCAATACCACATTCATTTCAGGGATGATCAATCAAAAACCAATTTATACTTTTTTTTATTTTATAAAAATAAAAAAAAGTTAAATATAAATTAATAAGCTTATTCTTTCCCCATTACTAATGTCATAAAAGAAATGAAGGTCTGTCAAACTTCAAAATTAAAACTTTTTTTAAAGCGAATTAAATTTCAAAGCACGGTCATCAATTTCAATATAAATTTTAAATTTGAGCTTTTTACTAATTGTGTAATAAATGTAGACGAAATTTAGGAGAATTGCTTTTTAATTTAATCAGTTTTATTCTATGTGTTGTGTTATTTAGGCAACATGTTACATGACAAGCAAACAAACTGAAGTAATTATCTTTTAAGATTGTTTGTTATTAATATTATTTATTTGAGACATATCTCTTAAGGGTGAATAAGTTTCAAAACTGAAGTTGATAGTGATTTTGTTGTTTGATTTATCATATTTGTTTGTGGTTTTTGATTGATATATAAAATAAAATTGTTTGTAAGGTTGTTCGAGCTTGAGGCAATTGTATATGGTTATGATTTTATATTTTTGATTTAGTTTCTTTGATCATCGATCTAAGATATTCCATTTTAATTAAAATTAAATCCAATTTTGTTTATCCAATTAATACTTGTTCGATTTTCTTTTTTACATGCTCAAGTCGAATCAACACAAGTCAAGTTGAAATGAAATCATTTTATTTAAAATTAAACAAATAAATTTATTTTAAATATTTTTGAAAACACTTATATCAGTCTTAAAATTTAGTTTTTATTTAATTAATAAAAACAATATTTCGGCACATTGCCATTTTCAAGTTGAAAAAAATATATAAAAAATTATAAAAATAATACACAAATTAGGTTAACAAAAAACTATCCGTATAAAATGAAAAACTAAAAAAGTCTTTTTTTCAACTTGAAAATGGCAATGTGCCGAAATATTGTTTTTATTAATTAAATAAAAACTAAATTTTAAGACTGATATAAGTGTTTTCAAAAATATTTAAAAAAATAAATATCTAACAGTCAAAAATACTAAAATATAAATTTATTTTATTTTTCTATCTACCAACTATTTTATATGGACATAAAATATTTGCATTTTTATGATAATAAAATATTTTAGATAAGGAAAAATTTTATGTTAGAGAGAAGAAATTCAAAATATTTTAAGAAATTATTTGTTTTCTGGAAAATTTAATCTATCTTTTAAATAACTTTTTGTCAAATTAGTTGTTTTTAATTGTATCTGTAAAACTGTTTTCACACCTAACCTACATTTTGAATAACTAGCCAAAGTGTAAGTGTTAAATTACATCGGTCAATGAATGTACTTTCCATATTTCTCCTGAGTGGATGCACTGCAGCTAAGACCGCCAACCAGAAAATTACATTTGCACTAGCTGTTGTCCTATATTGAATGGTGGCGTGTTTGTTTATTTATTGTCAGTGTTTATTTATTTAATCGTATGATTTAGGCCGTGTGTCAATACAGCTAAATCTAAAACTAAATTTTCTTACCATATGGTAAAAAAAATAGCCTATGTTGAATTTATTACCAAATTTTGCTTAAATCTAAATTGTGACATATCAATATAATTGTCTTTGTTTTTAACAAAAAAAAGTCAGACAAGTGCGAATAAAATTCGCTCGCCAAGGGTTCCATGAATGTAAAAGTACACAATATCAAAAATAATTGTCAAAAAGTTTTGTTGTTATGTCGTTATATTGCCAGGCCATAGACGCATAACAAAATAAATGTTTAATCGTAAGTGTCAGTAGCAAATTACAATCGAGCAACACATTGATAAAAAATCACACCAAAAATGTTGCTTCAGGATAAATCTTATCCATAGCTGTTTATTTTAACTCAAGAAAGATTCAATTACACCAGCTTGTAAATGGTTTAAATTTGAATTTTTTTTTCGGTGAATCAAGTGTCCATTACGAAGTCTCAAATAATTATATTTTTGGGTGTTTAGGGGACGGGGTTGGAGAGGGCAAAAAAATCTTTTTTGACAAAAGCGAGTAGGGTGTCATTTGAAAGAGCAGAAATCATTGCAATTTTTTTAGAATTTGGCGGTGCACAGTTTTTGAGTTATTGTGAAAAAAAGGTAACTTTCAGACCGTTCCGCACCCTACGCTTCAACGATGATTGACAGAAAAATTTGAAAAAATTCATAGAGACAGGAAGATTGGTAAATTTGAATGAAAATCATAGCGAAGTCTCAAATAATTATATTTCTGTGTGTTTAGGGGATGGGTGTACGGAGAGTAAAAAAAACCATTTTTGACCCAAGCGAGTTGGTGTCATATGTTGGTGTCATATGAAGGAGCACTTAATATAAGAAACCTTGCAATTTTTTTAGAATTTTGCAATGCACAGTTTTTGTGTTATTGTAAAAAAACTATTTTTAGTATGTAGCCTCTCCACCCCCCTAAATATGACTTTCATACAAAATTTATCAAATTTCCTAACTCTGTGAATTTTTACAAATTTTTCTGTCAATCAGTGTCGAAACATATTGGTGGGAACGGTCTGAAAGTTGCACTTTTTTGACAATAACTCAAAAATAAAAGAAATTCTTAAAACAATTGCAATGATTTCTAAATTTGGTGCTCTTTCAAATGACACCCCACTCGCTTTTGTCAAAAAAGATTTTTTTGCCCTCTCCAACCCCGTCCCCTAAACACCCAAAAATATAATTATTTGAGACTTCGCTATAATTTTTATTCAAAATTTACCAAACTTCCTAACTCTGTGAATTTTTTCAAATGTTTTTGTCAATCAGTGTCGAAACGTAGGAAACGGTCTGAAAGGTGAGGTGTAAAATGTAGAGATGTAAAATTCCAAAATAAATTTTTAAGGAATACTGAAATGAAACTTTTTGATATGATACAATACTTGAATCTATAAAAAAATGTATTTTCTCAAATTTTCTCTAAATTTTTTGTGGCGAATATAAACATCAAAAATTAGTTTTAGACTTGAAAAATTTAGATTTAGCTGTATTGAGACACGGCCTTAAAGACAGAGACAAAAAATGTTTACAAAACCACAAGTCCCCTACTAAATCTCTCAAATAATTAATGCCTTCTACAGGGACCTCGTGTAACTTATTTATACCAACATTGAATTTGAGTAAGGGGCATTCATTCACCATGTGGTTCGTTGTTTGAAACACTCCACACATACATAAAGGTGAGGGATATAAGCCCCACTTGTTCATTAGGTAATTGTCAGTGTTCATTATACTGCATAAAAAACTTGTGAATTATTGAAAATTGATATAAAGAATGTAATTTAATTGCTTTCATTCGGTTTAAACGTTTAGAACAGATCGGATTTTTATTCCTATCAATAACATTTGTATTATTTTATCACATTTATTTATTTGTCTTGAATACCTTGTGAACTGTATTCGTTGTTGTTATAAGTAATTATAATTCTTTTGTTGTGTTCCTGTTATGCAATTGTTGCCGAATATTTTTAACTTTCCGATAATTCGATATTCGAAATCGGAATTGTTATGATATTTTTACGTTTCACGACCTCTTATGCTATTTTTAGCTGTGCCTGTGTATCGTAGTATGTGAGGACAAATTTATACAACGCTTTCTCAACAACGAATGACCTAATTTAAACGGCACAACCGATGTATCGTCGTTAAACTTAGAGCCCAGTCATTTCTACTAAAATCGAAGCGTTTGTTTTTTACTGGTTTCCAAAAAACTGAAAATCATCTCTTGCAAATATCATGAGAATAAATAATGCTTTTAAAATCATTGACCCACCCTTTTGTTTGTCATCATGTCAGCCATTTATAGTGAAATTTGTATAAACAAAATTTGTATAAACGAAAATAACACCAATATTTTCAACATTTTTATTGATAGCACAAAAAACAAGATAGGTTCTTTGAGTTATTTATGAAAATGTGAAAAAACTTATTTTCGTTCCGCAAACACATGGGATCTTTATGAAACTTCGGTATTAAAATGAGCTGCAAGCGCATCCTGGTGTACTTGAATATAGAAGACTTGAGTTATTTTCACAGAGGGGTCACAGGAGAGTGGATCGCCCGAAAAACTTTATATTTGGAACTTCAATAAAACTCAGGCCTGACATTCGATATTGTTGAAAGTTGGAAAATAATATGTTTGTAATGTTTATAGTAATTTTGCAACTTTATACACTTTAACTTCTTATTCTTTTTTATTTTATATTCTTTTAATGATATCACAGTAGCCTACAGTTATGTAATATGTAGTGTATTTGACGAATCTTTGTAAAATCGTTTCAGCTAACATCAAAAAGAACCAATTAGCAGCTTTAGGAGTGTCTTGCACAAAGTGAGTGGTGTCTATCAAACAAATGCTGATTTTTTAGTTGACCAATATGTGAAGTTGTTGTGCATGGGCTGATTTTTGATATTGACCTTTTAATGATATTTTCACGTTTCAAGACTTTTAATGATATTTTCACCTTTCATGAAGCAGTCTAGACCACTTATTTTAGTTCACAGCATGTGTGTATATTGTGTCCGTCTAGAAAGTTAACGCAAAAATTTCCATAAAAAAAATGTCTAAATAATGATTGAGAGATTCAACTTAAGTAGATAACTGCTGATGAAATCTCAACATCGAAATAAAATCGTCTTGGTGGGGTAGTGTATAGCGTATCTGCCCAAGGATCCGAACTCAATGGCATTGATAAGGTTACGAGTTTGAATCCCAACTGAAACACGTAAAGAGAGCAAAATGGAATATTTCTGAGATAAATTCAACCAAACCATACATAAATCCAACCATAGTTATTTGAGTTCAATTGCTCACAAATCCAAATAATCACAAATTCCCCATAATGTTCTCTAAATATGCAAGCATATATATGACAATTATTAACCAAGTGTCGATTATTGATTTCGCATTGATTGAAAATAATCAATAATGACTATACACCGTAACTTAGAATATTGACTACAGTAGAAATATTACATACATCATATGAATTTAAACAATGGTACGGTCTAGAAATTTAATCCAAAAAATCTTCATTAAAAAATTAATAACATTTCCATAAAAAAGAAGTTTCAAGACGTCCTGAAGCTGTCTAAACCACTTATTTTAGTTCACAGTATGTGTGTATATTGTATCCGTCTAGAAAGTTAACGCAAAAATTTCCATAAAAAAGATGTCTAAATGATGATTGAGATATTCAACTTAAGAAGATAACTGCTGATGAAGTCTCAACTTCGAAATAAAATCGTCTTTGTGGGGTAGTAGATAGCGAGGATCCGAACTCACTGGCATAGATAAGCAGGGGCCCTATTCCTGAACACATAAATGTGAATTTTGACAATATTGTGAAGTTTGTATTGCATAACATTAAACGGTAACGGACAACGGTAACGATTTTCCGAAAAACGAGTTTTACAATATTGTCTAAATTCAATTTTTACAATATTGTGAAATTCGTTTTTCGTAAAATCGTTACGGTTACCCTTGTATGTTATGAAATACAAACTTCACAATATTGTCAAAATTCACATTTATGTGTTCGGGAATAGGGCCCCTTGGTTACGAGATCGAATTTCAACCGAAGCATATAAAAAGAGAAAAATAAAATTTTTCTTTGAGATACATTCAACCAACCCTTTTAATTGAAAAAATTCAAATTACTTCCATAGTTACTTGAGTTTAATTGCTCACAAATCCGAATAAATATGAACTTATGTTTCTTATCTTCTTGTTTGAACAATTACTTTCGACTTGTTAAAAAATTCATATTTTAGAATTCAGATTTAGGTAAGATTTAGCATAAAAATTTCAAATTTAACGCAAAACGAAATATAATAATTCTCCATAGAATCATATTATATTTGATTAACTTTCCCTCGCCACAAATAAAGAAATCAAAATTAAATTAATATCTCAATTAATTTCGATCTTCTCCAAAAGGCCCAAACAACAAATCTATCACATTTAATATTAGACAACAGTCATAGATTATTCAAAGAGAGAAAATATACGAACTACTGAAATATAAATTAATAAATTATTCAGGTATTTCAACTTTTCAGGCAACCACCATTAAACACAACACAGTTATTTTCTTTTTCGCTGTATCATCACCCAAAACAAATTTAACTTAATTATTATTTTTCCCTTAATTTTCCTATATTTTGAATAAAAGTAAATTCAAACAAATTTGCATAATTTTTGTAGTGGTCATATAATAGTTATTTAACTGTAAGCAGTTTGTCTCCATTTTTTGGCTACACATTAAAACTCAAAAAGTTTGGATTAACATTCAAATGTTTTTAGCTGTAAAGAAAAGTATACGGGTATGTACATATTTTACACTAATTTCTTAACTTGAAACTTTGTTATGTTTCAAGCAGCCAAATTCTGTAACTGTGAAGCGGTGAAGTGATAAAAATTTCTTCGTTTCTTTTCATTAAAAAACTTATCACTTCACTGCTTCACAATTACAGAATTTGGCTGCAGGATATTAGTTGTTATTGAATGATAAAAAATGGAAAAAGATAAGAAAAGTTGATTGATTAAATGCTTTTGAGTGGTTTGCATTAATGTAAAGTAAGTATTTTTTTTAGATATTTAAAGGCCTGATTGTTTTTTTAGCACAAAAAAAAAATAGTGAACATAGGTTCGCGGCACCATTTTAAAATATAAAACTCCATATAAAAAAAGATAAAAAATTTAATTCAAACACTAATCCACTTTTTTTGCAAATGGCAAGGTTCATTATTTTTCGCATATGGCGTCAAATAAACAGTCTTAGAATATCAAGGGTTTTGAAGGTGTAATAAAATGTTAGTTATACGAAAAGGCAATGGTTTGTTTGTATATGAGTGATACTAAGTTGCTGAAAGAAATTAAAAAATTCAAAATTATCGTCCAAATTATTATCAAATTTTCATGGATTAAAAAATAAGCAAATGACACCCTACTCTGGGTGGAGCACTAAAATCAAAAGTATAAAGCCTTAAGAGCTCCTAAATAGCTCTTAATTATGAGCCTATGCCCGATCCTCTAGAGTTATTTTTAAGGTGTGGGGGGCTGAGTGAACGTTTGCTCCCTTCATTTTCAAATGAAGATTTCTGCTTAGGGGGTCGAGCTCAAAATTTTATTTTTGGGTTTTTGAAAGCTCCTAAATAGCTCCTAATTCTGAGCTAATATTTTTTTATTTTTGCGTGGTGGGGACCAAACTAGCTTAGGGGTTGTTTTAAGAAAGGGGGTGGAGCTCTAAAATCAAAAGTAGACGGCCTTAAGAGCTCCTAAATAGCTCCTAATTATGAGCCTATGCCGGATCCTCTAGAATTATTTTTAAGGTGTGAGGGGGCTGAGTGAACGTTCACTCAGCCCCTAAGTTTCAAATGAAGATTTCTGCTTAGGGGCTCGAGCTCAAAATTTTATTCTTGGGTTTTTTGAAAGCTCCTAAATAACTCCTAATTTTGAGCAAAAATTTTTTTATTTTTGCGTGGTGGGGGGCCAGCAGAACAGAGGTAAGTTACGTTACGTTTATACAAAAAAAGTATACATCTACAATTTTGTCCGTTTAACAGTTTAAATTATTATCTTTATTTCATTCTTACTCATGAAAAATTTAAAATTGAGAATTCTTGCATGTAAATTTTATTACGAAAATGAAATAAGGAACGGAAAAACCATTACCAAATTTTTTAATATTTCATTGCGATAATTTTTGTAATATGTCGTCAAGAATACCATTTTAGGATATTCGTAATGCTTTGACACTAACTCGGTACCGGAAACTTTCGTAATGGTTCAAGAATAGGGCCCCTGGTTTTTCTTCTTTTTATTTCGTCTACCTTAAACTAAAAAAACATTAGTTGAAACCAACATCTCCAAATGACATTTCACGATCTTATGATTGCGAATTGCGAATGCGAAATTTGAATTTGCATAGCACCATGGTGCTATTTTTTAGTTCTTTTAAAAAATTGCAGGTGAGTAGTACTTAATCAATATTTTTAATCCACAAAAGCCACAAAAAAAGTCAAAAATATTCTATCGAGTGCCCGGTAACCTAATTTTAACAACTGTGTAGGAAATACACAACGTAAACAAGAACCCGAAATCTCATTCAAAGATTTTCATATTATCAGTAAAAATGACTAGATATAAATTTAATTGAGTTGATTTAAAAAGAAAACAGATAAATTGATTGGCCCCCTGAAGTCACCCTGAAAAATGTTTGAAAAGTTAAAATTTTATATAATATGACAAGGAATAAAAAAAATATTAATTTATCATCAAGTTGTGTAATAAATAAATAAATAAATAAATAAATAAATAAATAAATTAGTGAATCCATGGGAGGGCTTTTATTAAGAAAAGGTAATCCTTAAACAATATTGTCAAAACATGTATATGAAGAAGATAAAGTAGTATAAGTAGAATGTCGTGTTGATTGGACACCCTCTGCCCAGGTGAGCTATTACGAGCTTTATTACATTTTTGTAGATTTCACGTTTCGTATTTACCGTTGGTTGTAATTACAGTGCGATTTTCAAAAGGTTAAAAAAGAAATTTAATGCAACGCAAATATTAACCTAAAGATTAAATTTTTATTTGAAAATAATTATGGTAAAACAAATATTTATCTTAACAAAACCTTTTTGTCACTAATTTATTTTCATTTGGCCAACAATTTTTTCTCAGGTTTGGTTTTCCCAAACGAAAATTATATCATATTAATGTGTAAGTTGTATTTTTGGGTTTGTGAAAAACAAACGAAAAAAAACCGCAATTAGATGAAAAAAAAACATCTTTGTCAGACAACATCCAATGTACGTCACGAATATGAAAATTTCTAATTAATTTTATCAGAAATTTTCAAATTAAATTTACTTATCTAAGCATTCATAAATTTGATTGATTGCATTAGACTTGTCGTAATATTTGTTTGGAATTTTATGAAATTGAAAAAAATTTATTTTAATGAAAAATGTTAATTAGCTTTCAAATTAATTTCAACGTTGAGTTATTTGATTTAAGAGTATAAAATAAATCGAAACATTCAGACATTCGTTTTTTAAAGAAGTGGGAATTAATTATTAGTTTAGATTGCATTGAATTAACAAATTTGAATTTAGCTGAAAAGATCAGCAGTTGTGACCATCAATCGATTTTTTTCGGATATATAGTCTTACTTAATTGATTTGATTAAATTTGCTCGGACAAACTTAAAATTATTTTTGTCCAATTTATCGTCGATTGTTTCACGTCTTTTATCCAAATGAGTGTCATACTTATTATATTCCAAAACTAAACCACTAAGCTCTCTGTCAAGTGGAATCATTCTGTATTCTGCTCTATTAAAAAACCATATTCAACTGAATTTATATTTATTTCTTCAGTTTAAAAAATCGAAACAGTCCCGACACCTTTATGAAACTTCTTCGTGACCCTTTTCTCAAAGTTTTGATTAACTTTCCTCCAAAGAGCGTGACGTCATATAGGAACAGTTAGAACATGACCAGATGCTTTGAGTAACGTTAACTATTAAATGTATCAACCTTATTACTCTGTAGCTTGAAGGAAGCCACAGAAGTTGCGAAATTATATATCAGGTCACTAAGTTTGAAGGGCATTTTTTAAATGAACTAGTATATAGACTTTTGAGCCCATTATGCTAAACTTTTATACACCTAACATTTTTTTTTAACAAACCTTGTGTGCTAAAGTTATATTGTATATCACAACAACGGTCTAAAGCGATGACGTATGTTTTCAAACCTCGCATACTTTGCATATCAAAAAAGGCGCATATATCTGAAAAATGCGACCTAAATTTTTATTAGTCATGTATCCCACAGAGTAATTCTTACTAAGATACCATAGGTTCTTAAATAGATTAGTCTTACTCTTATACTGACATTATGTAGCAAATAGAACTTTTTAAACAAAAAAAGCCCAAGAAAATCAAAGATATACCCTTACACCAGAAATATTATTTCTTGTTAGGTTTGTGTGTTGCATCCATTCATTTGTCTGTTCTAACATAGCCGAGCCAACGCTTTTTTGAGAAATTAAAAACAAAACAAACAAAAATTATATTTTACATTATAAAATCAGAAATTAAAACAAACTAAGACAATTTTCTTTGCCTTATTCCTCGAAGTTGTTAAGAAAAACAAAACATTAAACATCAAATATTATGTTTTCAAAATATTTACAATTTGACATTTTATTAACTACGTATAAAAAGTAAAAACAGTTATCAGATAAGTTTGCATAATTTTATGGGCTGTTATTTACTGTTTTTTACGTATACTCGTTGATATGTATTAAGTTAAAAACAATCGATACCATCCTCTCTATACAAAAACAAAGAAGCAACAAAAAAAACTCTTGCAAAACACATACCAATGTCTTTGAAACGCCTTTGACAAACAAAATAAACATAATCTAAAAAAATGCCAACGATAGCATTATGAAAACATCGATGCTCATCCCAAAATGGGAATCAATTTATCGAACCGAAATAAAAGTTGTAATTACATACTTTATATAATATTATGTAATGTGTATTATTACAACTAAGTACATAAAAACTAAGAATACATATATGCCTATGTCGAAAGAAAATTTAAAAAAAATTAAAATATATCGAAAAAAGCATTAAGAAATTTATCCTATTTCTGAATAAAATATTACATCATTTTCTTAACAACAACAACTTCGATAAATGAATTTTCTTTTAGGGCCATTCCATTTTAAAGTCAACCTTCAAGCTAAATTTTTTTTCTTCACAAAACTGTAACTGTGACCTATAATTTTTTTTTCTAATTCCAATATTGTTATTTTGTTTAGAATGCAATTAAGCGCATGGTTGTGAAAAAGGCTTAATATGCGAATTAAAATATATCTAAAAAGAATATAGCATAGCACAAATATAATAAACCGAATTGTTTTAGACTTTTTATTTTCTGAAAGCTAAAGTTTGGAGTGTCTGAATTGGACTGCTTTGCTTTCCAAATAAATGAGGTAAGCATTCTAAATACATGAATTCTTTTGTGTTACGTTAGTCACGTTACGTTAGTCACACATCATTTAAATCAAAAGCGTCAATTTATGAAAAACTAACAAATTTTTTAAAAAGTTATTGGCTTTTTTAAAAAATACATTAATTACATTGAAGAAACTTATCAATAAATTTTATGTACATTTTCAACATCTAGAAAATTTTGGTTCATAATTTAGGTGTTAATTTAATGGTATAAAAAATGTTACGTTAGTCACATTTACATTTTTATTTAAAAAATATCTAAAAAATTTAATTTAAATAAAAAAGCTTTCTGATTTAGATAAATAAACTCGATTTACATTTTAAAAAGTCAACAAGTGCTTAAAATAATCTTTACTATTTTAGTTATAAGGAAACAAAGTTGTGAATTTCGGTATAAATGTTACGTTAGTCTCTTTGGAATGACCCTTTAAAGTTAAAGCTTTAGTTTTATATAAACATATCAAGAAAAAAGCTTGATAGTCTTATTTAAATGTACATTTTTCTTATCAAATGTTTATATTTAATTTGTGTGTCTAGCATTTGAATTCAAATTGAGTTATTATTGCAAAATAACGTGAAAATGGGTTTCAGTTTATAATAAATTTTATTTGTTTTATTTTTATTTGCTAGCGTTCATTAAGCTATTTGGTAAAAGAAATATAATACAGAAGTCTAAATTTATTCATCCATCAGTTTTGCATATAATAAGATGGAAAAGAATCCGGCTAGAAACTACTAGTATTAAACATCGAACCAATCTTGGGCCAGTATTGGCAAGTCAAGCCTTGGTTAATTAACTTTGGTTTCTGTCTGGGCCAGTTGTAAATGCCTAGACTGAACCAAGATTCAGATTATTAGATTACGCGTTATTCACCAGGTTAATGCATTGTAAACATGTGCAAACCATATATTATGTTTATCTTTATTTTTATATATACGAGACTCCACAACCTCTTCCAAAACATTTAAAGGCGGTCTGGGGAAAACATTGGTTTGGAAGACCTGTCCCAAGTCTCATTTGCCAGACTTGGCCTAAGCATGGTTTGCCAGACTGAGCCCCAGGACATCAGTCCAAGCTTGGTCCAAGCTTTGGCAGTTTGAAAATGTTAAGCCTGGCCGAACCTCAACAACTATGGCGCGGGCTTGGCCCAGGCTTGTTCTATTAGCCTTTTATTACCAAGGTAATGGCGACCTTGTCCACCCGGTGGTTTTTTTTGTATGGGCAATGTTAATATTTTTGTTATTAGTTTCGATTTCTGTAACACTATTAGAATTTTTTCATAAAGCCTTTTAAAAAACAATTGAAAAAATATGGAGAAGCTGAAATCTCAAGCTTTGAGATATCAAGACTTCGGTCTGGGTTAAGGATTTTGATATAGTTTTCGGCAAAAACTTTTATGAGGACATGGTTTTTAGTTTTGGGCAGCGATGTATATCAAACATAACTTTTTGTCAAAGTACATGTATTTTTTATCTCTGTTTAGATATGTATTACAAAACTAACACGAAACATCACGTTGTCGGAAAATTTAACAGATCATATATTAACATAAATTATTGAAATCAGCAAACTACTCAAAAACCTCTCCATTTAGCGTTTCGAGAAAATATTTCAAAATCACAAATTCATATTTCTTTCAAAATTCCAAAAATATTGTAAAAATTAAAAAAAATCAAATATTCAAACTTTTTTCAAACAAAATTTTAAAAATATTTTAAAAATTATTGCAAAATCAAAGATTAAAACTTTTTTCAAAAATTCTAAAAAGTTTGCAAAAATTATAACAAAATCAAAAATTGTAACTTTTGCCAAAATCACAAAAATTATTATAAAAACAAAAATTTAAAATTTTTCAAAATTCTAAAAATATTCCAAAGATTCTTACAAAATCAAAAATTGAAAGTTTTTCAAAATTCTTAAAGTATATATAAAATTCAAAAATTCTATTTTTTTTTTCAAATTCTAAAAATATTCCAAAAATTAGAATAAAATCAAATATTTAAACTTTTTCTAAATTCTAATTTCAAAAATTAAAATTCCAAAAATTCTTAAAAATTCAAAAATTCAAACTTTTTCCATAACTCTAAAAATATTGCAAAAATTATAACAATATCAAAAATTGAAACTTTTTCCAAAATTATAAAAATTATAATAAAATCAAAAATTTAAAATATTTCAAAATTCTAAAAATATTCCAAAAACTATAACAAATTCAAAAATTTCCATGTTTAATTATATTTACGTAAACAACAGCTAAATTTTTTTTCCAAAAAATTATCTGAAAAAATAAATGATATCATTGACACACTTGACAATATTTTTTTGAAAAACTTATAATGAATGCAATAAAATTTTTAATAATAATAATTTCATGTTCATTATACATTTCATTTCATACAAATAACTAGTTTTATTTTTTTTCTAAAATAATAAATGAAAATCACTCTTTTAGAATAAGAATAATAATAAAATTTCATGTCGTACAAATAATTAATTTTATTTTTCCAATTAATTGGGTAAAAAAATAAATAAAAATCTTTCTTTTGGCACACTTGACAACATTTTTTTGACAAACTTATAATTCCATAATTCAATAAAAATAATAAAATTTCATTCCATACAAATAATTAATTTTATTTTTTTCCAAAAAATTGGGTAAAACAAAAATAAAAATCTTTCTTTTGACACACTTGACAACATTTTTTTGACAAACTTATAATGCAATAATCTAGTTTTTGATCTCACATACCAATCCCGAAAAGACCACATACCACCAATCACAAAAGAGTGATCCATTTTTCAGTAACTTCCCATTATGTGATTGATCCCAAATTTAAAAGACAAGTTTGTTGAAGCAGTCAGTACGTATTTTTGAAAGTTTTAAAGCAAAACACTTTATAACACTGAAGAAAAAAAAATCAAAATTTTCTTCACTCTAAAAGACCTTAAACAATTGCACTGAAATCCTCATAATCTGGCTGACCCATTTTGAGCGTAGGAATTTTGGTAATACTGTGTATATCATTATAATCATAGACATCGTACATGTTTGTGTCATTTTTATAAGGATAAAATGCCCTACATTATAAATGATGAATATAAAAAAAATCAAAGTATGACATTTCGTTGTAATTTCAAAGCTTATAGACATTTTTTCTTAAACTTCAAATCGTTATATTGGTGTATGTATTTGACAGATTACATACAGAAATGATAATTAGATATCAGTAATTATGTATTAAATTTTATTACAAAAATGATAATAAAGCAACTATAGTAAAAACAACACAAAACAATCTTGATTTGAAAGAAATAACAATTAAAGTAACGCAAGGAAAAATTATTTATCTAACAAAGCTTCTAGTTAAATAGTATTCTAATCTGTACATCTAATTTTGCCATCAGTGTTAAATTGTTTAAAAAGATATTAAATATTTATTTCTTTATTACAGTTTGAAAGCAAACATAGTTATTAATCAAGATTTAACGTTTGAATATAACCTTTGTTTCCTTGGAACATCGTGTTGTGTCAATGCAAAATTAATTTTTTTGTTTTTAGTTCGTTTTCAATAAAAGTGTGTTTTTTTTATGTTTTTTTTTGTTAAATAAAATGTGTTGTGTATTAGGAACTACATACGCCAATATAAAATAGAACAGTTTTCTCTTAATTTGTATCATTATTTTTTACTTACCAACTTCCAAGTGCTACCGAAAATGACAAAATCGATAAACAAATCTCAGCAGAGTTATTTGAGAAACATCTCCTCTCCCCTAATAAACACATTTTGACTTTTAGGTTTCGGATGATCCAGTGACGAGTTATAGCGTATACGGTAAAACAATTCATAAACGCAGTACAGTACATAACACCCATCGTCCTTTAGGACCATTCACGAAAACTGTTTTTAAAAACAAAATTCTTTAGAAATTGCTCCAGTAGTTTTCTATTTTTTATCGGTTGGACGGATGCTAAATAGACGACCATTATTTTTTCTTTTTTAGAATCGGTATGACCTAAAACGTCGAGAAAAGTCAAAAAAGTGGGGGTAAGATTTTATAATTTTAGTTCAAGATTGTAATACTTAGATCTTTTAAAAAGAAAAACAGACAGTCTTTTAGACATGCCGACAGAAGTTAAAACTTAAAACTGTAGCAGCGTTTTTTGTATAGCTTTTAATTATTGTAACATGGCAAATTAAAATTTCATACGTTGTTATGCGAATAAGATTTCATCGAAAAAATCACCCAATGCGGTTAAATAAGTTTTCACTTCAAAATAAGCACGTTGTAACGCCCGGCCCTATTACAAATTATGAGCGTTGTTTCTGCTCTAAAAATTCGACAATCAATTTTCTAATTCCTATTAATATTCACTATCAACGTGAAATTCAAAGACAAAGAAGAATTTAAAAATTACGATAGAACAGTGTGAGTGCAACAAATCAAACAACAAATTTGTAGATATTTTCTTAATAACATTTCTGTATGCGAGAGAAAAAGATTCATATTCGTGCAAACTGTGAATTGGTTGATTTATTGATACAATCATATGATTTGTCAACCCATCTTTTATTATATTTGTTTTTTTTATTTCAATGATGGGGAATCTGGATCAAACGGTTGTTCAAAAATTGTTTAATTTAGGGGTTTCTTTGACTTTCGCGCTGCCACCTTGTTTTTCTGATTTCTTTTCATACTGAAACTTTTTTACTGTGAATTGATTTGATGTGAAGGCGGGAGAAATAATTCCGTGTGAAGTTGATGAATGAATTGTTTTTATGTGACAGAGATAGATATGAAACCTTCGCTATGTAAAAAAACGATCAAAATGTTCGATCGGATAATATATTTCAAACTATATAACTTAAAAATATTATATTTTTAGGTATTCATATACACATTGGCTATTAAGAGAATTTTTTTGAACAGCCATTCTTTTTTATTGTAAATATATTAAAACTAAAGTTGATAATAGTAATTTATTTATCTAGAACGAAAAGTGAAACTTTAAAGTACGAGCTAGGTGTTTACGGCCGAGGCATCTAGCCGAGGTCAAAATTACTAGTGCGTACCTTTAAAAACACTTTTCGTTTGAGGTAAATACAAAATTTGATTTCATACTGGAAATTTATTAAAATAAAAAGAAATGAGTTTTAAATTTTGCTCAAAAAATTGAGCTTTAACGTCCTAGGACTTTATAAAATTTTATAAAGTCCTAGGACGTTAAAGTTTAACTTTTTGTACCATAAATAATCCGAAAAATGTCGTTTTAGATATCAGTATGAAATAAAAAAAAGTCGGACAAGTACGAATAAAATTCGCTCGCCAAGGGTTCCGTGAATGTAAAACAACACAATATCAAAAATAAACGACATAAAGTTATGTTGTAAAGTCTTTATATCGCCAGACAATGGACGCATAACAGAATAAATGTTTAATCGTAAACGTCAATAGTAAATGTCAATCACATCTACATTGATCAAAAATGTTACTTGAGGTTACATCTTATCCATAGCTGTTTATGTTAGCTAAAGAAAAATTTAACCAGTATTTTAATGGTCTAAATTGGGAATATTTGTTCTATAAATCAGCGTCGAAATATAGGGTGGTATACATACACTTAAAATAGCACTTTTTTTTATCAGTTACTAAAAAACTGTGCATCGCAGAATTCTAAAAAATGTTGCAATGTTTCTTAAATTAAGTGTTCTTTCAAATGACACCCCACTCGTTTGGTTCCAAAAAAGTTTTATTTACCCTCCCCACACCCCTAAACACACTGAAATATAATTATTTGAGAGTTCGCTATAATTTTCGTTCAAAATATAGCAAACTTCCTGTCTCTATGAATTTTTTCAATTTTTTTCTGTCAATCTGTCGAAACGTAGGGGAGGGGAACGGTCTGGAATTTGCACATTTTTTAGAATAACTCAAAAACTGTGTACCGCAAAATTCTAAAAAAAATTGCAAAGTTTCTGAAATTCGGAGCTCTTTCAAATAACACCCCACTCACTTGGGTTTTTCACCCTTCCCCACCCCAATCCCTTAAAAGCACAAAAATATAATTATTTGAGAGTTCGCTATATTTTTCGTTCAGAGTTTATCAAACTTCCTATCTCTGTGAATTTTTTCAAATTTTTCTGTTAATTAGGCTCGAAATGCAAGGGGGGGGACCAACTTTTTGTGTCACTTTATTGATAATAATTCAAAAACTATGCATTGCAAAATTCTAAAAAAAATGGCAATATTTCTAAAATCAAGTGCTCTTTCAAATGACACCCTACATGACCTGGTTTTAAATGATGTTTTTACCCCTTAACATGCCCACCCCTTTAATAAATATAGTTATGAGCATCTGCCACTTTTCTATATTTGTCTATCATTCCAAATATATCTCAAGATTTTCGATGAAGTAGGGTCGGAGGTATTCGGGGCAATAAAACATCCAGAAAACGTCATTTTTCAAAATTATACAAAAAATGGTGAGGTGTAAAATTATAAAATATACTTTTAAATAATGCTGAAATGAAGCCCTTTCATATGATACCCTACTCGTCTCGATAAAAAAATGTATGTTTTCAAAGGCTTTACATCGTACCTCTTTAAAACAAACGAACACAACTTTATTTATTTTTTAACCCACCATCTTGTGTGGATAAGTTAGTTTTATAAGCACCTCAAATTTTAAGTTCATCGGATTAATGGTTCACGAGATAATCGAAATAATGTAAAAAACACGTTGTACTCTCACCAATAGTGTTCCGTATAAAAAACGGAACCCTAAAAAATAATAGAAAATTAATTTGTTTGACTTTTTTAATTGGCTGAATTTATTGCAAAGAAAATAGATATGTTGATGATAAATGTGCCGTTCACTGCACAAAGTGACTAACTCCACTTTTTGGAAAATTTTAAATTTGAATGTCAAAGTACTTGCTATAGTCATAACTTTCTATGTTAAAAACGACTTTCCTGAATAATTAAGATAAACATCATTTAAAGTCAAAATTTGTCTGACCATTAAAAAATGACTATTAAAAACCTGACATTAAAAACTAATAATATCTATTATACTAATTAAATTACTACTATAATAGCTGATTGATATACTTAGTAACCAAAATTAAATAAATTATGTTTATAATAACATTCCTGAATGATAAAGATTAACACTACTAAATATCGAAATTTATTTTACCTTTGAAAAAAATTCAATTTCTCAACATTTTGTTTTATGGAGTTAATCGTTTTGTGCAGTGAACGGCTCAAATTAAAAGTGTTTTTTATTCAAAATGATAAGACAAACATTGTGCGGGTCGAAAGAGGTAGATTTTAAATGAAGGACTTCCGTGTTTACGGGATTCGACTGGTCAAGCGGGGATAAATTTAGTGTATTAGCGTTGTCACTATTCGTGATACCGCTTATGGTAACAATTTTTAAATCCTGAAATTTTAAAATTAAATAAAATGTGTTGATCATATATTCAAACAAAAATCAGGATTTTTGAAAACGATGAAACCAATGTTTTTATTGTCCCGGTTGGTGACGAAAGAAAATATTATTGCTAGCGATGGGAAGAAAACGTAAAATATGATTAGAGATTCAGTAATAAATCAGATGACCATATAATTTTTTTGATATGTGTAACTGGGAATACATCTCGTGCTGGCCTGCAGTCAACGCACTACGACGGGAATAGTATACTTCTTAGTGAGTCTTTATTTCGTTTAATTTCATATTGTTTTTTGATTATTGTAAGTTTAAGCTTACGTAAGTTTGTAAGTTTAAGTTCAGTTGAAATTTTTTGAAAGTACAGTTTGATTGGATACATCTCACGTGTATACGCTTTGTGACTGTAAAAGTGAAATCAGATAATCAGACTGTAATCAGATAATCAATGTGCAAAGGTGATCATGGAGACTAAAAAAGAACTTTATTATGAAACATAAAAATTTTGCAAAAATGAGATGAATATATATTACAAATCAACTTCATTATAATTTTTCGTTTGAAGAACAGAAACAAAACGAGGAAAACCAAATAGAAGCAGCCAATTACTTGTTCTTTTATTTTATTTGTTCCTTTGAGAATTTAATTGTGTGAAATGATATTATGAATTAAAATTGAAACATGATTTTTTTGTTGGTACATATATATAATATATATACCTTTATTCATCGATATGAAGGTGGATAAAGAGTGATTTGACTTGCATAAGTAATAGACAATGAAATAAAAAAACGATAAAAGGAATTTCTCAATTCCTTTTGCGTTTTATATTTTTTGTAGTTCCCTTGGAATAAATTAAATGTGGGAAGGCTTTGATTTTAAATCGGTCAGAGATTTAGTGTTTTTATTTAATATGATTGTTTGTTAGGGATTGATAAATGAGAACTGAGATTCCAGAGTATGCAGAGTTGAGATTTAGTGTGACATGCAGAGTAAATACAAACAAATTAGAGTTTGATTTCGAATATTTCTTATAAATATGCCAATGACAGCGACTGAAGTACGCGAAGTTGTAAAAAAAATGATGAATTTTAATAAACTTTAGCTTTTTATCTTTAACTTTATATTAAAATATTTTGG
Organism: Diogma glabrata; assembly: GCA_963693315.1. Classification (NCBI taxonomy): domain Eukaryota; kingdom Metazoa; phylum Arthropoda; class Insecta; order Diptera; family Cylindrotomidae; genus Diogma; species Diogma glabrata. Next base: position 214,412,386 of record OY856186.1, read on the forward strand.
TGGCAAGCTGGTCAATACTTCGAGAAATCAAAAGTGGTAAGTTTTTAAAATTTCGTTATATATTTAACACTTTTCAGTTGTTTCTTTAGTAATAGTTCTTTCTTTGTAAGACTTTTGAAAAGTTTACAATTTTATTTTATTCGACCACTCATTTCACTCCTCAAAATAGAATTCATAAATTAAAATGTTTATAATTTCAATATCATGCTTCCTCGAAGAACAAATCTTGTAGTTTTTCGATTTCACTCCTTTAGAGTTTTTATTTTATTTATTTATGTTTCTTTTCTTTCATTTCATTTGAAAAAGAAGAAAATTAATTTGTCATCCTTTTATATATTTTTATAACAATACTTGCAAAATTGAACAAAACATTCACAAAAATTATTTATTTTTTACGTTCGAAAGCAACAATTTTGAAGCAAAAATTAAATGTGTGAGAGTTTAAAAAAAATATTTATTTCAATTTAGGAGTAAGAACGATATTTTATTGTTTTCACTCCTATGTTTGGGAGTGTTATATTTTTTTTTAAGTTATTCGCTCTGAAAGAACGTAATAAAGGAGTGTTATAAGGAGCGTTTCAAACATCGGTTTGGATTTACATAAAAGTATACAAACCGGCTTGAAATGTCTATGTGCCGCCTAACGTAAAGCTATTAAATTAATTTTTAATATAAATTGAGTTAGAACAAGTATAAAACTTGAAATAGAATACTAGAAAAATGTTCTGCAAAAGGAAAATATAGCGTTATGTAGAACACCAACGGCGATTTTGGTGAAATAAATTAGTTGAACTGAGCTGTACAGTTAACACTATTTACAATTCTATGAAAAGACACCAATATGTTACCCGTAGTTGTTCCGAACTTATACCTCGTTCTTTATTTACATAGAGTGAGGGTTGTAATCCTAACAAATTTGTAAATATGTAGGTAATTCAAATATGAAGCTAAAAACTTATTCTTCCTAGAACTCAAAGAAGTCATCAATAAGGCCAGCCGGACGTTACAATCGACGAAAACTAGAAAACTACTGAGGCGATTTAAATAAATTTTGTTTCTAAAAATAGGTTTCGTGAGTGGAAAATGCGGAAAGGCCGATAAGTTCGATAGCTGTACTGAAATGTGTAAGAACACCAATAAGTGTGTCAAAAAAACGTTTTGCATACATTTTGTTACCCAATTTTATTGATAAAAACATAATGGGCAACATTTTGGTCTAGAAACATCTGACACATAAAAGTAATTATTTGGATGATAAGTAATGTAATTCAACATGAGTAGAGCTCCCGGGAGTTGAGCATGGGGAACCAAAACCTGTTTTTATAATTGCCATGAAAGGCTACGACCTTATATAGTAGACTAGGTTAATATTTGACCTAGTTTTAGTTTCCTGTATTGGAATTAGAATGTAGGTTATTGGTTTATTGTGGTTTGTTGTTGTTGTGTGTGTCCCAAGCCGGTTGCTAAAGGCCTTGGAAGGTCGTCAGGTAAACTAGGTTAGTATTTGACCTAGTTCTGGTTGTCTGTATTGGTAATTTCTCGATTTAAAGTGTAGGTTAGTGGTTAATTGTTGTTTGTTGTTATTGTGGGTTTATTGTTGTTGCTAAAGGCCTAGGAAGCATGTCAGATAGACTAGGTTAGTTCAAATGTGAGTTCAAATTTAAAATTAAAACAATAAAATAATGGTACAAATGACAGATAAAACAATTTGTCACGTGTTTTTATTCATTTTTCTTTTTACATTTTTGTTTTAAAACTAAAATAAAACTATTACATGATTTTATGTACATTAATTTTATTGGGTTAACCAACCCTTATTAATTTATTAAAAACTTTTTCTCTATGAGGTTTTTTTAGAACTGCAGAGATAATAGGTTCAATATTTTTTATTCGTCTATGAAATCTATCTCGATCTCGTGCATATTCTTCATATTTTCCCTGTCGAGCTACTCTATATGCATAATCCCACACATACATAACGTAAAGATCTAATTTATTGTTAAAGGTAACTTTTTTTGTTTTTAACATTATAGTACTTTTTCCTTCCGAAGATGCATATAAATGTTAAGACAGTTTTTTACAGCACATCTAAAATGATTATTTGAAAGATGTATCGGACACATTGATTTAAAATTTTCAATCTTTAATAACGACGGTATGGCAAGATTTTCTATTTTAAAACTCTCAATATACTTTTCAAGGAAAAATTTTTTTTGTTCGCCTTTTACATAAATTTTTTCAGCTTGTTCTAAATAGTATTTAATAATTGATTTTATATCCACATAGTCAATGCATCCGCCATTCCAATTAAGTCCATTTATTTTATTGCCGCAATATCGGTTGCTATATTGTGCTGCTTGACCTAGTTCTTCTTCGTGGTAAGGTGGTTTGAAATGATAAACGATAGGAATCAAACTTCCTTTTTCAAGTAGAGCGAGTTCTTTGACAAAATATTGTTTATCGTTTCCTCTTAGAAATTGGAGATCAACTATGAAAACACGTTTGGCCATTGTGAGACTATATAAGAGACTGTCTGTCCAATTTTCCAAGATTAATTTTATACTCGACCTCTGTTTTGTATACATATAGATTTGTATAGTTAGATAGATACTCTTCGGCAAACCATGTTTTTTCATCCGTTTACTATGATGGTTGCCGGGCCGTCTTGTTGTGGGAAATCGACTTTTATTTTTAATTTAATAAAACAAAAAAACAAATATATTCAACCTCCAATTGAGAAGATTATTTGGTGTAACCCCGATAAAGAAGCCGTCCCGAAAAATATCAAAGGACTTGAACATTATAATACTATTCCAGATTTTTGTGATAATCAAGATCCACTGTTAATTATAGTAGATGATATGATGTTAAATTCTCACGACAAGATTGTGTGCGAATTATTTACTAGAGGTTCGCACCATAGAAATTTATCTGTAATATTTGTAACTCAAAACGTTTTTCACCAGGGAAAATTTTCAAGAGATATTTCATTAAATTGTAAATATTTAGTGCTTTTCAAAAACCCTAGAGATAAATCCCAAATACTGCCTTTAGCTCGTCAAATATACCCAAAACAGGTCAACGAATTTGAGAAAGTATATAATGAAGTAACTACCTTACCATATGGTTACATTTTAATAGACCTTACTCAAGATATTAATGATATATTTAGATTAAGAAGTGACATATTTGGAAAAAATTTTTGTTTTTGTACAAAAGAGCAATTGGAGCAATTTGGTGAGGAATATGAAACGATTACAAACCAACCGTCATATATTGCACCTGTTAAAAAATTCTAAGAGAAAATTTCAAAAAGTTATAATAAAACAATGTGAGCCGAATGTAATTAAAACGATCTGTGAAATTGCGTTAAATATTTTAAAAGGTAACTGTCATTTAAATAAAAGAGCAACCAATCAACTAAAAAAGTATAAAAAGGACTTGAGATCACTCATTTGCCGTAAGAAGTCGCTCACTAGTAAAAGAAAAATTATAATTCAACGTGGTGGATTTTTACCTGCTCTTCTCGGTGCAGTTTTATCAGGGGTGATTGGTCATTTTATAAAATAAATAATACAACATTTAACAAAATGATAATATTAAAACCTGAAATATATGAAAAACTAAAGCAAAATTCAGACGTTGAACTCAACCAGTTGGATAAAAAGATGAAAAACATTTTATTAAACAAAAATTTGTCCGATATTCAGAAGTGGTATTTGTATCGTCAGAACCTATTTAAAATTAGAAACAAAAAAAGATTGTTATCTAAAATTGAAGAGAAAAAAATTAAAATCATGGAACCTAAAAGTACCCAAACACGTTTCCGTACAAAACCCATATTTAGAGCGACAGACACTCAAACAGATGTTGTCGGTAAAAGAAATTTTGAAATGCAGTTTCCTGAAGAAGAAATATATGAGAATGAAGATGATGAAGTATTTGATAAACGCGTCCAGGAAAATATTTTTAAAGAAACAACACAGTCTGACAGTGAACTTGATGAAGACGTTCAAGACAAAATTTTCGCAAAAGCACTATCTGCCACATCAATTGGTGAGCGTTTAAGAAAACGAAAATTAACTCCAAATCAAAATTATCAAACATTTGAAACCGAGTCTGGAGACGTTATAACGGTTCCTCTTGACAGTCCACCCGAAAAGAAAGAAAAGCATATAAATAGCGAGAAATTTACAACACCTACAAAACGAATTTTACGACCAGCTAAAGCGGGTGACAGTCAAACAAAAATTAATTTTCCAAAACGTAAGAAAACATGGGCGATATACACCTAAAAGATGAATTTTATGTTACTTTACTCAGTGATAACTCAATGAATTACTATCCTGATAATACTTTATCAGCTTTTACAAATAATTTACATAAACCAATCAACGGTACAAACTGGAAAGTTGGTCTGTCGGAGATTTACTTAAACGATTTTCAACCAAATAAATACGGAAAAAACTGGCACATTGGTACAAAAGTTTTTATAGGAGGTAATTCCGAACACTTGGTTGGAATTGGGACGACGTACATTCCACATAACACGGATGAATATTTGTGTGATTGGAAATCTTTTTTGTTACCAACTCTTATTCAGAATATACACCCGTTTGATGGCTACTCAAGAAAAGAGGTTGAGCGTGAACTAATTTGGGGGATATATGATTTTATATCTTTGGATTCCAATTACGTGGCTGCACCTTCATCAACATCATTAGAAAAACAACTACCTGAAACAAATGAATTTATTAAAATATGTATAAATCAACCACCACTTGAGCTAAAATTAAAGGCAGATCATAGCTACTCACTCGAAGAGTTACTGAAATCATGTTTTGATCAGATAACTGTAAAAATTAAAGATTTTAAAAAGCATAAGTCAAGACTCTTAGATTTATTTAAAACATTTCTGCAATATTTACCTATGACACCCGTAATTAAACCAGAAATGCTTTTTGTCTATACCGATATTATTGAACCAAATATGGTGGGTGATAGCACGGTGAGATGTTTAAGAACGATAAACACAAAAAATGCATTTGAAGTAATGGAAAAAGAAATTTTAAATATACAATATTTTGCTGTTGAGAAAAATTTTTTTGATAATATTTCTATTCTAATCTGTGATAAATATAGTAGCAAAATTAATTTTGCAACAAGTAGTATTCCTACAAAAATTGTATTACATTTTAAAAAAGTATATAAATAAAAGGGGGGATTCTATTAAACAATTTAGTGTTTTATGAAAAGCATTATGGAAGGAGTATATTACAGATACTATTTGAGTCAAACGGGGAAAGGCATTGAGGATATTGGTCCGTTGGTACATTCGACTGTACCATATCAACGAGGACGTGGCCTAGGTAGTTTTTTTGGGGGACTTTTCAAGTATTTGAAACCAATATTTTCTTCGGGGGCTGATTTACTAAAAAGGCAGGTTGTAAACTCTGGTATAAGTGCTTTATCAGATATTGTATCCGGTGCAAATATTAAGGAAGTTCTGCAAGATCGCGGTAAAGAGATTGTCAAAAGTGTAAGACGCGGGGCAGTTCAAAAACTCAATGAAATGTATGGGTCGGGAAAAAGGAAAAGAAAAGTTATAAATAAGCCGTCGATCAAAAATTTAAATTATTTTACCTCGAAACGACGTAAAGTTATTAGGCGTAAGAAAAAAAAAGATATTTTTGATTAATTATGGTGGAATGTATGAAATCTGAATTGGATATATTTAAAGCACAACCTATTCAATCAAGTATTCTACGATCCGAAGAGGTTTCTTACAACCCTATAGCCTCATTAGATAAACCATCGGTAATAGAATTTGTTTCATTAGGTCATGGAGATACATATAGGGACTTATCTTCTACATATTTAAGATTGAAAATACGGATTTTGAAAAAAGATGGAGGGTTATGGAATAATGATAAAGGGGCAGACGGAAAAGAACTATCACAGCCAAGTGTAGTTAACAATCTTTTACATTCTCTAATAAAACAATGTAATATTCAATTAAACGGGAAAAATATAACACCATCAGACGGAAATTATCACTATAGAGCATATATTGAATCGCTATTAAATTATGGTAATGATGCTGCTACCACACATTTAGAGTGCTCAGGGTGGACATTAGATAAGGCGAACATAGAAAAATCTAATAATTCTGGATCGAAAGACCGTCAAAAATTGTATAATAATAGCAATGTTGTTGAGCTAATGGGTAAACTACATGTAGATATGTTTAACCAGCCTACCTTACTTATAAACAACGTGGATGTTCGAATTACACTAACACTAGAAAAACCAGAATTCTATTTTTTTTCTGACGATACCGATGAATCTCAATTGAAAATTTTAGAAGCAACATTGTTTATGAGACATGTAACTGTTAATCCGAGTGTTCTATTAGCACATAACGCTGTTTTGGAAAAAAAGAATGCTATATATAGTTATAAACGTGTGGAAGTAAAAACCTATACTCTTCCTATGAATACATCATCCATATCGCTCGACAACGTTTTCATTGGTCAATTGCCGACTACAATCATCTTTTGTATGACCGAAAATATTGGTTATTCAGGAAAAAGATCAAAAAACCCGTACAATTTTAAACATTTTGATATTTCTCAATTTTCGTTGAATGTGAATGGGGTACAGATACCTAATACAGCAATTGAAACTAGTTTCTCTGATGAATATAATTGTTATACCAGAGCCTACAACACACTTTTTCAAGGAACAGGGATATTCCATAATGATAAAGGTCATCAGATAACAAAAACAATGTTTAGCAATGGATTTTTTTTACTTGCTTTTGATTTAACCCCCGATGCATCAGGGAATGAAATGTGCCAAGGTCTACTTAATCAAGGAACTGTTAGAATTGAAGCAAAGTTATCAAAACCATTGCCGTCCACATTAACTGCAATTGTTTATGGGGAATTTGATGCAAACATTCAAATCGATAAAAATCGAAATATATTCACAAACCTATAAATAGGATGAAAAAGCGTGAGTCTAAATATTTTACATCATGTCTTCATCCTGTGCACTTGTCGATGTTACATTTTGTTGTAACGACAAAAACAGTTTGTTTGTGAAAGAAATTAGTATAGTAGGATTTAAAGAGCCTTGTAAGAAGTTCGTAAAAGAGTTTACTTACAAGTTTCCAACAAAAGAGCTAACAAATCAAAATATTGAAAATTATTCTTTTGGAACTGTGACTAACGAAAATATAACTAAAGAGTTTAAACAAATATTAGAAAGTTTTGATATAATCATTACCAACAAACTAATTAAAAAAGAGTTTTTAGTAAATTATCTAAAGGAAGCGAGCAAAGTTTATGATCTGAGTCAATTTATTTTATGAACACTTTAGAAATAACTAACATTTTAAAATGTAACCAGCGTACAAACAAAAAATTTAAGGGGGTATTCGCTCTGGATAGAATTCCAAAAGTAAAAGAAAAACCATCTCTTTTAATCGTTAACACGGATAAGGCTAAGGACCCTGGAACACACTGGTTAGCTATTTATATTCCTAAAAAGGGGTGTATAGAATACTTTGATTCTTTTGGGCAGAAACCAACTAAACCTGAAATTTTAAGATATTTGAAGAATCATTGTTTAATTTTTAATGATAAACAGTTGCAAAGTAATTTTACAGATGTATGCGGGCAATATTGTTGTGTTTACGTTTGGTTTAGATGTTTTGGTTTAAGTATGAAAAGTTTTTTGAACCAATTCAGTAAAGTAAATCATATTGAAAATGACAGGTTGATTTTAAAACTATTTCATAAAATATTTGGAAAATACAACTTTTTACAGTCTTGTAACCCGAGAGTTAGAGGAAAGTTAAAAAGAAATGGAAATTCGACATGAAAACACGATGTCTTTATTATTAAACTATACATACTTTCTTAATAAAAACCAGACCTTTAGAATTTCTGTTGGTTTTACGGGGGAATCATTTGAAGCCACAACCATATTCCATCGTAATGGAAAAGAAGTAATTGTTCTGAAATATCGTGATTGGTGTGAATTTTACCATCTATACAAAAAGCTGCTGTGCAGTCGAACAATAAAAAATACCAAATTATGTTTACAAGCAGGAATTCAAGCTATTCGTAGTCAAACTCTTAGTGTCAACAGAGAAGAGGCCGATATATTTAACAACCTTGTTGATTTTCTTCAAGCTGTAATGATTCACTATAAAAATTCCGAACAAAATGTAAGAGCGTATGTTGAAAAATACATAAAAACCTGTGAAGAAAAACAAGTGGAAAAGTTGCATGAAGAAATTAACATCCCAAAGCAACGGATCAATGTGCAGTGTAATTTTTCTAGATTATTTTTCGAGATACCTGTAATATTAAACAATAAACTACGCAAAATTGTACGAAAATAAAAACAATTGCCTTTTATTTATTTTATTTTTATTTTTATTTTTATCTATCTATAATGTTACTAAAAAACCATTCGAAATATCCTTCTTGCTCGACTTCGATATTTTGTTCTTCGTTAACCTGCAGATCATCTGTTTGAGAGTCAAACCAGTTTTGACCGTCCTGCCATTCCTCTTCTTCCTCCTCTTCAAGTAATTGCGGTGGTGATGGTGGTGGTGGTATAAATTCTTGAAAAGACGAGGTCACCTCGTTAACCTGCAGATCATCTGTTTGAGAGTCAAACCAGTTTTGACCGTCCTGCCATTCCTCTTCTTCCTCCTCTTCAAGTAATTGCGGTGGTGATGGTGGTGGTGGTATAAATTCTTGAAAAGACGAGGTCACCTCGTCAACATCAACATCATAATCATTCGTGGTTGAACTAATTTGGTTTTCTTGTGTAATTTTATTTAAAAAATAATTTTCATTACTTTCGTTGGTAAACGGAAACGAAGTCGAATCAGCTTCCATATTAAAAGTTGATTTCTGTAGGGAGACTGATTTCTACAAAAATTTAGCTATTATGTACAACTTTTCAGAATCAGCTGCCTCTATATATAGAAAGAGAAACTAAATATTGTGTGTATTGTGTATAGGATGTCACGAGCACAAATTGTTTCAGAGCTACACAGGCCACTTAGAAAAAATTTTCGTAGGAGAAAGTTCATTCAAAAGGGTTTGAATGATACTTGGCAAATTGATTTAGTCGAAATGATTCCTTATGCCAAATTTAATAAAGGTTTCAAATATTTATTGACGGTGATTGATACTTTTTCCAAATACGCTTATGCTGAACCTGTCAAACGTAAAACTGCTGAAGATGTTTTACGAGCACTTGAAAATATTATCAAGCAAGCAAAGGATTCCCCAAAAAATATTCATTCAGACCAAGGCAAAGAGTTTTTCAACAGACAGTTTAAACAATATATGTTGAAAAATAAAATTAATCATTATCATACATTCTCAGAGCTTAAGGCATCTATCGTGGAACGTTTTAATCGAACTTTGAAAAGTATGATGTGGAAAAATTTCAGTTTACAGGGGAATTACAAATGGATCTCAATTTTACAATCATTGTTAAAAAACTATAATTCAACACCGCATAGAACAATCAAATTACCTCCAGAAAATGTTTCAAAGAAAAATGAAAAATCAATACTTAGAAGTGTATACATGCATCCAAAAATTTTTCAAAAAGCTAAATTTAAGATAGGAGATAATGTAAGAGTCAGCAAAAATAAAGGAAACTTTGAAAAAGGCTATCAACCAAACTGGTCAACAGAAATTTTTAAAGTGGTTAAAGTTAAAAATACATATCCGATTACGTATAACTTAGTCGATTATACCAACACTCCAATTTCCGGGGGATTTTATAAAACAGAACTAACACCTGTAAAATTTTCTGATACCTATCTTGTCGAGCAGATTTTAAAAAGAAAAGGGAATAAAGTTTACGTCAAATGGTTAGGATTTGATAAATCGCACAATTCATGGGTAGATAAAAACAATATAATTTAGAACTTCTGAAAACATTTTGGTAAAATTAAGTATTAATAAATTTGTATAAAATAATTCCTCGTTTTTACTGGAAATAAATAAGTTTTCGTTTACTTGAAATTATTAAAGAAAAACTCACTAAAACTTTTGTTTTACGTCGGGAAAAATATGAAAAAAACCCGACCTTTTATTTTATGTTTACATAAGCTACAAAATTGCTTAAAACTAAAAAACTGAATATTTGTTACTCCGACTAAAATTGACTTCTGTTTTACCTTTATGTTGTGTAATAATCGTAGTTTACACAAATTTAGGCCTTTTGTATCCAAACGGTACGGAACTATGGTCTTTCAGAAATCGACGTTTTTCTGATTTCGGTTGGTATCTTTTTGTTTCAGTTACTGTATGAACCTCATGATCTTTAGTTCTTTTAATATTTTGTGAAACCACAGCGATATTTTCCCAATCTTGCGGATGAAGAACAGCATGTTTAATCGTTTCAAAATTTATTAGTTTGGATGTTGTATGGTTTAAATTTATGCCTTTAACTTTACAAACAAGCTTTTCTGAGTTATCTTTAGTCGAAAAAACTTTAAACGCGTAATTTTTTGGTCCACCACTAACAAATTCAGATATATAGCTGCCGAGGCCATAACATTCTAGTTCATCGGTCATATCACCAATACGTTCTCCTAGAGGTGGGTCATATTCTCCTTCTTGACTTATATAAATGATTGAGTCCGTATCGTAATACAAAACTCTGTGACCGATCTTTTCTAGATAGCTGTAAAGATGAAGTCGAGCCTGTGCTGTTGTGTAAGCAGCTATACACACATTGATTGTTGATAGAGAATTTACCGCTTCTTCTTTATACTGCCAGCTCACAATTATAACTTCCTCGTTAATAGGTAGTATTTGACAAACTTCTATTGAAGGATTTGTTAGTAAGTCATTCAAAACAAACGGTTGGTTAACAATAGTTGTTTGTTGTTGGTTTTCTCGCTGACCAAATTTTCCCCAAAAAGAATTTAAAATTAATTTTGCAAAAGACCTTAATCCAGGATTATTGTTGATATTTTTAAATTCCAATTGAACTTCTTCTGAACTTAAAAAGGAATCAATATACTTTTGTTTTTCCAATTCTGTTTGATATTTAGACGGAAAACCTGAAGATTCCTGTTTAATTTTTATAAACTTATTCATCATTTCCGTGAAGAGTCCTTGTTCTTTCTTTTCCTTGTTATATTGCGTAATCTCGTATTCCCAGATTTCGTAAATGTGTAAAATTTTGTAGTTTTTTTTGAGAGCCTGTAAAACTTCGTCAATCACCCATGTTCCAGTTAATGCCCTTTCATCGTTAGAATGTAAACAAAATGCACTTTGATTTTTTTGATCTCCGCAGCTTTGGCAGAGTGAGAACATCAATTTGTTATTTTGTTTTTGCGGTAAAACTGGATGAAATAGGTTTTCTGGTGGTAATATTTTACATTTAATCAACCCATTCGTTTTTTGTAAATCAATTCCAGAACACACAGAATTTCCAACATGTACTTTAGGGTGTTTAACAGGAAATTTGCCATATTTACAGACCCCCGGGTACATCGAGCAGACGTCTATGTATTTAATTTTCTCCCCGTTTTTACACTTATAATGAGTGTAGACATTGCCTGTTCTTCCACCATAGAATGCATCCCGAGGGTTTAGTGGTGCAGTAAAAATTATTGGGTGGTTTTTTAAGTAAAACATATTTTTGTTTGTTTTCATTTGTTCGCGAAATGCGCATTCCCACATTTCGATTACTTTATATCCAAGGGATTTTAAGTACTCATTTTTGGCCAGCGTTCTTTCATACCTTTGATTTAAAGTATCGTTAGAATCATTATACAAGGATACATCTCTTTTATGGATTAGGCACTTCGGATGACCATGGTAAAAACAACCTAGAAAGTTAATAAAAATTAATAATGTGTTATAGCGTGTTTTGAATTTTAATTTTGTTTTATTACCTTGAAACTCAAAAACTTCCTTAGTGCTGTCACAAAATGCATCAACTTTGACACCGCCAATCACTTTTTCTCTCCCGTTAGCAGCATATTGAAATTTAATTTTTCGGGTGTCCTGCTCCCATACAAGCCACTGTAGAGCAATTTCGGATTGATTGTCGACTAGTCTGTAACCATGTCGTGGAATTATACCTATCGTGTTCAAACACAGAAAGTTTCGTCTGAACACTAGGTTACAGGCTGAGGCTATTGTTGCTGCTTCTAAAAACGGTTCAATGTTGCATTCTTGTAAAAATATTCTTCTGAAGCTTAAACAAGCTTCAGTCAAAATCTTCACATCATTGCTACAGTATTCAACTATTTCTTTTCGCATGTTGAATTCGCAATTTTTATTTTCAGTGTACCATTTATGAAACTCATTTCTCTCATCTTCTTTCATTGAATCGGGGGTGAAATATTTCATAGGCGGTAAAGAACCTATATAATTTTCATTTTCCAGTTTATTAAATAAATGCGGAAAAAACCCCTTTTTTAATTTTGTAGATAAGTTAAAGGCTTTTGGCAATTTTGCTAGGGCCATCGGGAAAAAATTAAGTGAATCGATAAATTTGACATTGTTGATCATCATCAAAATAATTTTCGTTCCTCTCATTATTAGTTTGGGTTCCACATTCGTTTTGTTTAAAACATAGTTTAAAATAAACTGATGATCAAACGCTTGTCCGTTATGAGCTACGACAATTATTTCACGGAATTCTGCGCTTAATTTCAAAATGTGATTCATCATTTTTTCGATTACATGATTTTCTTCAAAAATTATTTGTCTAAATTTACACTTTTGACAAAAAACTAGAGATTCATCGTCAATACAGTTGTCACATCTTTGCTGTAAAACACACAAATTAGGGATGTCTTAGTTGTGTATCAATATTTTTTTCCTGTCTTGTCTCTAAATCGTAGAATACATATATGCAGTTTTTAAAATTTTTCTGTTTTTTATCTTGCTGAATGAAGCAAAGATGATCCGAAGGTGATCCGATGATGTTGATGACAAATTTTACAAAAATATTCATTACAAAAATGCTGTCTTTCTGTTTTGTAAACGTGCAAACAATTTAAACACTTTTTCACTGTATCACAAATACTTTTTGAGTTACATGATGAGGCTCGATGAAAATCAAAACATTTTTCCCCTCTAAATGTTCTATTACAGATATTGCATTTAACATTTGTACCATTCTTTGGGCATTGTGTTGAATTACGACAACATGGACAAGTTTTTGAACATCTGTGTTCATTTTTGTGCCAAAATGGAACGTGACAACTTTCGCAATAATAATCTGTACAAAAAGCAGCAGTGAGTGATCCAATCACATTAAAATGATTTTCATGGTATAACAAATTTAGGTTTTTTACATCTTTTGTGGTATTTCCCTCAAATATCACAATTCGACCCCTAGTGTTATATTGGTAGACAACAATTTTGTAATTTGTCAAATAATTTTGAAATTTTGTTAATTCATGTATTCCACACCCCTGTTGTGGAATAATTACGCCTGCTTTTTGGATTAGCTCTTTAGCTTTAATTGCTTGAATTTTCCCGACATCATGTAAAATGTGTCTAAAATTGACCTCTTTATCAATTTTTGCAATGCACACTACTAGGGCACGGGGTAAGCATAAGTTATCTTTATTTTTTATTGTTATTATACCACGGCGTTGTTTGCATTCTTCAGCAAAATTGTAAAATTGTTTTTTCCTACCTTTACCATAAGGTAAACTGATATATGTTGCGGTCAAACAAAATTTGTCTGTACTTAAACCTGTAAAGTAAAAGTGAAAAAGTAAAAAATGTTCAGCATTTTCATTTAAAAGTACTCACCCTCGGAATTGCTTTGAAAAACCTTTGAAATCACATCCCAAATATGCTGAAACGTCAGTCCACCTGCTGTTTGAAAGTTTATCCATGCAGGGCCACGATGCTCGAAGCTTTCACCACAAAATGTCATTCCAATTTTGTCGCTTGGGCTAACTTCTTTTGTAATATATTTGACAATATCGTGGAGTGCCCCTTTAATCCAAGTAATTGGATCAATATAGCTTGGTACAGGTTTTATCGAAAATTTAGTTTCGCGTCTGCGCAAGTTAAACTTCTGCATATTTTTCCCCGTTTCGGAATCGATTAAAAATCGCTCTTCTTCCACTTCTTCCCCAGAAGTTATAAACCTTTTCATTAGAAGTTTTTTTGCCATGTTTTAATGTTGAATCACAAAACTAATACAATATAAATTTTCTAGCATGATAGGCTTTTATACTTAATTTGTCATCATATTGTTTTTGTATTACTTCAATACTCTAAATCGGAGAGTAAAGCAAATTTTCATCAAGATCTTTTAATTTATCTAAATTTTCATCGCCATAATTTACAAAATGTAAATAAATTATCACGAACAAAGCAAAATAAAAAATGATTTTTCAATTTGTTTTTGATGATGGAAAAAGAAGAATAAAGAATAAATAATAAGTTAAGCTAAGTTAAGATATAATAAGTTGATTAATGTACAAGATAAATTTTCATCGAGATTATTTTTTAATATACGTTTTTTCTCGTATGCATACAGAAAAGCATCAAGAATTGCATTTAATTTATCTATTGTAAACGTTATTATTTGACGTCTTTAAGTTTTCTTTGGGTGATTTTAGTTTTGTTGTATTTTGTTTTTTATTTGTTTAAACTTACAAATAAATAAAGCAAATCTACTTCAAGGTAGTATAATGAACTTGGATAGAAGATAAATAGAAAAATAAATAATTTAATTTATTGTTATTGTTGCGTTTTTTCTCATATGCATAATTTTTTAAATTTTTTATTAATTTTAAACAACAGAAAAGCATCAAGAATTGCATTTAATTTATCTGTTGAAAACGAAGAAGATTATGTGCTAGATGGGAAAAATTTTTATTATTTGCCGTCTTTAAGTTTTCTTTGGGCGATTTTAGTTTTGTTGTATTTTGTTTTTTATTTGTTTAAACTTACAAATAAATAAAGCAAATCTACTTCAAGGTAGTCTAATGAACTGGGATAGAATATAAATAGAAAAATAAATAATTTAATTTATTGTTAATTGATTATGAGTTTTTCTTTGTTGTCTTGTTGTGTTTTGTTATTTTATTTGTTTTTGTGAAACAATATATTTTTCCCCCCACTAACTTTTAAGCATCGTAAATTGGTATAAATATCAAGCAATTGTAATCAACAATTGTAGTCTAACATAGTTATTTGATAAACATGGAAAGTTCAACAGACAGCTTTTTAAACGAATACCTAGTAACTTCCGATTGTCAAGCGGCTCCACCTCTCAAAAGAAAGCGCTTACATCATCAAACACAGCAACAACAACAGATACTACAACAACAACAACAACAGCAACAACAGCAACAACATCAAATGACCAGAAAACAAATTTTTCTGGCAAAATGTTCAAGCGCAGCAAAGGAGAAATCAAAACCATTTATGAAGATAGCGGAATTGCAGGAAAACCACGCATACAAATTATGCACAATTCGAAAAATCGACACAAAATTTGGGAAAAAGTGGATTTTCGAAACCGGAGATGTATTATTATTCGCACCAAATAAATTCAATGAATTATTTAACGAGGAAGATTATACAGCATTAGTTATGGAGGAAAATTTCTACCTCATAAAAACCCCTCAAAACGGTTTAACACTCTTAGAAGGTGAAAATAAAAACATTAATTAAATTTTATTTAAGTTTTAATTTTAAGACAAAAAATAAAACAAGAAATTAAATTTTAGTTTTAGAGCAAAAAATGTAAAAAAGAAAAAATGAATAAAAACACGTGACAAATTGTTTTATTTGTCATTTGTACCATTATTTTATTGTTTTAATTTTAAATTTGAACTCACATACAGGGAAATAACTAACCTAGTTTATCTGACATGCTTCCTAGGCCTTTAGCAACAACAATAAACCCACAATAACAACAAACAACAATTAACCACTAACCTACACTTTAAATCGAGAAATTACCAATACAGACAACCAGAACTAGGTCAAATACTAACCTAGTTTACCTGACGACCTTCCAAGGCCTTTAGCAACCGGCTTGGGACACACACAACAACAACAAACCACAATAAACCAATAACCTACATTCTAATTCCAATACAGGAAACTAAAACTAGGTCAAATATTAACCTAGTCTACTATATAAGGTCGTAGCCTTTCATGGCAATTATAAAAACAGGTTTTGGTTCCCCATGCTCAACTCCCGGGAGCTCTACTAACATGGAATTGGATATGAAACATGAGTGAATTTAGCAACAATTAGTTTGGGGTAGAAACTACTAGAAACAGTATAAATCATGGAAAGGCTTTCCAGTTTTCTGGACAAATACAGTTGGGTTGGACAATATTAAGTCAATATTAGATCTTGTTTTATTAAATATCGTTATTTGACAAACTTTGTGATTATTGAAATGAAGCATTTACGCTAAAGGGAAAGGCTTTTTGCTAAGTCTTATGGACCAATAGGAGCAGCTAGGTAGAAAAATATCACCTCATGTCAGTTTGTCTTAATTTCTTTTAAAATGGTAATGTATGATCTGTAATAATTTTCTTTCATATTTTGCAGGATATGGTTAGATTAAGAAGTGGCACGTGGAATGTCGTGGTGGTAAGTGTTTAGCTAAAGCATGGACTGTTTGTTGGTGATTATGTTCGTACACAGTCTATTCCTGAATGTGGTGCTAAACCTCGTTGGTGACTTCTGGTAACAGAAATTTATTTCAAGCTATGTATTGAAGGCGAAATCCTGAAAGGGTTGGTCTTGAGGTTAATACCCCCACCTCGACAAAAACATAAACATTAAATAAAAGAATCAGAAAAGGATGAACAGACTCGAAAAACAAAATAGAATTTTACCTGGACGTGAAACAGGACCAAAAAGGGCGATGTACTAGCAATGTTGACTGGTTTCGATTATTTATATTGACCAATACCCATTTACAAAGGGTGCGTCAGATGAATAGGATGGTTTAATGTAACCATAGGCACTACTAGATAACAGCTAATAAAACTAGCACAAACTACAGAAGTAAACAAAAGAACATCCTTATACCATCCAGTTGTGTTTTTCTCTCCTGTTCCACTTTTTTCTTCATAAATGGCATTATAGCATACTCATGAAATTTAAAATACACATTTTGCACTAGAAATTTAGATACAAAATCAATCTTTCAGGATTTTCTTTTACTTTTAAATATTTTTCCTTTCTCTCCCCTATCGGGGATTTATAAAAAGTAACACAACATACTTTATGTAAACATATCCCTAAAATATTATAACAAAAAAAGTTGAAAAGAACAATAACTGGTATTTCCTTAATGTTTTTATAGTTATGTACATACAAAGCTGCTATATACACTTAGTCTATTACATATAAACAAATATGATAACTTTAATGGAAATAAGCAATAATATCTTCAAGTTTACTTTTATTTATTGTTATTACTATTCTTAAACAAAATCCTTTTAAAGAGTTATTTTTGGTATTCTTCTTTAAGAAATATTTGTTGCTTTCAACCAAAACAGTTTTGGGAGGAAGGAGGAATTATTATGTTCAGCATAGAGAAAATTTGCAGATGAAAATAGTTTTAAAAAATAAGCTTTTGGAATATTGTTGTAAAAATATTGGTTAAATAGATTTATTGTTGATATAAAATATAAAGAAGTTTTACCACAGGTGCCACCCAAAGATATAATTTGAAACAAAAAATCTAACTTCATTATCTAATTTCTACACCATGCTCTTTTAAAATGAAAAGAAAATTCAATTTACAAAAACTGGAAAAAGAATTATAACCAATTTTTTATCTTGCTTAAATAATCAATTATCAAAATGAATTACTTACATTAAATCTAACCCAACCCTATTTTATCAAAGTAAATATTTATAACCACTTACAAAAACCAAATCCTTTTTTTCGTTATCTTATTCCATACCTTACAACTCATCCCCCAATAACCCTATTGAAATAAATCAACTCTAATTTTATTATTATTTACATACAGAAAAATTATAAACCAAAAGCTGAAAAATTATTGTTTTCCTTAAGAAGTTTTTTTGTTGGATGGAAAATGACGGAACCAACAAATTATAAAAAATTAGGAAACATGTTTTCTAGCAAATTGTTTGTTTTTGCTTTTTATACAACGTAGCGACTCGCGTATTCGCCTTGCAATAATTCTTACAGATTAATAGATAAAACAAAATACGTTCCTTTTGTTGAAACAAGAAAATATTTTGTTTGCATTTACTACTGCAGCTGTTATAGCCTATGATTACTTTCAGGAGATAAGTAACAAATGGGGTAAATTATTTCCTCTTTTACTCGTTTTTATTTTCATGTGATGAAAAGTCAAATTCATATTGTAAGTTTGTTTCGCCGGGAGTATAGTTATTAATTTTGTCTTTTGTATTTCCTCAATTAAAACCCCGTTTTCAATTTATATTAATACTTGTTATTTAATTGATCAATATATTTCAGGCTAGGCCCATCTTCAGGATCATTATATGGTTAAAATAGAATTTACAACCAGGTTAAGTGGGGTGTCATTGAGGTGTCAAGTGAGCTCCTAATTTAAGAAACATTACAATATTTTTTAGAATTTTGCGATGCATAGATTTTGAATTATTGTCAAAAAAGTGCAGCTTTTAGACCGTTCTTTTCCCCTAACGTTTCGACACTGTTTGACAGAAAAAATTGAAAAAATTCACAGACAGAAATGTTGGTAAATTTTGTACGAAAAATATGGAGGGGCTGAAATCTCACAGCTCTGAGATATCAAGACTTCGGTCTGGGTTAAGGATTTTGATATAGTTTTCGGCAAAAAATTTTATGAGGACATGGTTTCTAGTTTTTGACAGCGATGTATATCAAACATAACTCTTTGTTAAAGTACAAGTAATTTTTTATCTCTATTGAGAAATTTATTACAAAACTAACACGATACATCAAAACGATGCCGGAAAATTATAACAGATCATATATTAACATAATTTAGTGAAAAGATGATACACTCAGCAAACTACACAAAAACCTCTCCATTTAGCGTTTCGAGAAAATATTACAAAATCACAAATTCATATTTCTTTCAAAATTCCAAAAATATTGTTAAAATTAAATAAAATCAAACTTTTTTCAAAATTCCAAAAATTAGAATAAAATCAAATATTTAAACTTTTTCTAAATTCCAATTATATTCTAAAAATTCTTAAATATTCAAACTTTTCCAAAATTCTAAAAATATTGCAAAAATTATTACAAAATCAAAAATTGTAACTTTTTTCAAAATTCCAAAAATTATGATGAAATCAAATATTAAAAATTTTTCAAAATTCTAAAAATATTCCAAAAAATTTTACAAAATCAAAAATTGAAACTTTTTTCAAAACTCTAAAAATGTATATAAAATTCAAAAATTCTACTTTTTTTCAAAACTCTAAGAATGTTGCAAAACTTATAACAAAATCAAAAATTGAAACTTTTTTCAAAATCTCAAAAATATTCCAAAATTAGAATAAAATCAAATATTTAAACTTTTTCTAAATTGCTATAATATTCCAAAAATTCTTAAAAATTTAAACTTTTTCCGAAATTCTAAAAATAATGCAAAAATTATTACAATTACGTCATAAAAACAGCTACATTTTTTTCCAAAAAATTGGCTAAAAAAATAAATGAAATCATATTTTGACACACTTGACATTATTTTTTTTGACAAACTTATAATGCCATAATTTTCTATAATAATAATAAAATTTCATATCAAACAAATTATTAATTTTATTGTTTACAAAAAATTGGGTAAAAAATAAAATAAAAATCTTTCTTTTAACACACCTGACAACACTTTTTGACAAACTTATAATGCCATAATTCTCAATAATAATAATAAAATTTCATTTCAAACAAATAATTAATTTAATTTTTTTCCAAATGCAATAATCTAGATTTTAATCCCACATGCCAATCCCTACCATCAAGACTTCTCCAAATTCAATGTTCCTACTCGTAATTACTTAAAATGAACGTTTTTTAAGCCAAAAATGTGAAAATTTGCTGTTTTTGACACACTTAATGATTTTTGTGACACTTTCGGTACAGTTATCGAACATAGCGTCCTTTCGTACCTGTCCCTTGGTTATACCTATATTTAGAAAAACAAATATTTGAAATCGCTCCAGCGGTTTTCCGTGCAGCGTAGGTAATGACGGTCGGCCGGCAGACAGACATACATTTTTTTTTTGCTTTCTTAGAATCAGTAGGTCCTAAAACGTCGAGAAATGCCAAAAAAGTGACAGTAAGAATTTCACTTTTGGCTCATAAATATAATACTTAGGTCAGACCGCCGTAATTAAGCTAGAAAAATATGGAGGGGCTGAAATCTCACAGCTCTGAGATATCAAGACTTCGGTCTGGGTTAAGGATTTTGATATAGTTTTCGGCAAAAAATTTTATGAGGACATGGTTTCTAGTTTTTGACAGCGATGTATATCAAACATAACTCTTTGTTAAAGTACAAGTAATTTTTTATCTCTATTGAGAAATTTATTACAAAACTAACACGATACATCAAAACGATGCCGGAAAATTATAACAGATCATATATTAACATAATTTAGTGAAAAGATGATACACTCAGCAAACTACACAAAAACCTCTCCATTTAGCGTTTCGAGAAAATATTACAAAATCACAAATTCATATTTCTTTCAAAATTCCAAAAATATTGTTAAAATTAAATGAAATTAAACTTTTTTCAAAATTCCAAAAATATTCCAAAAATTAGAATAAAATCAAATATTTAAACTTTTTCTAAATTCCAATTATATTCTAAAAATTCTTAAATATTCAAACTTTTCCAAAATTCTAAAAATATTGCAAAAATTATTACAAAATCAAAAATTGTAACTTTTTTCAAAATTCCAAAAATTATGATGAAATCAAATATTAAAAATTTTTCAAAATTCTAAAAATATTCCAAAAAATTTTACAAAATCAAAAATTGAAACTTTTTTCAAAACTCTAAAAATGTATATAAAATTCAAAAATTCTACTTTTTTTCAAAACTCTAAGAATGTTGCAAAACTTATAACAAAATCAAAAATTGAAACTTTTTTCAAAATCTCAAAAATATTCCAAAATTAGAATAAAATCAAATATTTAAACTTTTTCTAAATTGCTATAATATTCCAAAAATTCTTAAAAATTTAAACTTTTTCCGAAATTCTAAAAATAATGCAAAAATTATTACAATTACGTCATAAAAACAGCTACATTTTTTTTCCAAAAAATTGGTTAAAAAAATAAATGAAATCATATTTTGACACACTTGACATTATTTTTTTGACAAACTTATAATGCCATAATTTTCTATAATAATAATAAAATTTCATATCAAACAAATTATTAATTTTATTGTTTACAAAAAATTGGGTAAAAAATAAAATAAAAATCTTTCTTTTGACACACCTGACAACACTTTTTGACAAACTTATAATGCCATAATTCTCAATAATAATAATAAAATTTCATTTCAAACAAATAATTAATTTAATTTTTTTCCAAAAAATTGGGTAGAAATAAATAAAAATCATTTTTTTGACACACTTGACAACGTTTTCTTGACAAACTGATAATGCCATAATTCTCAATAATAATAATATAATCATTTCACACAAATAATTCATTTTATTTTTTTCCGAAAATTGGGTAAAAAAATAAATAAACATCTTTCTTTTGACACACTTGACAACATTTTTTTTGACAAACTTATTATGCAATAATCTAGATTTTAATCCCACATACCAATCCCTACCATCAAGACTTCTCCAAATTCAATGTTCCTACTCGTAATTACTTAAAATGAACGTTTTTTAAGCCAAAAATGTGAAAATTTGCTGTTTTTGACACCCTTAATGATTTTTGTGACACTTTCAGTACAGTTATCGAACATAGCGTCCTTACGTACCTGTCCCTTGGTTATACCTATATTTAGAAAAACAAATATTTGAAATCGCTCCAGCGGTTTTCCGTGCAGCGTAGGTAATGACGGTCGGCCGCAAGACAGACATATATTTTTTTTTTGCTTTTTTAGAATCAGTAGGTCCTAAAACGTCGAGAAATGCCAAAAAAAGTGACAGTAAGAATTTCACTTTTGGCTCATAAATATAATACTTAGGTCTTTCAGACCGCCGTAATTAAGCTAGAAAAATATGGAGGGGCTGAAATCTCACAGCTCTGAGATATCAAGACTTCGGTCTGGGTTAAGGATTTTGATATAGTTTTCGGCAAAAAACTTTAATGAGGACATGGTTTTTAGTTTTGGGCAGCGATGTATATCAAACATAACTCTTTGTTAAAGTACAAGTATTTTTTTATCTCTGTTTAGAAATTTATTACAAAACTAACACGATACATCAAAACGATGCCGGAAAATTATAACAGATCATATATTAACATAATTTAGTGAAAAGATGATACACTCAGCAAACTACTCAAAAACCTCTCCATTTAGCGTTTCGAGAAAATATTACAAAATCACAAATTCATATTTCTTTCAAAATTACAAAATTATTGTATAAATTAAATAAAATCAAACTTTTTTCAGAATTCCAAAAATATTCCAAAAATTAGAATAAAATCAAATATTTAAACTTTTTCTAAATTCCAATAATATTCCAAAAATTCTTAAAAATTCAAACTTTTCCAAACAAAATCAATAATTGAAACTTTTTTCACAATTGCAAAAATTATAATAAAATCAAAAATTAAAAATTTTTCAAAATTCTAAAATTATTCCAAAATATATTCTTACAAAATCAAAAATTAAAACTTTTTCCAAAATTCTAAAAATATTGCGAAAATTATTACAAAATCAATACAAACTTTTTTCAAAATTCCAAAAATATTTCAAAAACTATAACAAACTCAATAAAAAAAAATCTTTCTTTTGACACACTTGACAACATTTTTTTGACCAACTTATATTGCCGTAATTCTCAATAATAATAATATAATATTTCATTTCAAACAAATAATTAATTTTATTGTTTTCCAAAAAATTGGGTAAATAAAAATCTTTCTTTTGACACACTTGACAACATTTTTTTGACAAACTGATAATGCCATAATTCTTAATAATAATAATAAAATTTCATTTCAAACAAATAATTAATTTAATTTTTTCCAAAAAATTGGGTAACAAAATAAATAAAAATCTTTCTTTTGACACAATTGACAACATTTTTTTGACAACCCTTTAATGCAATAATCTAGTTTTTGATCTCACATACCAATCCCGACCATCAAGATTTCTCCAAATTCAATGTTCCTACTCGTAATCACTTAAAATGAACGTTTTTTAAGCAAAAAATATGAAAATTTGCTGTTTTTGACACACATAATGATTTTTTTGACACACTTTCGGTACAGTTATCGAACACAGCGTCCTTTCTGACCTGTCCCTTGGTTATACCTATTTTTAGAATAAAAAATTTGGAATCCGATTAAACATTTATTTTGTTATGTCGTCTATGATCTGGCAATATAAAGAGTTTACAACACAACTTTATGTCAATTTTTTTTTTGACATTGAGTTCTTATTTATTCACGGACCCTTGGCGAGCGAATTTTCTTCGCACGTGTTCGACTTTTTTTATTTATTAACTTTTAGGGTACTTATATTTGTTTAAAAAATATATCATTTTTTTAAAATAAAAATTGTTGAATTATAGGAATTAGAATGGGAGTTACAACAGTTCAGTTCAATGGGTGTTAAAACAGTTCAGTTCAATGGGTGTTACAACAGCTTCAGAACTTTAAACAGTAACAACCGAAACTATCTCAATCCTAATCACAGCTAAAGATTCTACAACTTTTTTCGGAAGCTTTATCGAGAGTTATTTAGATAAGATTCGGTAAGGCTTCTAATATTAAATATAGAAGTATTTTAGAAGCTTTCACTCCGATGGGAGAACTTCCCTGTGGAAGTTCTATCTAAAGTCGATAGAAGTAAATTTTAAATTATAGCTTGGTTGCTTGATTTTCAGCATGGTTCAAAACAAAAGATAAACAAAATTTGTGGTATGTAGGATTTTTTTTCGATAGATTGTATTACTTGATGAAAAAGGTGATCTACACAGGTGAAAAAGTCCAAATTTAAACTTGACCATTTTTTATTCCTAAACTTGGATAAAATGGATAAAATAAAAAATACAACTTATTTTAGAATAGAAGTGGATAGTTTGAGCATAGGGGGCGGAGCACCCCAACATGCATGAAGTGATTAGTTAATCTTTGAAAAAATCAATTGAATTTTAATTTTCTCTTAAATAGTTCTATCCTTACTCTAAAATATGTCAAATTTACAAAGAGGCGTTCTTTCGATTTCTTGAAAAAAAAACTCGAAAAAGGGCTCTTTGTAAATTTGACACATTTTAAAGTATAGAACTATTTAAAAAGAATTTTAACTTTGATTATAGTTAAAAAATTTGTGTAATGGAAATATTTCAAAAATATGATGGAAAATTAGAATTTTAGTCGGACTAAAAATCTTTAAAATTAAATACCTCCAGAAAAAGACAGAACGCTGCTTAGTAAATTTGACATATTTTAGGAGATAGAACTATTTAAAAAACAAAAAGAAAGCTAAAATTCAATTGATCTTTGACCCTAGTCCCATCTTTAAAATAGTTATCTTAATATTTTAGTTCTATATAACTAATTAAAAAGAAGATTAATTAATTTGTTTTCTAAAGATTAACTATGTAATTACCTATCAAACAAAAAAAATTTGTTGAAATCGGTGTAGCAATTCTTGATGTTGGTGTAAAGTCTCACCCCCTCCCCCCTCCGCGATGCTCAAAATATGCACTTTAAAAAAATTATAAAATAAGTTGTATTTTTTATTTTGTCCATTGACCATTTGTCCATTGACCAAACTTGACCATTTTTGATTTTCCTGAAACTTGGCATAAATGTTGTATGGCCAAGTTTCAGGAAAATCAAAAATGGTCAAGTTTTCACAACACGGTATACTCTAGAGTTCGTTTTCTTCACTTTACACAATTTTCAATTGTGGTAAAATAAAAAAAAAATACCATAAGGTATTTTTTCGTTATAAACATAAAATAAATAAAAAAATATTATTCATTCAAATATAATTTTCTGGAGTTTCCTATTCATGAACTATTTGTGAAAACATAACAGAGGTGGGTTTACAAGGTTTAATTAACTGAAAATTAAAATGTTTTCTAAATTCTACACTGTACATAATTAAACATGTAGTTGCTATAGTTTGAGTTTCAATAGACTAAAAAATTCAATAAGAATAGGTTCATGCATAAATTAAATTAGCACTATAACTTAACCTAATTAAAATTCATACAACAACGCAATCAGTCACCTTACATCTGTAATTGTAACCTTCATTAAAAGGTTTTTGTTTTAATATTATGAAACACGCTACAAACAAAAAGGGAAAATTTAAATAAAAACAAAAAAATGGAAAACTACACCCAAACGTAATTAAAAAAATTATTTAGCTACATTAACGTTATGTTAATTTTAGATTTGAAGAAATAATAAACTATAAATTTGTTAAAATAGTTTTGGGATCTAACTAACTCTTTATTTATGCCCTGTAGTAGAACTTTTATCGCAACGGCATTCCTTTAAATATATAAAGTTTATTTAAATTAGTTTGTTCCTCATAAATTATTCAGAGTAAGTTTGTGTTCGTTGTATATGTATTATATAGTTAAGTATTTATCCGTCTTTTAACACTGATTGATTGGATGAATCGAAAGCAGTGAGTAATTTACTTAAGTTTGAAAAATGAGAAAGGCAATGGTAAGGTTATAACAGAACGTTGATTGTTCATTGCGATCATTTTTAGGGTTTTGTTTTTTATACGAAATACTGAAATAGTTATTTAAGTATTAAGGGCATTAAGAGTGTTTTACCGATTGAGGATATATGTTTTGAGATCGAGACGAAGTCGAGATCTCTAATATATCCGAAATCGGCAATACTCTTAATGCCCAAAATACTTATTATATTTTTTGCACGATCAATAAAAATTAAATTAAAATTATTTAAATAACAAAACTCATTCATAAAATACAAGTTTAATACTAAGTTTATACCACCGATAGTTTAATAGAATAATAGTTTTTTGCTATTAAACTATCGATACATTGAGCGTTTATAGTTTATACCATAAAATAGTATTATTCTATCTGTGGTATAAACGCTCAGAATAATATTGACAGATAGAATACGTACCGTATTTCAAATTTGAATATAAAATCTTATCAATCTAAAAGTATTTCAACAAAAAATTATAATACTAATATTAATTTAAAATAAAAACTAAATTTTAAGTGATTTTGGTGTTGCATATTTTTTACAATCGCCTGAAATTGTCTATTACATTTAACGTTTTGACCGTTACAATTTTTTCGAATATACTATTATACTATCAATCAAAAGCAAAATATCAAATAACTATCTGTCAAAGTAAAAAGGTATTATTCTATCCGTTTATACCGTAATAGTTTAATAGCTATTTGCTATTATTCTATTATACTACCATGGTGTAAACTTAGTGTTAATGTTTTAAAGAAAATTCCTTAAAATTTCATTTCAAAATAGTAAGCTTCGCGTTTCATCATAATTCTATAGGTTTTTTTGTTGCAAAACTTAATTTCACCGAATATTTTTTCAAAATAAATTGCTTTTAAATTTTTTAATTGCAATATTTTTAAAAAAATATTATTTAAATTTGAAGCTAGTAAATAGACATACACAATTATTTAACTAAAAATCATTTTTATTCACACCCTGAGGTCTACCTTACGGGTAAGTAATTACTCACCGCCTGCATGATCGGTAAGTAATTACTTACCGACCTGTGATTTGTAAACGAAACTTACTATGTTTATTTACGAATCAGTAAACATGCGAATTCGCCTGATCGTGCAGAAACGTGTTTTTTACATTATCTCGATCGTCTCGTAAACTATAACTCCTATGAACCTAAAATCTGAGATACTTATAAATCTTACCTGTCAGCAAAAAACGACAATAAATAAATATTTCGTAGTTTGTTTTACAGAGCTGCGAATAAGGCCCGCTATACACTTGAGCTAAGCTATGCGAACTATACGAACTATGTTTTTTGTATATAACGTAATCAAATGGATGACTATACACTTGAGCTAAGCTGTAAGCTTAGCTCAAGTGTATAGTCATCCATTTGATTACGTTATATACAAAAAAACATAGTTCGCATAGCTTAGCTTAATATTTTTAGGCAGCAAAATAATTAGACTTCATAGAAATAAACAGATATTGCGATTAAAAAAAAATTTTTTTAATCGATTTTTTTTTTCATTTTTAAAATTTTGCTTTATTTTTAAAGTAATAATTATTAAATTACATATCATTGTAATTAATCGGAGAAAAAATTATATGTTCAACTCGGCAGCAAGGTAGATTGACAGCCTTGGCTGAATTCCTAGCCTCGCTCGCTCGGCTATGAACTATCAGCCGCGGCAGTCAATCTACTACTTTGCTGCCTAGTTAAACAAATAACTATATTTTTACCGAATCAAGCAGGCCGTAAACCCACTTCACACTCTTTTGTATAATTTTGAATGTTGGTGTTTCCTTTATGTTCGCTTAGTTCCGAACCTAATTGATCGAAAATCTCAAACAGTATTTGGAATTATAGAAGAAAGTCTATCGTAACTTTTTAATGAAAAGTATAGCGAAGTGTAAAATACTCATATGTCATAATTATATTTATTAAGGGAATGCGATCGGGAAAGCATCGAACTTAAGAAACATTGCTTTTACTTTTAAAATTTTCTAGAGGTTAGTTTTGGTATTATTATCAACTGCATTGACAGAGGAATTTTAAAAAAATCACATAGACCGACAGGAATTTTGATAAATTTTTTAATGAAAAATATAGCGAAGTGTTAGCGATTGAAAGTGAAAAAACAAAGATTTATTGACCCAAATGAGGGCGGTGTTATTTGAAAGATAATTTAAGAAACATAGCAATTTTTTACAATTTTCCAGTGCACAGTTTATTACAAACTATTATTGTTTCGAGGTAGATTGAAAGAAAAATTTAAAAAAATTTCAAGTGTATCATTTGAAAGAGCACCTAACTCAAGAAACATTGCTGGTCTAATTGAATATTTCTTTAGTAAAAATAAACAGCTATGGATAAGATTTAACCCGATGTAACATTTTTTGTATCAGTTCGATTAATTTCAATTACTTTTGCTATTGACATTTACGAGGAAAAATTCAGTTATCATGTGATCTATGATCTAATAACATAAAAACTTTACAACCCAACTTTATTTCAACTATTTATGATAAATCGTTCTTTTACGTTCACGAAACCCTCGGCGAGCGAATTTTATTCGCACTTAACCGACTTTTTTAATTGGTTTTGTTGCATTATATTTTTACTTCACCACAATTTTCAATTGTGTGAAGTAGGAATTGAAATCCCGGGATCTTGTATCTCGGGATACAGAAATATTTGTTTAAAAATCCAGGGATTAATAAAAGAAAATCCCTGGATTACGGAATCGTGATATTTGCCGGAATTAATCGATGAAAACACGTAGTCCTGTTAAAAAGTACAAGCAATATTAAGTTCGACAGAAGGGATAAACTTTGGTTGATTTGTAATTTTTTATAAAACTCCTCAGTTTGTACTAAGTAGGCTAGAAACCCAAAGCAACCCAGCTCGGCAGTGCCCGGGTAAGAAATAGCTAACGGACTAAGCCTGGGCCAAGCCCGCGCAACAGCTTTTGGGGTTTGGGTCAGGTTTAACATTTCCAAACGGCCAAAGCTTGGACTGATGTCTTGAGACCAATTCTGGCAAACCAGGCTAATTCTGGCAAATAAGACTTCGGCCAGGTCTTCCAAACCTATTTCTCCCCATACCTTGTTTAAATATGTGGAAATAGGTTGTGGAAGAAGGAACATATGTAAAAATAAAGATAAACATAATATGGCTTTCACATGTTTACAATGCATGTACCTGGTGAATAACACGTAATATAATAAACTGAATCTTGGTTCAGTCTAGGCATTTACAGCTGGCCCAGGCTGAAACCAAAGTTAACTAGCCAAGGCTTGGCTCGCCAATACTGGTCCAAGATTGGTTCGTTGTTTAATATTGGCTGTTCCTACCTGGGGACGAATGCCTCAATAACTCACATAAGGGAGCGGAGAAAACGACAAATCTGGAGTATTTGAATATTTGAAGAGTGGACGCTGGTTTTGTTGATGATACATCAACCATATTTACCGTTCCAAGTCAAAGCTGCATAAAAGTTTTTACTAACAATTATTTAACATGGAGCAGGAGACAATGAGATGAGAAACCAAAGGATGATCGAGATTTTCACACTGCTGCATCATCGAGAACAGATTACGACAAAAATGCAACTGAGGTTATAGTTTCGGTCGATTTATTAGGGAAAAGCAATTTGGAAGATGAACTGCAACGGCAGTATTAATTAATAAAAAGTGGTCACCGCAATTGGTAGAGAAATAATAATATTTAAACAAAGCGAACATTTTATAATTTTTTATTGATCATTTCACCAAGAAGTGTTGAATCGGAACGGTCTTTTTCAGCCTTTGGAAATGCTATTTTCAAATTAACAAACATTTGAAAATGTAAGAAACTATGGTTTTTCTTTTATGTAATATTAAAGTTTTATTTTGGTTCTTTAATTTTTATTTTTCACCTGACTACGGAGAAGCAAAAAGTTCATCAGTTCCCTCATAACTTCAACTACGATTTGATAAATGAGGAATCTTTCGAATCGCTTTAATTGTTTGCTAGTTATAGGCTTAGTGATGACACATTAAATTAAATGTGGCGCCCTTTAGTAGAAGACATAAAGTCATAAACTAAAAAAATATTAAATTTATTGATGTCATGTATAAAATAAAAGGGCTTAACTAGTAAATTTCAAAAATGTATATATTGTTAGCTGTTACTTACGGTTTTGCTTGCATGCACCCGATAATTGGGAATAAATTCCGAAATCACGTTTTTAATAAAAATATCACAAGCTGGTAGTATCTCTAGAAAGTACTGGCTAACGCTCCCATTTAATGGCCATGCCTTTGTGTCGTTGTGTTCCTGATAACGCAGGGGAGCAACCATACCGTGGCTATCAAAGCGTTCTTATAATTACATTGTGGCCAAGTGGTCTTATATTCAGAAAATCATCAACAATAGATCCAATACAACAGAAACAGCAATTCTTTGCCCGACAATGACAACGCAAAAAGAAGGGTTATGACTTATTACGTATTAGAATTATTACTTATTAGAAATCGTACGAGTCATCTCAACATTGTTATCTTCATCAGTGCATGTATGTGATAGAAACTAATTGAGTGCTATATTGCTGACGTGGTATAATCAATCAGGATAGTTTTGGTAATCACTACGAATATATGTGCTATTGCTGACGTAGTATAAACAATCTGGATAATTTTGTTAATCAATACGAATATATGTGCTAATGCTGGCGTGGTATACTCAATCGGGATAATTTTGTTAATCAATACGGATTTACATGCTATTGCTGACGTAGAATATTCAACCTGGATTATTTATAAGAATTATTTTTAATTAATTTTACCTGTATAAATGTTAAACTTTAATATCTAATAACAGTATCATGGTTTCCATGTTACTCTAAATAAATCGGTTGCGATCAAGACGTGAGCGGTCTCGTTCAATCTCCGCGTGATGGTTCCTATTAGACCTCTGCACAAACACATTAATTTTAAAATCAAATTCTCTTTCTGTTAAGTGTCAAAACATCATTGTCTTGTTTTAAATGTTTGACAGTATATAACACGAAAAAACTTTAACCAAAACATCCAAAACATTATACACAAATAAAGTATGAGATATAAGAAAAGCTAAAACAAAACCTTATATATATACATGTAAAACGTGTGCATGGATATAAAATTGCACACTTTATAAAACAAAGAAAAAAAACTATGATAGCAGATGAAGGGTACAGGAGAAAACAACGTAAGTCTATTTTTTTCGAAATCGAGTTAGTGCTGCTATCTATTGAAGAAATACAAAAGCTTTCGGCTGGTATATTCAATTTTGACGAATATCAAACCCAGCCCATACAAATCAATTGAAAAGAATTCGCATACAGGGGAAAAGGTGTGAGAAGCCTGTGACGCGTGCAACAAGTTGTAAAAAAACTGTACAGAATATGACAGATAAAATTAATTACTAATTGTAGCCAAAAATTTTAGAAAACTTTGTGGAAACTGGATTTATTTGTAGAAAAACGAAAGAGGCAAAATTGTAGTAATCGAAAGATAACTTAAGAAATATAGTCATCAGACTATCAATCACGTCGTCAATTTTTTAATGTCCATACAAACAAACTTGAAAGTGCGAATTTTTTTGGTGTTCCGGTGTGGTTTTAGGTTTTGGTTAAGGTGATTACTCCGCTCGTTTTTTAGAAGGTTTGAATTTTCTGAAATGGTGTCAAATGAATCTGGCACATCATATTGTTGGAAAGAAAATGTTTTTTTAATAAGTGTTGTGTAGCAGAAATTACAATATGTGTCACAACAAAACATAAACATCTTTCGAGACTAAAGTTCCACAACAACATGGTGATAGACGCAAGGTGACAGACGCAAATCTATTTTTTCGTTTTTTTTATATTTTTTTTTTAAAAGAAAGGATAACTAAACAATACATCTTATCACATATAAAAAATGACATAGGCCAATATTTCATGATAGGATATAAAAAATAGAAAGAAAGTTAAAGCTAAACAGCAGATTTGTATTAAAAATCTGCCGGAAAAAAACTAAAATGGGGTTGCCAATCATACAGCTAGTTGTATATTCCTTAATCATGGGGCGAACAGCCTTCTTTAATGATTGTTCAAACTTGAACATAAAGAAAATTCAAAATTTCCTAAAAGAAAACAATAGCTTTAGTTAGAATTAATTAATTTATTTATAATTATATAATTTAAATTCACAACTCACTTATTATTGCTTTGTTTGTGATGATAGTTCTAAATTTATTATGGTTCTGAACCTCTTAGCTGAGAGAAATTTTATAGCAAAATTTTATAACAATTTTATAGACATTTTATGGTATAAATGTGTACTTGCTAAAAATAGGTTAGCTAGCCTATATATAGACGTCGCTCTTGTGATTAAACGAGACATTCGTCGCATCTGAATTATTCCCGCGAAATACTGTACGCTGTCAGATTCGATTTATTTTATATCTCTTATCAACGCGATCTTCATAGAGAGAAGACCTTCTTTTTTGGCGATTATCCGGAGTCAACCAAATTAATTATTTTTTTTTTGCGAGCGATTTTATAAACAGAGGTTCAGGTGAACATCTAATATAATTTAAAGACATTTTATTTAATTTTTTTTTAATTAAATATATTGTGTATATTTAATATAAATATTTAATATAATTTGAAGACATTTCATTTAATTTTTGCGAATTTGTTAATTCAATATATTGTGTATATTTAATATAATTTGAAGACATTTTATTTAATTTTTGCGAATTTGTAATTAAATACATTGTGTTAATGAACTATTTTTAATAACTTTTAAATTTGAAAGATTTTCTTATTAAATATATTGCGCACGAACTATTAATGAGTGATTTGAAAAACATTTGAATTTGAATATTTTAAGGGATATTTTATTAGTGTAAATAAATAATTTAATTAACAGAATCTATTGTTTTTTCTCAATTTTATATGTTTTAATGAATAGTATGGTTAAACTGAAAATTATTAAAAGTTAAAGCTAATTATTTCAATGATTAAAGTCCAGATATAGAGTTATATGAAGGGTCGTTTCTTTGAGCAAGCAACAACGTGCAATTATCAAGGATTACTTCATACCTAAGATTGAGAGTGCTACCATTGACTGAATACAGTTCATACGCCAGCACCACTAAGATATCACAATGCCTAGTGATACCCTTGGCTGGTGATATCTCACTGTTATTGCCAATGGCTAGGTTCGTTCGACGTTAACTCGTATGCCAATGGTAGGGACTGGAGTACGCGTGTTGACAATCACGTAGATCAAAAATTAAAAAAAATTACTAATAAACAAAAACTAAGCCCTCCATGCACATGATAACGACGATAGAAGAAACTATCTACCGTTAAAGTATTAGAAATAAACCAAATAAGAAAATATGACGGGGCTGAAATCTCACAGCTCTGAGATATCAAGAGGTCTGGGTTAAGGATTTTGATATAGTTTTCGGCAAAAAACTTTTATGAGGACATTGTTTTTAGTTTTGGGCAGCAACCATTTTTATATCAAACATAATTCTTTGTTAAAGTACATGCATTTTTTATCTCTGTTTAGAAATTTATTACAAAACTAACACGAAACACAATACGATGCCGGAAAATTATAACAGATCATAAATTAACATAATCAAAATTAACATAATCAGAATTAACATACTCAAAAACCTCCCATTTAGAGTTTCGAGAAAATATTACAAAATCACAAATTCATATAAAATTTCAAAAATATTGTAAAAATTAGATAAAATCAAACTTTTTTCAAAATACTAAAAATATTCCAAAAATTATTACAAAATCAAAGATTAAAACTTTTTTCAAAAATTCTAAAAATATTGCAAAAATTGTAACAAATTCAAAAATTGAAACTTTTTTCAAAATCCTAAAAATATTACAAAAATTATTACAAAATCAAAAATTAAAACTTTTTCCAAAATTCCAAAAATATTGCAAAAATTATAACAAAATCAAGGATACAAACTTTTTTCAATATTCCAAAAATATTTCAAAAAGTATAACAAATTCAGAAATTTCCATGTCCAATTTCATGTAAAATTACATTTACGTCATACGAACTAATGATTGCAATTTTTATGATCCCACAATTCCGGGATTAATGAAATAAAATCCCAAACCCCTTCAGGTTAAGCAACCCATTAGTTCGCAAGTCAACTGTCTCAATAACTATCACAAAAGTAAGGAGAACCGAAACATTTTGAGTATTTAAGTATTTGCAGAATGGAAACTCTGCTTTTGTTGATAATACATCGAACATGTTTACTGTTACAAGTCGAAGCTCCATAAAAGTTTTTATTGTTGATTATTCAACGTTGGATCAGCAGCAGCAGCAGACTTGTGATCTGAAACGGGTGATCAAACTACTCACACTGCTATATCATGGGGCACAGATTTCAACGAAAATGTAACTAAGGATGTGGTTCCAGCCGATTTAGTAAGGAAAATCAATTTGAAAGATGAACTGTAGCGCAGTTTAATTTGTGCTTAATACCTATATCTATATTAAACTGGTCACGGCAATTTGTAGAAAAAATGGACATATTTAAGCAAAGCCGTCATAGAGGACCCAATTTGCACTGAATATATAATAATTTATTGACCATTCCACTAAGAAGTTTGGAATCGGAACGGGCTTTTTCAACCTTCGGAAATATTATTTCCAATTTAACAATATCCTATTTCTTAAATCATTCGAAAATGTATGGTAATAGTTTTTCTTTAGGTCAAATTTTTAAATTGTTATTTTGGTTAAATTCAACTTTTATTTTTTTAAGAAGTTAAATTAGTAGGTTAATTTTTTAATATGATTATTCTTTTTGATACTAAAAAATAAATAATTTGAAAACTGTGTTTTTTTCTCAATTATTCACGGTTTTTCCGGGATTTAAAATTTATGAGTTCCGTAGTCACGGGATTCATAAGACACCACGGGATTGCAATCCCTAATACAAACGGTTAAATTTTTTTTTTCAAAAAAATTTGCCCAATTTTTTTTTTCCAAAAAATTGGCTAAAAAAATAAATGAAATCATTTTTTTGACACACTTTAAATATTTTTTTGACAAACTTCTAATGCAATAATCTAGTTTTTGATCTCACATACCATACCAATCCCGAACATCATGATTTCTCCACATTCTTTGTTCCTACTCATAATCGCTGAAAATAAACGTTTTTAAACCATAAATAAGAAAATTTGCTATTTTTGACACACTTAATAATAATAATAATTATCATATCTCAAATTAAACCTCAAATATGGTGTACCAATAATATAAACGAACATTTTAAGCATACACTTTTGGCAACATTTTTGGTAGTTCATTTCCTGTCACCTAATTTATAGAGAAATGACAAACTTTTTAGAGTTGAAATTTACTTCGGTTTTGATAAAACCACCAAAGTTATTTCATGAGCCAAAAGTGAAATTCTTACCCCCACTTTTTTGGCATTTCTTGACGTTTTATGACCTACTGATTCTAAAAAACAAAAAAAAATGTATGTCTGTCTGCCGGTCGGCCGTCCGTCCGTCATTAACTACGAAATCTAGAACGCCGCTGGCGGGATTTCAAAAAATATTTTTTTTCTAAAAATTGGTATGCTCAATGGGCAGGTCCGAAAGGACGATGTGTTTGATAACTGTACCGGAAGAGTGTCAAAAAATCATTAAATGTGTCGAAAATAGCAAATTTTCACATTTTTGGCTTAAAAAACGTTTATTTCCAGTGACAATGAGGTTTTAAATTTGAATCTGGAGAAATCTGGATGACTTCTTCTAAATTCCAATAATATTCCAAAAATTCTTAAAAATTCAAACTTTTCCACAATTCTAAAAATATTGCAAAAATCATTACAAAATTGAAACTTTTTTCAAAATTCCAAAAATTATAATAAAATCAAAAATTTAAAATTTTTCAAAATTCTAAAATTATTCCAAAAATTCTTACAAAATCAAAAATTAAAACTTTTCCAAAATTCTAAAAATATTGCAAAAATTGTTACAAAATCAAAAATACAAACTTTTTTCAAAATTCCAAAAATATTTCAAAAACTATAACAAATTCAAAAATTTCCATGTCCAATTTCATTTTCAATTACATTTATGTCATAAAAACAGTTCCAAAAAATTGGCTAAAAAAATAAATGAAATCATTTTTTGACACACTTGACATTATTTATTTGACAAACTTATAATGCCATAATTTTCTATAATAATAATAAAATTTCATTTCAAACAAATATGTAATTCATTTTATTTTTCTCCAAAAAATGAAATAAAAAAATTTCTTTTGACACACTTGACAACATTTTTTTGACAAACTTATAATGCAAAAATCTAGTTTTTGATCTCACATACCAATCCCTACCATCAAGATTTCTCTAAATTCAATGTTCCTACTCGTTATCACTTAAAATGAAAGTTTTTTAAGCCAAAAATACG
Organism: Diogma glabrata; assembly: GCA_963693315.1. Lineage (NCBI taxonomy): Eukaryota > Metazoa > Arthropoda > Insecta > Diptera > Cylindrotomidae > Diogma > Diogma glabrata. The sequence goes on from OY856186.1 coordinate 214,448,782, forward strand.
AAAATTTGCTGTTTTTGACACACTTAATGATTTTTTTGACACACTTCCGGTACAGTTATCGAGCGCAGCGTCTTTTCGGACCTGTCCCTTGAGTATACCTATTTTTAGAAAAAAAAATTTTGAAATCCCTCCAGCGGTTTTCTCTGCAGCGTAGGTAATGACGGCCGGCCGGCCCTTTTGGCTCATGAATGTAATACTTAGGTCTTTTAGACCAAAGTAATTTAGACCAAAGTAATTAGGTCTTTTAGACCAAAGTAATATATAATAGTTATTTAGGTATCAAGGGAATTAGAAGGATGTTAATTACCGAGGGAAACGTTTATTACCGGAGGGCCTCTGGCCCGAGGGTTAGTAAGTTTCACAAGGTAATTGACATCTAATAATTCACGTGATACATAAATAATTTTATGTTTTACTACCTAAAACATTTATTTAACTAAAACATTTATTTTTATCAAGTATTTGTTAGCATGATTTTTCGTTTTAATTGAACAAGTTAGTTATTTTTCATTTCAAATTGTATTGCTGGGGTATTGTTTTTCGTTACTATGGCTTTATGTAAATAATGTTGTTTATAAATAAAAATAACAAAAATTTATAATGAAAACTAGGTCTATTATGAATCCCTCTTATAATTCCCTTGGGAATTAAGAATGTCATTATTATTTCGGTAACTAAGGTCTAAACGACTTATTATAAATCAGTAAAACATAAAACATATTAAGTAATTATTTAGGTGACATGAAATGTAATTGAACGTTAAATATGGACACATGAAGTGTGTCAAAAAATCGTTAAGTGTGTCAAAACAAGAAAATTCACATTGGTTTTGTTTAAAAAATGTTGATTTTAAGAGAAAATGAGTAGTAACATGGAATGTGGAGAAATCTTGATGTTAGATTATTGCATTATATGTTTATCAAAAAATTATTATCAAAGTGTGTCAAAAGAAGATTTTTATTTATTTGTTTACCCAATTTTTTGGAAAAAATAAAATTAATTATTTGTATGACATGAAATTTTATTATTATTATAGAGAATTATGGCATTATAAGTTTGTCAAAAAAATAATGTCAAGTGTGTCAAAAGAAATATTTTCATTTATTTTTTTAGAAAAAAATGAAATTAGTTGTTTGTATGATATGGAATGTAATGATATGAAATGTAATGTGAATGATGAACATGATATTCAAGTGTGTCAAGTGTATCAAAAAAATGATTTTTGGATAAAACATATTTAGCTGTTTGTATGACGTAAATGTAATTGAACATGAAATTGGACATGGAAATTTTTGAATTTGTTATAGTTTTATATTGAAAAAGTTTAAATAATTGATTTTATTCTAATTTTTTGGAATATTTTTGAAATTTTGAAAACAGTTTCAATATTTGATTTTGTTATAATTTTTGCAATATTTTTAGAATTTTTGAAAAAAGTTTTAATCTTTGATTTTGTAGTAATTTTTGGAATAATTTTAGAATTTTGAAAAAAGTTTGATTTTATTTAAGTTTTATAATATTTTTGGAATTTTGAAAAAAATATGAATTTGTGATTTTAATATTTTCTCCAAACGCTAAATGGAGAGGTTTTTGAGTAGTTTGCTGAGTGTATCATCTTTTCACTAAATTATGTTAATATAATATAATCTGTTCTAATTTTCCGGCGACGAATTAATGTTTCGTGTTAGTTTTGTAATAAATTTCTAAACAGAGATAGAATACTTGTATTTTACAAAGAGTTTTAAAAACAATGTCCTCATAAAAGTTTTTTGCCGAAAACTATATCAAAATCCTTAACCAAAACCGAAGTTTTGATATCTCAGAGCTTGAGATTTCAGCCCCTCCATATTTTTCGAATTTGTTTCTTATTAGTTGCACATTCACTTATCACGGCTTTTTCATTAATTTCATGAATTAAGCATTTTTGATTGATTTCTGATAATATTTATTCACAACTGATTTATTTTATCTTCGTTTTATTCATTATATTTATTTCTTGTTTTGGTGTTTATTCATTTATTTCGTGAATTTTGTTCATTTTATATTTAAAATACGCTGTTTGGTATCTGGTACAGGAAAACTCATTATTTTACAGTCTATGGTATTTCTTGTTACGATTTCGTTCGTTATTGGAGTCACTTTAATCGCATCGGCGTGTTGCACTGATGCTGGTTGTTCGTTTCAGCACAAATACAATACGTATAAGGGTATGCGATTCAGTTATTCTTAAATGTTTGTAAGGGTATTGTATTTCTGCTGAAAAACAAGCTACAGAAATAACAAATTTTTAATTCTTAAACTTTTTGAGTTCAATAAATTTACCAATTATGACTTTTTTTTAAATAATACTTATAAGTGAATTTTTCAGATCAACATATTTCCACCAATTATCGTGCAATAGCGATAGTTATTGAGCACGACCAGTACAATAACTTCGTCTATTACTATACATTAATATTGTTGACCTTCGAATTCAATCGTTATTTAAAAATCGTAGGATGACTCCTATTTAATAATATTTTACATGTAGCCTAATTTTGCAATTATCTTTTCATTAAAATTTACCCCAGGTCTCTAAGTCAAGCCATTCCCAAGATACCATAAATCGAGAAAAAAATTCCCAAAAATTGCTTAAATTTGAAACATCTTCATTTAATATTTTAAAGAGATCAAACTAACGGGAAATGAAGTAAACAAACAAACGAAAAATACAGAGGCAAATTGAAAAATGTTTTATGATCATTATTCAAATAAAAACCAAAAAAATCATGTTAATTACTTTACACAGAAAGAGAATATGCAATTTTTTAGTAAAATAAAAACAAGGATTGGTTTTAGAATTTGAAAAGTATGACGTAGGGTGGTAAGATGTATGTTTTCATTGATATCTTTTTCGATTGTGATTTTCTATTTATTTGAAAAACAAAATATTTGGGCTTATATCCTTATGTAGTCATATGTACAATTGAAAATCAGATTTTATGTATGAAATTTATCATCACTATAATAAAAAATTTATGAAAAGAATAAGGAAATACAGAATAAGGACCACAAAATAATCGTAAAAACAAATATTTCCAGTTAAGTATCGCAACACCGATTAACTGAATTTAACTATAATTAATCTTTGGTGTTATATACTAAGATCTTTACAAAACAACTACCTATTTTCTCGTTCAATGAATTTTACTATAAATTTGGAGTAAGAAAAACATCTCGGTATTAATTAATTAATATTTCATTTATGTGCAGTTCAGGCCTGTAAATAATTTTTTTCCATGATATTAGCGCTAAAAAGTTTCAACATTATTTTAATTTAAAGAGACACAATTAACGGTACCTAGTGCGATTGTATAAGATATGTTTTGGTATGACAAGAATAGAGTGACAATAAATAATTTTTCATATTGAAAATGAATTTCTTTGCTATGTAAAAGAAAACATTTTTTAACTTAATGGTTACTCTCTATTTTATTTTTATTCAATACAAGGATATTGGAGTTTAGTTATGGGGATTTGAAATAGACAATAGGAAATGATGTTAATTACTTTCGAAAGAGTAGGATACAACACTACTTTATAATTGTTTGTAGTTGTATGTAAATAGAAACCTAAACATACATTTAGATGATTGAAAATCTATGAGTGTACTTTTACTTTCTTTACTTTTACTTTCTATATAGTTTGCGAAACCAAATTAAAGTCTTTTGTGCTGTGCTAAGCTAAATATAAATCAATTTGTTGTGCTTTGTGTAGTGAGTGCTTAATTAAAAGTTTTGAAAATTTTGAAAAAATATTTTATAACCAAAATTTAATAATTTTTTAATTTAATTAATTTAATAATATTAATAAAAGTGAATTGATTTGTGTGGTTCTAAATATTGCTTTTAGGATTTGGATTAAACCGCTAAAAGTTTGAAATTTTTTTGCTATTATATTATTATATTAAATTTTATATTCATTTTTTTTAAAATATTATGCATGAAATGGAATCAATTAATTTCAGTTGGGATTTATTTGTTGAAATGATCATTGAAAATGAACCTTTAGCCAATGATCATATTCGACAGTTTGAAAATATACTGCAAATGTGTAACATATCGACGGACGTACATTACATATTTTTATCTGAAATGCAGTTGCAATTTCCAAATGATTATATCGATTTTTGTTGTTCTGCAACTCAAAAATCTGTTATAATAACATTTGTAATTGAAGGTATGGAGGTGTTTGACCGTGTCGGTCATTTTATTTGTATCTACTATGATACCAGTGACATTTTTATATACGACTCCTTGAATTTCAAAAACTATTCTCACCAAACGGATAAAATTTTACGAAAATTATTTCCCTATTATTTTAACGCAGGCAAAACTGTGTGTTTTCCGCCTATTCAATGTCAAACAAATGCTAGTGATTGTGGTGTGTTTAGTATAGCGTTTGCCATATCTATTTTACTGGGACAAAAACCAGAAATCCTTGAATATGATACGTCATTAATGAGAAATCATTTACTTAAAGTCTACTTTCAAAATAGTATTCAACCATTTCCTTCACGTACTCTTTCTGAAGATGAAATTAATCTCCGCCTTAGAAGCTTTAACTTATATAATAGATCAAATGACTTCGTAAATGTAAAAGAACAAAGCAATAGAACGGCTACAAATTTAATTGAACTGGGACCAGGTTTAGATAGGTCGCTCAATATTTCTCCTACGATTTCGACTTGGAATGCTGAGTTGGATGAATTGGACTGCATGAATGATATTATCAACAACAAAGCTAAGGCTGAGCATATACATTACCTTTTTTATCATTTGAGGCAACACTTCAGTTATTTAAATTTTGGGGCTTTAAATTTTGATCATTGCTCGCACATAAAATTACAAGACCCAAATTGTACATATCAGGCATGGCCGCAAGGAGAAAAGAAGTTTCATATATTTTATATATGCCAAGCTAGGTCAGAAAATGCCGAATTAACTTTTCATTTTATTCCTACATTTTATGATACGCAATCAATCGTAGTTTTTAAGACATGTCAATGCGTGGAAATATTTGAGCAACTTAATGAAATTTTAAAAAAAATATACCCATACTACTTCTCATCGGACAAACTCGTAAACCATGTCATTTTAGAAACAAATACAACCTGTTACTCTGGCATTTTTAGTATTGCAATTTCAGTTTCATTGCTGTTTGATCTCAGACCAGATAACATAAAGTACGAGTTAAATAAAATAATATTGCTTCTAGTGGATATATTTAAATATAAACGTGCCTATCATTTTCCACTCATTTGCAATCAAATTCCCATGGTTTTAAATTTTAGATCCGAATTTGAGATGAGTGACTTTTTAGAAGCTAGAACTAAAATTATAAATGGCGAATGGTTAAATGATAATCATATGATATATTTCAAAAATATATTAAGTCATTTTTCTTATTATAAACAAACAGATCCAATTTTGTATAAAAACCCCGAAAGAATATTATCAGTCCCTGAAAATCAAAAGCATATTCAAATACTGTTTTCCGACAGTCATTGGATTTGCAGCTATTATGATACAAAATCAATATATATTTACGATTCGTTAAATAAAAAATGTCTAACTTCGTTACAATTATTATTTTTATTGAAATTGCATCCTCAATATTTCGCAACTGACTCGCCTACAATATTTTTTCCCAATGTTCATATGCAGCCCAATTTGAGTGATTGTGGAGTATATTCCATAGCTTTTGTTGTTTCGATAATACTAGGATATGATCCGGCTGATTTACGATTTAATGAAAGCCTTATGCGATCACATTTTGTAAAAATATTAGATGAAAACGGCATTATAATGTTTCCTGCAACTTTTTCTAAAAACACAACCTTACATACAAAACGAATTTTTCGAATAAAAGAAAGCGATTATAGTCATTTATGCTCTAAAGCTATAAAACGAAATATTGATCATGTTGATTTAACCAGTCCTAAGAAAAAAATTAAAACCTCGAACGTAGAAGAGTCAATTACATTTTGTAATGATTTCTTATCTTATGACAAAATTAAAAATATAAAGAAGGAATCATTTAATCGTTTGCCCAAAATAACCGTTATTAATAACAATATTGAAAAAGTTTGTATAAAAGAAATTATTACAAATAATATTCCCTCTGCGATTGGTGAACAAAATATTGAGGGTAAATGGTTCAGTGAGGAATGGATAGTACGCCATCAAGAAACATTTATTAATAATATTGAAAGTGTACTAAAAAACGACAATTTTAAATTAAAAAGCGACACTGCAGTAAGAATAGAAGCTGAAAATATAATCGTTCGTTGTATTTACACAATTAAAAACCTTAATAATAAGCTGTATGAACAATTTAGATACTGCAAAAAAAACGCTACCGTTTGTTTAGATCGCGCTGAGTTTATTTCAAGAGAAGACCTAGACAATTTTAGAGATGCACTTTGTGGATTGTCTAAACATACCACCTCAACAGAACCATATTTTTTTGACAGTGCTTACAACGTTTTTAATTCAATAATCCCCGATACAAATGATTTATATCAAAAGCAGCTATTAAAATGTAAATCAGAAACAGCTGCAATACAATTGAACAAAACCATTGAATTAAATGAAATTGGCAAAGCGACTAATATTTTTGGTACGGAAAATGAATGGCAATGTAATAAACATTGTAAAATTAATGATATCTATATAATAGATGAATTACATGTTTTTTTAAATTTAATAGCATCATGTAAATTTAAAAACTTGTCTACTTTTTTAAATGATTTGAGATGTTCTGTAAATTTACAAATAAATAAACTTGGTCATTCTCATGCCTGTTACATAAAGCCTTCATCATGCAAATCTAAATTTTTACCACTTCAAATTCTTTGCTGCCATTTTCCACAATTGCGCAAAATTAAGAAACTGATATATAAAATTAAACAAACTTCTGAAAAAATAAAATCTATTGAAAAAGCATTAGATAGTGCGGATTTGTGTCAGTTAAAAATAATTTCTGAGGCAGCTGAAAAACAAACTGCAGAATATATAAACCGACGGAATATTGATGACGTAAACGAAAAGAAGTTAATGCAAAAGCATTCGGGTCCTCTAACAATATTTAAAGAAATTTCGATAGATCTCCCTTTATATCCATGTTGCTCTTGTGATAAACTTAAAACTAAGCGTGATGTTAACGAAGTTAGTAAAGTTGTTCATAAGTTACAAGAAAAACCTGTTTGGAAATTGATTATAAGTGAATTACTTGACTATGAAATAGAGTATATTTGCAATTATTGTTATACACAAATTCGTTTAGATCAAATACCATCAATTTGCTTCCTTAATAATCTAAAAATTCAAAATCTACCAGAAGAAATTCGCAGTTTAAATGATATAGAGAAAATGTTAGTTCAAAGGGCAAAGTGTTTCCAGACTATTAGGCGCATGGGTACTGTTATGAACAAAAATCTGCCGAATAAAGGAGCTTTTCAAAAAGTTGTAGGTAGAGTTGTCCATCTACCTTTGCCAATAGAGCAAACGATTAAAAAACTTTGCAATGAATGTGAAGCAATTAATCTAAATCATGAAGTTTATATTTTAGTCCGTACTCCACCGAATAAAAACAAAACTGTTTGGGAGTACTTAGTTAATATGAATAAGGTATGGAATGCGCTCAATTGGCTTAAAAGTAACAACCCATTGTATTCAAAAATTATTCTCCCAGACACAGCAAAAAAATTGGAAGATAATTTTATTGAGGCCGCCCCTCCTGCAGAGTTTGAAGAAGTGATTAATAACGAAGAAATCAATGAAGATTTATTAGTTCAAAACCATCAACCTCAAACAACCGAAAACTCAAAGAGAACCAAAATTATTAATGTAAATGATGAAAAAGATGTTTTATTAACTTTGGTGTCCCAATCTAATCCGTTTTACGAACATTATACAATATACCCGTTACAAGAATCGAGAAAAAATGAAACAGCTACAAATTTATATCAGCAAGTTAAAGTTCACGAGAAACCTTTAAAAACATCCTTAAAAGAGATAGATTTAATGTGTTTTCCAGATCTCTTCCCGTTAGGAATAAACGGTCAACATTGTGCGAGGCAAAAGCGACTTCGAGATTGTGATTTTATCAAATCTGTATTGACATCTAAGGAGCCACGATTTCGAAGAAATAAACAATACTTATTTTATTTACTAAACGATTGCAATATGCGACAGTTAAATGGCGGAATATTTCAAACTCTTAATATTGTTAACCACAAATCATCAAAATATACAAAAAAACAATTTTTAGAACATTTAGAGCGTGGCAATTTAGAGACTAACCTAAATACTGTTTTCTCTCGACTTAGAAATACTCAACAGTTTTGGAAAAAACCAATGTGTGATTTAAATGCGATGATATTTCATTATGGACCTGCCACTTGGTTTTTAACTGTAAGTCCAAGTGAATGGACAAACTCACAATTAGTGAAATATCTTAGGGACGTAAATAGTGATATAGATACTTCCAAAATGTCGATAAATGAACTGATTGCCTTTGATCCAGTATCTGTTTCACGTTTTATGGAAATTCAATTTAAGGCACTTTTATCTGCATTATGTACCAACGACGGGCCAATTGGGAATGTCACTAACTATTTTTGGCGACGTGAATATCAACAACGAGGCATGGTTCATTTTCATCTTTTAATCTGGGTTAAAGATGCTCCAGTACTTGGACAATCTCCTGACAGTGACATTTCAGATTTTGTCCAAAAATACATTACGTGTAGTTTACCTGACAAAAAAACGTCACCATTATTATATGAACGAGTGAATAAATGCCAACGCCACCTGCATAATAATTATTGTATGCGATCTAAAAAGACCGCCACTGCATTTCGAAGAGTTTGTCGATTTGGATTTCCTCGTCCCGAAAAGAACTGTTTTGAATTAAGTACTGTTCAAAAGTCGATATGCGGCAGAAGAAATTTAAAATCTAATAGTAGATTATACTACTTGCCGAGAAATAAAAAAGAATTAAATATTAATGATTATAATCCCGTCATATTACTTATGTGGAATGGAAATATGGATTTGCAATACATAGGTGACCAGTCCACTGCTTTAACAATATATTTAACAAAGTATGTTCTAAAACCCGAAAAAACTGGTTCTGAAAATATTATCGAAAATATTCAAACCACTGATACTCTCGGGAGTCGTTTATGGAATTTAGGCATGCGAATGCTGACTCATAGAGAATGTGGAGCAGTTGAAGCGGCTGATACTTGTCTCGGGTTTTCTCTTTGTGGTAATGACCCAGATACTGTTATAAGATGGTTAAATGTGTTCATGGTTAGGAATAAAAAGATTAAATCGGCGCAAAACTTAAAACAAATTGATGATAATAGCACTGACATTTTTCATCCATCTTTTATTGACACATTTTATGTCAATCGTCCCCAAAAATTAAATTGTATAAATTTGCATGACTTTGCTTGTTGGTATGATGTACAAAATACTGAACCTAAACGAGAAAATGTTGAATATTTTAATATTGGAGAAGGAAAATATTTAAAAAAAAGAAGTAAGAAATACATTGTGAATCATTTTAGATTTAAAGTAGAAACCCAACCCGAAGCATACTTTTATGCTCTTTTGCTACTTTTCAAACCATGGAGGGATATTAATGAACTGAATTCTGGATTCCAAACATATGCAGAAGCATTTTTGTCGCAGAAAGATCAGCTACCAGATGCACTCATTTATCATGAAAAACTGGTTGGTAGGGATAAAAGCTTGGAAGCTATGAAAAAATTAATTGATGATGAGAATTTAAAGCATCTGCATAGAGATGATGCAAATAGTAATAATGATCCAACTAACGATATTAATGAAGTAGTATCTTCAGTTCCTAATGAAGCAGAAACCGCCATGAACGATTTCAGAGATGCAACTGAAATGATAGGAAAGCAGGAAGGTTTTGATTGGAAAAAAGCCCTTGAATCAGCTAATGAAGATCAAACCAGAATATATAATACTCTTATTAGCAATATAACTAATGCCGAAAAAATGTGTCGACTTTTTGTTACTGGAGAAGCTGGTACTGGAAAAAGTATTTTAATTAAAATTATATCTCATGCTATAAAAGATCTATATAGTCAAGATGTGGCTATAGTTGCACCTACTGGAATAGCTGCATTTAATATTTCCGGATTAACTATTCATCGTTTATTTCGTTTACCTATTGAGCACGGCCGAACTGCAGTATACACTCAATTAACTGATGATGAACTTAAATTTATAAGAAATCAATTGAGAAATGTATCTGTAATAATAATTGATGAAATATCTATGGTTTCAAATGTTACTTTGCTTTATCTTAACTTGAGACTAGTGGAAATATTTAATACGTTTGGAGAAGATGGATATTTTGGTAAAAAACACATATTAGTCTTTGGAGATCTCCTTCAATTACCACCTGTTAATGAAGGTCAGGTTTTCGAAAAGATAAATAAACACCAATTAAATAAATTTGTACCATCTATAGGCACTTTCAATTTATGGTCACTATTTCAGTATGATGAGCTAAGAATTAATATGCGGCAGAAAACTGATAATGATTTTCGGAATATATTAGCAAATATTCGTTTGGGAATAATTTTAAAATCTGACACAAAGATGCTGAGCAGTCGACTCATACATTTTAAATCTTCAAAGATTATCGAAAGAATAGATGAACTATGTGAGCATTTGATGAAAACTTTGCCAACCAATACTGTGTGCATACTTCCAACTAACGATATGTGCAATTTTCTTAATGAAGCAATGTTAAGCAAAAACAATAATGAAGAGATACTTTTAGTTGCTTGTGATACAATAAATTCTCGAATCATTCAACAAAGAAACCAAGCTATAAAAAAGCTTTCGAAAAATGATGAAAACATCTCTCGAACTGCGGGACTGGCCAGAACTATAAAAGTTAAAATTGGTTGCAGTATTATGATACGTAGAAATATTGACATTACTAAAGGTCTTGTAAACGGAACAATTTGCAAGCTTGAATCCTTATTAAAGTCACCTAACGGAGAAATAGATGCTATATATGTTAGACTTAGTAATGGTACAGTTATGTCCATTACGCGTGCTACTGTTAAATTTGAAATTAGTAAGGGTGTTATGGTCACACGAGAACAATTCCCACTAATTTTAAGTTATGCAATAACGGTACATAAAAGTCAAGGTTTGAGTTTAGATAGCATTTTAGTGGATGCAGGAGAGATAAATTTTTCTTGTGGTCAAATTTATGTTAGTTTATCAAGAGTGACTACGTTCGAAGGTCTTCATCTTATTAATTATGATCCATTTAAAGTTTGTGCTAACGAAGATGCTATAGTAGAATACAATCGTCTTCGTAAAATCTATAAGCCAGATCTTGAATTTTATAGAATGCCTGAAAACCGTGGTGTTAAACAAATAGACAGAACCTGGACTGTCCCTAAAGTAGCACTTGAAGCTCAGACAAATGTTATGAGTCATTATGAAAAATGGATTATAAAAGGACTTCCAGGCAGACAAAAAGTATTGGACTATGTCAATGTTACAGTACAAATTTTTTTCCACAGTAGCTCAATAAGAAATAAGATAAGCAGTTCTCCTAAAGATGATATTCTTTATGTAACATTAAACGAATATAAATCGAATCAGAAAAAAGATTTATTAAAGTTAAGAGAATTCGCAGAGCAAACATATGTACCAAATACGAAAGAAACTTTAATCAGTTTCATTAATTCTATTATGCTCACTTCTAAACATATTAGAGATTTGTTTTCAAATAAAATGATAGTAATAACTAAATGTGATTCTTGTGAAAGAAGTACAATTAAAGAAATGAATAATAATGTAATATCATTAGATGTACCAAACTCGCAACTTAATTCAATGGCCGATATTTTTAAATTCAACTTTAATGATACAATTAAAATACAATATGAGTGTAATAATTGTAATACAACAACACAAGGAATAATGAAAAAAAGAATTATACATTGTAACAAAGTATTAATATTCAAGGTAAACGAAAGCCGAGACAAAAAAGCAAATATTTCTAAAGGTAACATAAAAGGTTTACCTTGCTTTAAAACAACTATTTTGGACGAAACCTATAATATAACCAGCGCTATTTTCAAAGAAAATAATCAGTATTCTAGTATGACACGACAAGACAAAAACGGTTGGACTTACGTTAAAGATGAAACAGTCATACTTAATAAATCATGGCCAAGAAATTCTAAAAATGCGTACTTATTTTTAATGGAACAGAAACAGAAAAAAATAAAATAAAATTTGCTTCTTAAAATATTCCAACTGCTACTTCGCAAAAAAGAGTGAAATAAAACGAAAAAAAAACTTTAAAAAGTAAAGAACTGCACGACCACATTAAAAGTAAAAAAATTCGTAAATATAAGTTTTTAAAGTAAAAACATTCGTAAATATAAGTTTTTATTAGTAAAAAAATAAGGATTAAAAATATCTAACAATTAAAATTAAAATTCACAAATTTTAACAAAGTCTACTAATCTGTATTAATCATTCAAATCGTTTCTTTATAAACTACTGAAATCAATTGGCTCACGACCGAATCTACCGCATTGTATTCGTTTCGAGGTGTTAATTTAAAAGGTGTACAAGAAAATGTAGAATGAAAGCTGCTTTCGCGTAAAATTTAACAAAAATTTGTGTGTATGTGCTTCAAACGAAATGTTGATTTTCGTTTTGGTGTCAGTACAACTTCTTTCTACCCCAACATTTTTTAGTGATTTTAATTTTCTGTACTCGGTGTAAAAAATTAAGAATTATGTTTCACATTTCAAATCGTAATTCTGTGTTTACATGAAACATTGCCAAACAATACAAATTTCGACAATTCAGTATTGGTAAAATATATGGTTCCGTCCAAAAGAATACACTATTAATCTTAGATATCAATTTATCTCATTCATTGGTTTCCCTATGAATATTTATAAATTCAATTAATAATAACACAAAACTGTACACAGAAAAATTTATTTTCTCTTTAAACCTAATTTTGCTAAGACAATTAATTAAATATTAAAATTAAAATGGGATCTTTATTTATTAGGCTGATGCCTACTTCCAAATTGTATCAATTTTTGTAATATCTGGTCGTCGCGGGCAACTTATCTCCTTTCAGCTACGCCCGAAAAATAGAGATTGAAACAATTCCGTATCTGATGATGGTCGGTCGGTTTGGCCTTGAATTTTTAAAACTATGAGTTATTAATATTTTATATTTGATATAAAAATATTTAATATAACATAGAAATTAACAAACGAATAAACTCGTTTGAAACATATTTTTAACCTACTTGTGCACTAAAAGTTTACAAGCAGTCCTAAGTCTGCATAAAAATGGGAAGGAAAATATGTATTACAGCTTAAAATAACCCAAATAGCATTATGTTACAGCTCAAGTCTGGGCCGGATTTTGCTAGTCTTGCCATTGTTTCAATATCAAACTTTCCAGCCCCGATCAGAGACCCCAATCAAAAACCCTGATCAGATCAAATAGGATATTTACACTACTGTGGTTTACCTGAAAAAATGCTTGCAACAAGCTTCACGTAAAATTTTATAAATACAAACGATAAACATCTAAAATGGAAATAATTCTAACCAAATGGATAACCAAATGAAATCTGATAAAATAAAATAATAGTCATTAATATTTTATTTATTAGAAAATTCAAATATTCTATTATATGGTAAGCATAACGCAATATAATTTTAATAGCTTTATTTCTTTATCATTTATATGTATAAAAAACCCAACAATTTACATTCCGCGACGACCAGATATTACAAAAATTGATACAATTTGGAAGTAGGCATCAGCCTAATAAATAAAGATCCCATTTTAATTTTAATATTTAATTAATTGTCTTAGCAAAATTAGGTTTAAAGAGAAAATAAATTTTTCTGTGTACAGTTTTGTGTTATTATTAATTGAATTTCTAAATATTCATAGGGAAACCAATGAATGAGATAAATTGATATCTAAGATTAATAGTGTATTCTTTTGGACGGAACCATATATTTTACCAATACTGAATTGTCGAAATTTGTATTGTTTGGCAATGTTTCATGTAAACACAGAATTACGATTTGAAATGTGAAACATAATTCTTAATTTTTTACACCGAGTACAGAAAATTAAAATCACTAAAAAATGTTGGGGTAGAAAGAAGTTGTACTGACACCAAAACGAAAATCAACATTTCGTTTGAAGCACATACACACAAATTTTTGTTAAATTTTACGCGAAAGCAGCTTTCATTCTACATTTTCTTGTACACCTTTTAAATTAACACCTCGAAACGAATACAATGCGGTAGATTCGGTCGTGAGCCAATTGATTTCAGTAGTTTATAAAGAAACGATTTGAATGATTAATACAGATTAGTAGATTTTGTTAAAATTTGTGAATTTTAATTTTAATTGTTAGATATTTTTAATCCTTATTTTTTTACTAATAAAAACTTATATTTACGAATGTTTTTACTTTAAAAACTTATATTTACGAATTTTTTTACTTTTAATGTGGTCGTGCAGTTCTTTACTTTTTAAAGTTTTTTTTTCGTTATTATATATATAAAATTGAATTTTATAAATTGAATTCATAATAAGATTACTTGTCCTTAAGGAATTTTAATTATCTTGTTTTTTAAAAATAAAATTAAACAAAACAAAATTTATTTTTTAAAAGAATCATAAGCAACCCAAAAAAAAATTTGTTTGATTTTTTATCTTGTTTTTTTTTGTGCGTTCGTTGTCTTACAAAAGAAAATATATTAGAGTTTAGTTTTTCTCAAAGGTTAAAAGTATAGATTCTTTTTTTTCCTTCACAAATTTTTACACAGTGAATATTTTACAATAATAAATTTTAAATATTTTGTATAATACAAATTTTGGTTTCCAAAAGAAAATTATTAATTTTCCGTTGGATTTATGGAAAAGGTAAGATCCATACATTTTGTAATAGATCTTTGATTTATATACAACAACGTTCTGTTTACTTTTCTATCTTTATATTAAATCTTAAAAATGTCTTTAATGTTTACTTTTCTCGTTTTATTTTTACAACAACAAAGTCACCAACAAAACCAAAAACAAAAACTTTACACATTATAGAAAGGAAAATGTTAAATTCTAAAGAATACAGTAAAGTTACAACAACGATTTAAAAAAAATTTACCCTTTTTTTGCGGTTTATAAAAGGAAATAGTTCAACTTATTTTGTTTTCATTTTTTTACCAAAGTTTTTGTTTT
This sequence comes from Diogma glabrata, assembly GCA_963693315.1. Lineage (NCBI taxonomy): Eukaryota > Metazoa > Arthropoda > Insecta > Diptera > Cylindrotomidae > Diogma > Diogma glabrata. Next base: position 214,464,135 of record OY856186.1, read on the forward strand.
TGTTGCTTTTTGTTTGTCAAAATTTCTTTTATATTTTTATGTTTATTTCCTTCTTGAAGTTAATATTCTTTTATCTCCTCAACAACAATATCAATAGGTTTATTTTTGTAGAATTAAATAAACATCTGTTAATTTTATTCTGTTGCGCAAAGATTTTTAAATCAACGCAACATAATAAATAAATAAACCCAAACTAATGCGCATGTTCCTCTCTCGAGTTAAAAAAGGCATACTATGATTACATTTGAATTAAATTTCCAATGTGGAAAACATTTGTATTTTATATGATTGATTTTTGGTTTTGCATTAATGCAAAATTTGATGTCTTTGCTGTAGGCTATTTCATTTTTAAATTACCAAACAATCAAATATGAAAATAAACAACTAAAATCGAAGATCAATCAACTGAAATCGAGTCTAATGTATTTCAAAGGGTTGATGTTGGGTTTGGAAGAAAGAAAAACATTTAAAAAATAGAACCAGAATAGCAGCAAAAAGCATGAGTAGATTTATGCGCAAAACAGATTTCGATAGTAAAATAAATTGAAAAAAATGCTTTTACATGCTTTTACATGAACATGAAAAGTTTTGTAACATTGCAATTTTGGAATTATTCCGATATGGGAAGTTCTTATACTTGGTACTTGCAGTTACCCTATTCCCGTAAAATCATTACCGTTTAATGTTATGCAATACGAACTTCACAATATTGTCAAAATTCACATTTATGTGTTCGGGAATAGAGCCCCAGTTTGTATGTATGTGATTGTATCGTTGTGAAGACCAAAATTTGTCCAACGATTTCTTAAAAATGGGTGATCCGATCTAATATAAATTAAATTTACCACAACCAGTGCGGAGGGGTGGATGGATATTCTGACCATCTGCTTATTTAAAACTTCAATAACACTTATTTCTGTCTGACACTTAATTTGGTTGAAACATAACATATAAAAGTTCCACTTCCAATTACTTCTTTTTATTTTACTTGAGTTTAATTGATCTCAAAAATCCTCAATAATATTTATTTTTTTTTTAATAAAAAGTGCTGTGTTATAGGAATTACAATATGTGCGCTCTGAGGTGTTGATGGACACTTAGTTTTTAAATATTTGTGGATTAAAGACACTCGAGACTACTGATGTGGGCAAAGCATTCCATTTGTACGATGTACGGACGAAGAAATCTCTCTGCATTCTGTCACTATGGCAGTGGGGTATCTCAACAGTTTTACTGTTTGCGGGGAAAGGAATATGGTTGCGGCATGATAGATCCGATTTCATCCGAGCCCTGCTGCAGACAAATTCTGTAACTGTGAAGTGGTGAAGTGTTAAAAATTTCTTCATTTCGATTTTATCATTTTACCATTTTTGCGATTCTATATGCGATTAGTGTTAAAAAAACTAATAGCAAGCCCCGCACTGTCAAACGTCAAATATACATAAAACTAAATGTTTATTTTAAGTTTCAACACAATTTGAACGTAAATTTTTACAAATTTAGATATACAATATAACTATTTTAGAAATTAAATTTGTAAAATTAATCTGCATTTAATTTAGAAATGCAATTTTTAAAAATCAAATCGCATTGACGTTTTGCTGTTTTTTGATATAATGTCAATAACAACAAAAGAAACGATTCATTTCATTGCCAAACAAAACATCAGTGTTAACTTTATTGTTTTAAAACTTCACTCACTTAGATATTTTTGCGGTGAAGTGATAAAAAACTTATCACTTCCCCACTTCACAGTTACAGAATTTGGCTGCGTGACGATATTTATAAAAAAACAACGAGATCAACAACAATGCGACGATTTTGTAGGGAATCAAGATTTGATGTTTAATTTCGATCACACACAATTCGCATAGCACGCTTTTGGACAGAGTCCAAAAGAACTAAGATGGAAACAGATGCAGATCCCCAAACTTGACAACAATACTCCCCAATAAAGGACTTAAAAATGTGGAGTAAAAAATTCTTTCTTCTTCTGCATCACTTTTAGTTTCGCTTCCACTGTTTTAAAACTGACAAATATTTGGTGATAATTTTGTTTTGGCGTTTTATCAGCAACAAATTTTGGTTGTTTAATATAATTCAATGTTTGGATATCTTGTAGCTCCACTTGAGCCTCAATGGTGGTTAAAATATTTCTAATTACCTCCTCTGGTTTTAATTGATCGTCAGGTAGTCCCGTTATAAACATGTTTTTGTTCAACTTTTCTTGTTCAAGTTGATCAATTTTGTTTTCAAGATCTGAAATGGCTTTTTCCATTAGATTTTGCTTAGTGTTTATGGATTGCAAATCCTTTTTTAGTGCACTATTTTCTTCTAGGATTTGATTAAGCGTAGTTTTAAATTGATCAAACGATGATGAGATAAAGTCCTGAGATTTTTCAATGCCTTGAATTGTCAATTTCATTTCCTTGATGTCATTAGCCAAGGTAGAGAGAATACTCCCATTAACAGAGTGGTTAGGTGAATCTAATAGAATTTTATTGCTTGGACCGCTACTGCCCTCAATATCATTTTCTCCACACTCAGTGCTACAAAACCACGTTGAAAGCGTTGCAAATCGTGAAATATGAGTGCCAATAATTTTTTTGCAATGCGGATGAAATGTTTGATTACATTTATCACATTCAAAATAAGCTTGAGCAGCACGTACTTGTTGCTTGCAAATTTTACATTGAATTGCAGTTTGCGAAAATTGGCGCGAATCACCACTATAATACGGCATTTCGTTTTTTGATGTTGTTTTTTGTTTTATATATGTATAATGTATTTTCAATCACGTAATCACACGATATATATTTTTTTTTTATTAATCACTCAATGCAGATCACAGTTATTTTTAATTAAATTATTGTAATGTTATTTCTAAATTGTTTTTATAAAACTGATAAATGTATAATCAATATAAAAATTATATTCTTCACTTTAATAATATTTATTAATTTTTGTAATATTTCACGGGGATATCAAATTGTTTAACTTTATCGTACGAATGTTCGATTAAGAATGACCAAATTCGATTAAGCTTGACCAAATATGCTTTCAAAATAACAGACTTATGTAGAAATTTTGTATTTAACATTTTTACCGATTGGAGAATGACCAACCTTATTCAATTTTATTTTATGTTTGTCAAAAGTATTTCGATTAAAATAAAACTGACAATTCAACTCAATAAATAAAGTTTCAATAAGGTCCAATCAAAACGCTTCATTTACTATTTTTTAGCAAATCAAAACGATTTGTTTCGATTATTTTTTTCTGGTGGGAAGGAACAACGAATATTTTCGAATATTTTCCGCCTACTTAATATATTAATTCAAAACAAAAATTCACATACAAAATTATGTGAAAATGCAATTTGCAAATAGTAAAAATGTCCGTTTTCATTCATAAATGATTGCATGTTTATGTGTATTTGTCAAAAATAAATTTATAACATTTATGCGCCTACTAAGATGAAATAATATTTTATTATTTATGAGTATGTTGTATGAAATAATGTTACTATTTCTGTTCGTTAAATTGTCTGCTAAATACAACTCCAAATTATTAGTCGATTATTTTTCAACATTACCACTCATGCCATTTGAGGTTCAAAATTTCCCTCGTGCGCTACGCGCACTCGGGACCTCAAATGACATTCGTAATAATGAATATGAAAAATAATCGACTATTATTTGACGACTCGTGATATTATATATGATGATATTAAAACTGAAAAATATGGAGGGGCTGAAATCTCACAGCTCTGAGATATCAAGACTTCGGTCTGGGTTAAGGATTTTGATATAGTTTTCGGCAAAAAACATTTATGAGGACATGGTTTTAGTTTTGGGCAGCGATGTATATCAAACATAACTCTTTGTTAAAGTACAAGTATTTTTTACATCTGTTTAAAAATTTATTACAAAACTAACACGAAACATCAATACGTTGCCGGAAAATTATAATCAAAATTTCAAAAATATTGTTAAATTAAATAAAATCAAACTTTTTCAAAATTCCAAAAATATTCCAAAAATTAGAATAAAATCAAATATTTAAATTTTTCTAAATTCCAACAATATTTCAAAAATTCTTAAAAATTCAAACTTTTTCCAAAATTCTAAACATATTTCAAAAATTATTACAAAATCAAAAATTAAAAATTTTTTCAAAATTCCAAAAATTATAATAAAATCAAAAATTAAAAATTTTTCAAAATTCTAAAAATATTCCAAAAATTCTTACAAAATCAAAAATTAAAACTTTTGCCGAAATTCTTAAAATATTGCAAAAATTATTACAAAATCAAAAATACAAACTTTTTCAAAATTCCAAAAATATTTCAAAAACTATAACAAACTCAAAAATTTCCATGTCCAATTTCATTTTTAAATTACATTTACGTCATAAAAACATTTCATTTCATCGTCAGCTACATTTTTTTTCCAAAATATTGGCTAAAAATAAATAAAATCGTTTTTTGACACACTTGACATTATTTTTTGACAAACTTATAATGCCATAATTCTCTATAATAATAATAAAATATTATGTCATACAAATTATTAATTTTATTTTTTTCTAAAAAAATTGGGTAAAAAATAAATAAAAACCTTTCTTTTGACAACAGTTTTTGACAAACTTATAATGCCATAATTCTCAATAATAATAATAAAATTTCATTTCAAGGAAACAATTTTATTTTTTTCTAAAAAATTGGGTAAAACAATAAATAAAAATCTTTCTTTTGACACACTTGACAACATTTTTTTTACAATCTTATAATGCCATAATTCTCAATAATAATAATAAAACTTCATTTCAAACAAATAACTAATTTTATTTTTTTTCCAAAATATTAGGTAAAAAAATAAATAAATTTCTTTTGACACACTTGACAACATTTTTTTGACAAACTTATAATGCCATAATTCTCAATAATAATAATAAGACTTCATTTCAAACAAACAATAAATTTTATTTTTTTTCCAAAAAATTAGGTAAAAACATAAATAAAAATCTTTCTTTTGACACACTTGACAACATTTTTTTGACAAACTTATAATGCAATAATCTAGTTTTTGATCTCACATACCAATCCCGACCATCAAGATTTCTCCAAATTTAATGTTCCTACTCGTAATCACTTAAAATAAACGTTTTTTAAGCCAAAAATATGACAATTTGCTATTTTTGACACACATAATGATTTTTTTGACACACTTCCGGTACAGTTATCGAACACAGCGTCCTTTCGGACCTGTCCCTTGTGAATACCTATTTTTAGAAAAAAAATTTTTTGAAATCCCTCCAGCCGTTTTCTCTGCAGCGTAGGTAATGACGGACGGCCGGCCGACAGACAGACATACATTTTTTTTTTTTTGCTTTTTTAGAATCAGTAGGTCCTAAAACGTCGAGAAATGCCAAAAAAAGTGGGGGTAAGAATTTCACTTTGAGCTCATGAATGTAATACTTAGGTCTTTCAGACCGAAGTAATTTGATCCTAACTAAAATTTTATCATGTACGCTTTGGTTTTGTTTTCATTTAAACTAAATTTAAAATTAAATGGATATTGTTTATATGGTTTACTGTTTCAGGTTTTGTTTTAATTTAGAATGAAATTAAAATGAAATATATATTATTTGGCAGTTACTTCTTTCTGGCAATAGAAGAATAATAATATATTTTTTTTCTATAAATGGAAAGAGATAAAAATGCTGCATGGGACCCTGTATTTTTGTATTTATTTTTACAGGAGCCTTTTCTTTTGTGGATATTATTTTCAATGCAAAATTTGAGTTTAAAAAATAGCTTCAATTTTTTTATAGTTTTATAGTGTAGTGCAAATATTACTTATCCTGTATATTTTATAATCTAAGGTTATATCTTTACGAGTTTTATCTATGCAAAAGACTCATAAATGATGCAATTTAAATGAAACTAAACTACGGTACGTTTTAGTCAACTTGGAGAACCAATTAGCTGCCGCATATATTGCACATAGTGATTGCAGCCTACTATCATAACTGCTGATTTTTGCATTTTGTTTTATATGTTTGTTGTGACACTAAAGCATTCGTTCATGAATAAATTTTGATTTTTTTTTTTATTAATTAGTTAGACATGTTTAGCACACCAAATATGAAATATTCATTATTTAGACTCTTTGAATATCGGAAGATACCATGTCAACTATAAAGGCAGGAGATGAGGAAAATGGAAGGAATGGGGATATAGGGAAAACTATACTAATTGTTTTAAATGATGATGAACATTTTCCTTAAATGCTTGAGGGGAAAATTCATCGGGAAATACAGAGGAAGGCATTGAGTTCCACAATTTGGCCACTCTATTAAAATAGTCGTTCTGGAAGGACTAGAAGTTCTACAACGCGGTATTTGTACAACAAATGGATGAGATAACTCGGCAGTTCTTGTTTGTCGATTATACTGCGCACATGGTGGAAGGATATTTTGAATTTCCTTAGAGGAGAATTTGCTAAAGTTATATTTATAGTAGATTGACAATTCAGCCACATTTCTTCTGTGCTGGAGTGAATCAAGCTGGTCTGTTAGTTTGGTATTACCAATCAACCGTATTGATTTTCTCTGTACAGAGTCTAGACATTTTATTGTTGACTGACAAGCACCTCCCCAAACATGACAGCAGTACTCCATACATGGACGAATAAAAGACTTAAAGATTGGCAAAATTTGCTCGGGATTGAAATACTTTTTACATCGACTCAAGAATCCTAATTTTTGCATTGCAGATTTAGAGAGGTTGAACACATGTTTATTGCAATTCAGATTATTTTGAATATCCACTCCAAGAAGTCTAACCTCACGCAATTCCTCGTGGTTTATTTTAATAGGGAAATTTTTATGTCCGCTCTATTCGTGAAACGCGGCATAGTTTGGTTTTGGTTGGATTAAATGAAACAAGATTACGATAACCCCATTCCATTATACACTCCAGGTCTTTGTTGATAAAATCAATTAGCAGCTCTCTATCAGTGGTAACTGCAGTATGAGATCAAAATTTAGGAGATGCATGCAATGTGCTGTCATCAGCAAAACTACACTAAAAAAAAAATTTGGTTTTTTTTATAATTTTTTTGCGTAAAGAAAAAATTGTAAACTTTACAAATTTTTTGTAAGGTTTACACCTTCTTTGTAATGCTTTTAATTGTAAAGTTTACAAATCAAATGTTAATCCAACAAAATGCAGATTCGTAGCTTTGCCTTTCATACAAATTGAATTATTTACGATATTGATTTGTAATAATAACGTACGAAAATCGTAAAACTGTAGCAGAAAACGGTTACAAGATGTTTTGTTAATAAAACTACAAATAAAAATGGTGACAGATTCCCTATTTTTATAGCCGTAAACATATTGCTGTACTTACAAATTAATTAGTAACTAATACTTAGCAGATTTGTTAGTTTTACAACTTTAATTGTACTAATATTTCAGATATACAAAAAAATTGTTAATTTAACTGCAATTTTTCGTAAAATTTACACCACTTTGTGTAACTTGTAAATAATACAAAATATGCATGAAATTTGTACAAACAATTCGAAAGATTTTACAATCTATTTCGTAAAAAATTCAAGTTTGTTTCGAAAAATCGTGTCGCTGCCATATGAATTTTGTTAAGGATATTTTGTGTGGTTTTATTTCAAATAGTGCGTGTGTGGTGTAGGGACATGGCAAATAAAAATGCAGCTAGTGAAATCATAAATTGTTTTTGAATAAACATAAGACATAAACATAAAGAGGAAACAGCGTCAGTAAATTAAAATTAAATGCATGTATTTTTTTGTGCAATTTATTTTCATATATTCATGTACATATTAATTTAAATTTTAGAATTTATCGAGTACCTTCAAAACTTTATCAACTACTTATAGCAGCTTATATCTCAGTTTAAAAGATATGTATTTAATATGAAACACTTTTCTAAGACATGTAACACATATCCTAAAGAGCCATTAAAACAAAAGGAAGCATCTATAAATGTTGGAGATGTGTTAAAAAATAACATGAAATTAATTCAGGTAAATTCTTATTTTTTTAAAAAATAAATAACATTGTTTGTTACTGTTCTATTTCCTCGTAACATAAAACTTCAAATACAAAATATGTTTTCTTTACTCACAGGTTCATACAATTTACAGTTCCTAAACATGCTATGAAGTTTGGTACCACTCTCTGTAAAAAAAAATCATTAGGTGGAGATGTGACATATGAGAAAGCCAGTATAAAGGAAAGCCAAACATTTGTGAAAATTATATCACCTGTTTCTGACATCCCCATAGAAACCCATGAAATGATCTCAATATGTAATCAATCAACACTTAAAAATTCAAACAATTTTACTGACTATCAGGCAGAAATGGGAATTGAAAGAATTGATATTATTAGCTGACGACCACATGTACTTATGTGGTATTTTGTTGGAGGCACTTGAGACATTATTTAAGTCCTTGTTTGAATCTTTGACCATTCATTCAACACTATTTTTACGACATCCAGACTCCATACGACATCAAAGTACCTTGTGTAAATACCATTATAAAGGATTTAAATAATAGGTAAACAATTGATATTATTGATTTCGAATATTTGTTTTATATATAATTAACATATATTTATTTATATACTAATTATATTCCGTTACAGACAGCAACACATCAGCCAAGGAGATACTGAATAAACATAAATTGTTATATTTTGTGTTTATATATTTTTATATACTGATTTTGTTGTACATAATTGTTTTTAAATTTATATTATTTTTATTTTCTGTTACATTATGAAATTTAAGTTTTTCTAATTTATAAATATTAATTTTGAAATATTTTAAAATAAACCAAATAAAATTTAAAACTATTGCTTTTCAATCATTAAACTATAATCTATATTATATAAACATATATAAATATTTCTAATATTTTACGGACGAGTTGTAAATTTTACAATTATATTTCTTAAATTGTACCGGACATTTTGTAAAATTTACAGATAATTCTGATTATTTTACGTACTACGATTGTAAAATTAGCAATAATACTTGTAATTTTTGGTGGGCAGTTTAGTAAACTTTACAAGAAATTCTGAACATTTTACATACCAGATTTGTACGATTGGCATTTATATTGGAAAAATCTACATAACCTTCTTGTAAATTTTTCGAATAATAGTAGTTTAATCAATGAGTGTATAATGAAATAGTTTAATCTCAAGCAAAAGTTTAAAATTTAAGCGAGGCACGAGCGAGAATTTTAATTTGCGAGAGAATAAAATTCATTAAACACGAATCGATTACAATACTTTATTCTCTGACAAAGAATTGTATATTATAAAAAATAAAAACATTTTCTTCAATTAAAACAATAAACCTTTATTGTTTTAATTGATAAATCAAATTTCTTATTAAAAAACCGTGATGATAAAAAACGCCCATCTCATACAATCAACCAAGTTCAACAAACGAAATAAGAGAATTTAAGTTAAAATTTGATTTTTGAGCAAAACTTATCAAAGCAATTGTGATTATAATTTGAAAATAATGTTAATGAAATCAAAACAATTTGACCAATTGGAATCATACCAATTGAATAATGATAATTTTTTTATAGGAAAATTTTCATTAGACAATAGGTTAAGTTCGTTAGGCTATAGGTTAGAAAACAATACAATAATACTATTATTATCGAAAAAAACATACAAATAAAGCTGATATAATTAAATGGAAGAGAATAAAATTTGTTTATGTTACTATTGTGGGTCGTAAATTTTACATCAAAATCGTTATTTTTACAAAAGGTTTTGTAAATCTTTTTACAAATCCCAATTTATTTTTACGTATTTTTGGGAACTCGAGAAGCTTGTAAAAATAACGTTTTTAAATTTGTTTGATTTACGAATCGCATCGTTGGCTGGAATCCTACAATATTTTACGTAAAACTAACTCTTATTTTTTGTTAATATCTCCGATTATTTTTTTCAGTGTATGGATTGGGTGCACTGTGGAAATAAGTAAGTCATTAATGTATAGAAGAAACAAGGTTGGTGAGAGTGCAGAACCTTGGGGAACCCCAGCATTGGTTGTGAAAATATTGGATGTGATACTATCTAAATTAACTTGAAATTTTCGACCTGTAAGAAAACTGTGAAAACTATGAAAACCTATGAAAACTATGCTATAAGATTTTAATTTAGCTATGAGATTTTTAGGCCACACTTTATCAAATGCTTTAGAAATGTCAAGTGAAATGCTGAATGTTTCACCATGGTTTTCCAGCGATTTGTTCCAGAGATGGGATACGTATGCTAACAGATCACCTGTTGCATGACTTCTACGAAAGCCATACTGCTTATCATCAATAATTCGCGACATTTCCAAATAATCTATCAAATTGTAGTTAACATATTTTTCAAATATTTTAGCTAAAACCGACAGAATTGCAATAGGTCTATAATTGTTTGGGTCTATCTTACTGTCTTTCTTTGATATGGGTTGAACGCTGGCCAGCTTCCAAGAATCGGGAAATATTCCGGTTTTATAAGATAAATAGAAAATTTTTGTTAAAATTGGAGCTAGTTGCCTAGCAAAGTTTTAAGAATGAGGGGTGGAATACCGTCGGGTCCAGCAGATTTGTTGCTATTGATAGAAAGAAGCATTTTCCGTACAATATTGCAACGAAAAATAATTGGTTTCATTTTCGTTACAACTGGGGGAATGAGTGTAGGAGAATGGGGGGGTTCAACTATGTTTGAGTTTTCTGCAAAAATACGACCCAAAAGATCCGCTTTCTCTCGAGTCGCTCACGGGAAAATGTCATTCAGAACTAAGGTTGGAATAGAGGATCGAGTAAAATTGCTCTGGACTGATTTAACTGCTTGAAAGAAACTACGTGAGCCAGATGAGTGCTCGGCGAATTTCTTTACTTTCTTCTGGATAAACGCGTCTTTGTCCAAGTCTATTTTGAATTTACTAATATTTCTGGCTTTCTTATAGACGCTATGGGTTTCAGGTGTTTTATTAGCGTTATACGTCTTAAATGCTTTGCGTTTATTCCTCACTGCCTCATCAACATCTCACGTGAACCAAGACTCAGTTTTAGGAGTGATTAATCGATTTGGAATAAACCGCCACATTCCGTCTTTTGTGATTTCAGAAATTCTTATTGCCGATGTGCTAGGATCTTGATCAACACAACAAATAGTTTTCCACGGTGTTTCATCATAAAGGTTTCTCAGTCACTCCCAGTCAGCGCGTTTATAGTTCCAAACGCGACGAGGATTTGCTTTAATTTGTATCGGTGATGTGAATTGCACTATTGCTGATATTAGTAAATGGTCCGATGTTCCGAGGGGTTGTTCAACTTTTGTCTTCGTAGTATCTGGTTCGTTTGTCAAAAACAGATCCAGCAAATTATTTTTATGATGTGAATTGTCTGCGATTCTAGTGGGACACTCTATCATTTGCGTCAAACGGTGATAATCTGCGAGCAGATTCGGCTTCGGCTTCGGCTTGTCTTCCTACGTCGTCAGTGCGCGATGAATACTTAAGCCATTCTTTATTATGAATATTAAAGTCTCCAACAGGGTTGCATGAAAATCTGTTTTTTTTTAAAATCAAAAAACCGAATTTATTTGATTTAAATCGGTTTTTTTGATTTAAATCGGATTCTTTTGATTTTAAAAAAAATTGTTTAATTTCTATAATTTTTGAGAAGAAGTCCGATATCCACTCTTTTGAAGAAGAGGTCCTATATCTATAGACTATATCCCTGTGCTACGTTAACTACTTTATATAATTCATTAGTTTTGGTTGTAGTTTTTTGAGAGGTAAGGAAAGACAAAAGTAAAGGAACAGTTTTTAGTTACTAGATTTTTACACTGAAAGACTGATTGTTGTTTCAGCGACATGAAAAGCGCGTTTCGTCAAACGTCGTTGCCAGACTAAAATACTTTGTTACTGCTTTAGAGTGATGTCAGAGATATCCAATTCTCTCCAATTAATAGTTAATAAAAAATCCAATTAATAGTTACTAACAACTAAAACGAGATTTTACATTTCCTATTACCAACCAATATAAAACAAATTTATATTTAAAATAATAAATAAATTTATTACATCAAAGCAATAAAAGGTAAAATTTTACCTGCCTACATGGTAACAGTAAATATAAAATACCAAATAATTTTTTAATAAAGAACAATCTCACCAATTATATAATTGTACGCCTCCGTTCTTCAACACTTTTATTTTCATAAACACTAACACAAACACTATAACATACACTTATTTTTCTATTTTCGATTATTTTTTTTTCTTTTTTTTTCTTTAAAACTTAGGAGACAACTTTCTTCGGCTGACTCCGTTTGATGAACTGAGACCCTTTTGAGAGAAGATATAGCTTTGTATATCAAGAAATTGATTATTTTTTTGCGATATTGGATCCCGGGTAGGACCTGCTATTATTAAACAACGGCCCAATCTCGGGCCAGGATTGGCAAGACAAGCCTTGGCTAGTTAGCTTTGGTTTCAGTCTGGTCCAGTTGTAAATGCCTAGACTGAACCAAGATTCAGTTTATTATATTACGCGTTATTAACCAGTCTAATGCATTGTAAACATGTGCAGGCCATATCATGTTTACCTTTATTTTCATATAATATGTTACTCTTTTCACAACCTCTTTCCACACATTTAAACGAGGTCTGGAAAAAAAATTGTGTGGTAGGCCGGCCGAAGTCTTATTTGCCAGACTTGGCCTAGGCCTGGCTTGCCAGACTTGGCCCCAGGACATCAGTTCAAGCTTGGTCCAAGCTTGGACCGTTTGAAAATGTTAAGCCTGGCCGAACCCACAAAAGCTGTGGCGCAAGCTTGGCCCAGGTTTGGCTCCTTAGATTTTTCTTACCCGGGATTTGTTTATTTTAAACTCCAATAACTTATATTTTTTATGGAACATGGTACATAGCTTTTTGAACAGAAAACTCACTTCTGTCCCTTTGTCACCCCACTTCTGGTACTTCCCTTTTTCATATTTTAAATTCAACAACGAATTTTTTTTTGTTCACTTCGTACAACCTTCGTTCATGGCAGTGAAATGTTAATATATGTTCTGGAGCTAACAGGAAAAAACTTGTGTTCGTGTGTTTCGTTTCCTATAACAGGAAAGAACTTGTGTTCGTGTGTTTTCGAACAACGTGGTAAGGGTCTATGGAACAGCTGTTTGTTAGGCACAGTAAGACATAGATTTATGTATAAATTGATATCACAATATTTTTAGAGTAGCATGTTCTTAGAACTATAGTTCGAAAGTCAGCCTATGCATCAATTTTTTCGGGGGTTCTTTACATATTATCATTTAATCAATATATATTATCATTTAATGATACATGGGCTTCTAATTATTGTTTTTTTGTTTGACTTTGAGTATTTTGCTTACGTTGCACTACCGTAGAAAAACTTACATTACTAAAATCAGTTTGGTTGGATGAATTTTGGAATTGGATGGATATAATACGATTGAGATAAATATTATTGTTCATATTTTATATCTTTATGCAAACACATGCAATGTTGGTTTTTAACTTAACGAGAAGTTCTTTGTAAAAGTATCAACACAGGCATGAAACAAACGAATATCAAACAAAATAAAACTAAAATACGTTACATCATTACTAAGAAGTACAATAATAGTTTTACTTCATCTTTTCAAATTACAATATATAATGTTTAAGCAAATCTCGTAACTCTATATCAAATCTTAATATACGTTAAATTCCACAACGTACCGAGAAAATAATTCGAGCCCTAAAGAGGATAAATGATTTGCCGGAACTGCACGTATCTGCGAATTAAGTAAATATAAAGACAACCTGCAAATATTTATTTTGTAAGAAAAGTAGGCAATTGATATTTTTAAAATCCAAAATTCAAAAACTGTGATCATGTCAACTGCATAACTGATCTTTCAGAAACTCACAACTATTTCAAATGTGATAAAAATCAATACCTTTAAAAATAAAACAATCAAAAAATTTTCTTATTCTACTTTTAAAATAAACTGGCATCATGACAAAGGTTTTTAAAAAAATCTTTCATCAACTCCTCAGAACGCATGTTGTTGTGGGACCTAGGTCTTAAAGGGTGCCCGTTGTGACAAATATTGTGACACATATTTATTACAAAAAAGAAAAATAATAATTTTAAATATATTTTGATGAAGCACTTATGTCATATAATTAGATATATCCGAAGACACTCACTTATTTTTTGTAGAGTTAATTTATAGTTATATCTGCAACTTTTAAATAATGTTTTGAAAACTTCAGATAATTGAAAATTATCTTGTTTGAGATAGTATTATTTCTACAACTTAACGCACCCCTTTCCAGGGAGTATTATTTACAAATAAAATACCCGTTTTGAGAAAGGTAAATATTACATCTACATTCTACAGGTTTGAAATACATTATCGTCGTTTTCTTTTATGTTCGCTTATTTTCTTTTTAAAGATAAATATCTATCATAAAAATTCTATTTCGCCCACATAGATCTTATTGCATATCCCTCATTTCAACACTACAAAGTACAAAGGATAACAACAAAAATTTAATTTGATAAAGCGGCGAAGAAAATAGAAATCGACAATCATTTTCATTTAATATATTTTTTTCATGATATTTTCTTTTATGACTTGAGAAACGCGAATATTATTTTCCTACTACACTAAAATAACAATAAAAATAAAAACGTTCTTCTGTTTTTATTGTTATTTTCTTTTCTTTAATAAATTTTTATATTTGACATATTTTCTGGCGTCAAATATAGTCTTTTAAGTCGTATAACTTTAGTTATTTGTGAAACAAGCAGAATATTATTAATTAAACTTTTTTTGGAAGCTCGCAAAAAATTGAATAAGGTTGATGTTTATTAAAGCTATTTAGTTAGCTGGGGCAAACATTATTAAAGCTAAACCATAATCAAAACCATAAAACGCTTTGCTTTTAATTAAATTTTTTTTAAGGCTAGTCAGTTTGTTATTTAATTTAATTTAAAGTTTCACCACATCAAATTAACCAATTTTTATCTTTTCAAAGTTCTCACAAACGTAACACGTGTTAAAACGCCAAAACAGTTTAACAAAAATTTATTTTAATAAAAGAAAAAACGAACATCCCAATTATCATTTTTACATGTAAATTAATCGAAATGAATACAGCAAATTTCCAATTTGTTTTTCATTAAAATTTACATATTTGATTTTTTTGTACTTGTTGGTATATGATTATGTTCTTTTCTCGAGAAAATTAGATATTTGACATTGATAATTTTTAATTAATTTCCATTGTAATTTCGGTTGTTGTGGAAGATGAAGAATATTTAATTATTTTTCTAAAACTTACCAAAAAGTTATTTTATGATTAAATTAAATAATTTATTAATCTATATTGTTAATAATTAAATAATTGAATTAATATTTTTAAATTTTATAAAATTTGGAAATATAACGAAACTTATGAACTGAACCACGTCCAGAACAATATAAAATTTAACTTGCATTTAAAAGTAGCTTTCAGAATTTTTGGCAACTTGGTATGACAATACCGCGTGCTCCAGTCACACTTTCTTCTATTGGCATATAGATTAACGTGAAATATCTAATACCAGAAAGATGTAAATCTGCATTTGATAAAATAAAATGTGCGAAAACCGAAGCCACATTTCCAGCACAGCCATTTTGGAATCAGAACACATCTCTACTGATTCATTAAACATTACCGTAGGTTCGTTGTTTAAATAATAATGCAAAAGCTATTAGGAGCCTTTACTTTTCACGCTGACAGATAGAACTGCACGACAAACAACAGACTGAAACTATATCTCCCAATCAACAAACAATATTCAGCAAGTTATAACGTTGAGTGATATTGACTCAATAAGAATTTTCTCAAACTCAAGTTGAAATATATGAAGGGGCTAAAATCTAACAGCTCTAAAATATCAAGACTGCGATCTGGGTTAAGAATATTGATATATTTTTCGGCAAAAAACTTTTATTAGGATATTGGTTTTAGTTTTGGGAAGCGAGCGATGTATATCAAATGTAAAACCCTTTTTAAAAGTACAAGTTTTTTATCTCTGTTTAGAAATTTATTACAATACTAATACGAAACATCAATACGTTGCCTGAAAATTATAACAGAAATTAAAATAATTTAGTGAAAAGATGATACACTCAGAAATAGAGCACTCAAATCCGAATATTCGAGCATTCGAATATCCGATAAATTTGAGTATATTTTAAGTATTCGTTATTCGAATATTTATACGCGAATGTTCGAATATTTTTTATCTCCCAAAATATAATGGTTTTCCATCCCTTCATTCCTTTTTCAAACTTCGAAACTAAGAAATTTCAATATTTTAAGGGAAATAATTTTATTAAAGTACTTGACGTATAAACTCCGCTTAGTATTGCAGTCAAAGAACTTAGCAAAAAAAATTCAAAACTTATGACAGCTGAAGGCATATGCAAATTCTTATTTACTTCTCTAACGGAACTGAACAGTGATTACAGTAAAATCTTACTCAACGAAATTAGGAAACAAATGGATTAGAAAACAAACAAAACAACCTTAATAACCATATTTCTATATCTTGACACTGGAGTTATACCACAATCGAACGAATATTTTGATTACGCAAAGAAAACTGCTGTGAAAACTTTCTCGCCTCCTCAGCCTTCAAAGATGTACCAGATCCTAGCGAGGAAAACAGTGATAACCAGTTGCAGGTATCTTGTAATATAAATGACGCACTTGCAGTCACCAATCAAAGTAAAAATATATTGCAATAAAAGCTGCAACTAGCGACTAGCTCAATTACCGATTCCACGACATGAGATACAGTAACAGTGGTAATGAAAATCGCGGTTAATAGTTTAAAAAAACATTTTTGTTATTTAAATTCGTTCAAAAAAAGAACAGATAAATTAGACAATTTGAATAATGCTCTATTAACTATCAGCCCCACTTCAACAAAAATTGAAAGGGGCTTCTCTACGGCGGGATATCTGAAATAAGAAGTAGCCTAAAATTTAAACATTTAATGCACTTATCTTTTTTAAATGCATATTTCAAGAAAATAAATAAAATAAAATGCATAATATGTTAAACCTGTTGGATTTTATCCATAGTTCTTAGTACTTCTTTTACTATTCGAATACTAACCGAATATTCGGATATTTAAAGAAAAAGTTATTCGATATTCGGATAACTCAAAATGTCGATTAACTGAATGCTCTACTCAGAAAACTACTCAAAACCCTCTCCATTTAAAAGAAAAATTCAAATTTCTTTCAAAACTCCAAAAATATTATAACAATTATAATAAAATCAAAAATTTATACTTTTTTTTCAAACTTTCAAAAATATGGCAAAAATTATAACAAATTCAAAAATTGAAACTTTTCCAAAATTCTTAAAATCTTGCAAAAATTAAAACTTTTTTAAAAATTCCAAAAATATTGCAAAAATTATTACAAAATCAAAAATTGAAACTTTTTACGAAATTCTTAAGATATTGCACAAATTTTAACAAAATCAAAAATTGAAACTTTTTCCAAAATTCCAAAAATATTTCAAAAATTATTACAAAACCAAAGATTAAAACTTTTTTCAAAATTCTAAAAACTTTGTAAAAAATATAACAAAATAAAAGATTGAAACTGTTTCCATAATTCTTAAAATATTGCAAAAATTATAACAACATCAAAAACACAAACTTTTTTCAAAATTCCAAAAATATTCCCAAAAATTATTACAAAATCAAAAATTGAAAAATTTTTCAAAATTCTTACAATATTCCAAAATTATTACAAAATCAAAGAATGAGACTTTTTACAAAATTCTAAAAATATTCAAAATTCACAAATTCAACTCTTTTCCAAAATTCTAAAAGTATTGCAAAAATTATAACAAAATCATATACAAGGGGAGTAGCTGAAGTTGGATGGAACCATATTCCAAGTCCAATTACATTTCATGTCATACAAATAACCAATTTAATTTTTTTCAAAAAAATTGGGTAAAAAATATATGAAAATCCTTCTTTTGACACACTTGACAATATTTTTTGGACAAACTTATAAAGCAATAATCGTTTTTGGTCTCACATACCTATGCCGACCATCAAGATTCTTTCACATTCAGATACTACTTATTTTATAATCACTTAAAATGAACGTTTCTATAGCAAGTAAATAAAAGTTATAAGTTAAATATATGGAAATTATCTTGTTTTGACACTTTAGAAACGAACAAATCCCTAGAGCGGTTTTCTAGGTTTCGTCAGTTGTCGGGAGGGTGGGCGTCCGGCCCTTTTTGTTTTTTTAGAATTGTTGTGACCTAAACGTAGAGAAATGCTAACAAAAAGTGGGGATAAGAACTAAGAATTTAACGTTTGGCTCATTAAATGTAATACTTAGGTCTTTCCTTAGAGTATATAAAAATATAGAGATAACATAAAATAAAATTTGTATTGAAAGAGAATAAGAGAGTGACTACAGTTTATCTGTCAAAATAGTTTCTTTTTCGTTATTAATTTACAAATTATTTTCATAAAATCATAAGTGAAATTAATACAATTATTAAAATGTTAAGCTTAATAAAATATGTAGTGTGTTCATAATTTTGATAGAATCTTTATGAAGTGAGTGAAAATTATAATACAAATAAGTTGAAATTAAAGAAGTTTGTTTTTAATTTAAAAAGTTCAAGTAAAGTTCATGGATGGATATTAAAACATTGTGAGTTTTCTTGATATATAATAAATAAATGCTTTGCAAAGCAGTTTCATTACAGTCAAATTAATTTTTCATTTGTTATTTTCGTAAAAACATATTTTGTTTATCAAAAAAATAAAAATCATGGCGGTTTATGCAAGTTTAATGAACAAAAAGCAGTGCAGGGTAAAAAAATATATTTTTTGTGGGTTGTTTTGTTCTACATAATTTTTTTCGAAAAACTATTATAATATTAAACGTATGTTTAGATAAATTATTTGTTTATTTTTTGTCATAAGCCGCCATGATTTTTTTGTTTATAAACAAAATATGTTTTTACGAAAATAAATTAAAAATTGATTGGACTGTAATGAAATGGTTTTGCAAAGCATTTATTTATATACGATTCAAAAAACTCACAGTGTTTTAATATCCATCCATATGAACTTTACGTCAACTTCTTAAATTAAATACAAACTTCTTTAATTTCAACTTATTTTTACTACTATTTTCACTCTCTTCATAAAGATGAAATCAAAATTACGAACAAAATATTTTTAAGCTTGGCATTTTAATAATTGTATAAATTTTCACTTATGAAAATAAAATAAAAATATAAAATAAAATAAAAATATTTATAAAATAAAATATTTTATGAAAATAATTTTTACATTGGAACGACAAAATAGTACATTATGATGCATGGACGTAAAGCTAAAGATTTTGGACGTATGTGAAGTTTGCAAATCGAGGCGCTAGTCGAGATTTGCACCCACATTAAGTCCAAAATAGCTTACGTCCGTGCATTATATACAATTTTTTATTCGCCGCAAGCAAAATATTTAAAAACAAAAATGTTTATTCTAAATTAAAATTATAAATTTGCATAAATTTTAAAATAAAAATATGTGGAACAAGTTACCTTCGACAAAATATTTGTTATCTTTTCCAAATTATTGTATAACTATGACAACAAATGATAACAACTATTTTAATTGGATAATGAAATTTTGAATTTAAGGGTTGCTTTGATAAAAATTTCTATTTTTTATGGAATTTAAACAAATACAAATGTTTTTTACTTTTTTGGACGTAGCTATGACAAAAAAATATATGGTTAAAAAGTGACACTTTAAGGCCGTAAATCACAGTAATAAAGTAACACTTTAATACATAGGCGAATAAAAAACTATTTCGACAGATATACTGTAGTCACTCTCTAATTCTCTTTCCATACAAAATTTTATTTTTTTGTTATCTCTATATTTTTGGGATGGATTATCGGGTTATATTTTTTTTTCGTGCGGAACATGAGGCAAAAACGAAAGTCAAATGACAAATCCTTAGATTTGATTACAAAAAAGTCTCGCCCGAAAAAGTCTGACCCTTTATAGAAGACATGAACATAGCAAATTAGAATTAAATTAGACTTCTTTTCTTCAGTAATGAAATAAACGTCAAAAAGAAGTACATCAGCAGCCAAATTCTGTAACTGTAAAGCGGTGAAGTGTTAAAAATTTCTTCGTTTCATTTCATCAAAACACTTATCACTTCACAGTTACAGAATTTGACTGCAGGTTAAGTAAATTGCAGATATTAATAAAAATATAGTACAGTATTATAAATATTTACATCTGTTCTGATTTACGTCTGTTAGTTTTCCAAAATTATCAATCTTCATTTACGTGTCCAATAAACTCTTATATAGTATATATATAAATATAGGTTGATTTTTTTGTGCCGGTACAAGCGCTACAGCATAGGCAGGCACAAGCGCTACAGATGGGACATAAAAGGAAAAATCATAAAAATTTTACAATATTTTACATAGATTACATAGAGCAGAAGCTAAGCAATTTTAAAAATTATTTATGAAATTTTTTATTTTACTACAGTTGGATAATTTTAATTTTCTTATCAAGTATTGATGACGATATATAATTAATAATAAGGAACATTTTATCCATTTACGGCATCATGACGGCGACATGACGGCATCATGATTAATAATAAGGAACATTTTATCCATTTACGGCATCATGATCATTTTATTCAACCAATTAAATCTATAATAAAAAAATGTATGTAACATTTCTATGTACTCTAACAATTTATTATTATACATATACATATAAACATGTATTTTTAGAAAACATGTTATTAATTTTATGACAAAACAATATTTTTCAACAATTTCTAGCTTCACTCATATATTTCTATATCCTGCAAACAAAAATTTACGCACGACTATGAGAAGAGATAAAAAAGAAAATGCGTAAACAAAAAATTGATTTGACATAAGTTTAACACTCTCTAAATTGGTTAAGGTGATCGGTTGGGTCTTTCAGATCGAAGTAACTAGGAGAATTCAAGATTTCGAACTTTTCTATATACTGTTAAAACATCCACACGCACGATAAGACCTTATCTGCATACTTACGCGCTGCAGGTGCAAGCAGTAGTTCAATCAGGTTTTAAAAATGTATACGACTCTAAAGATTCAATTACTCATCTCGTTCGGTTGATGGTAAATACTGTATTGACACTGCTCGAGCACTTTTTGATTCTTACATGTAGCTACCATCTAACATTGTTAGTTACCATTTTCAACCTTGAAACCAATAAAAATATAAAGATATCTAAAGATAAGGTTATTTTGGTTTTTCTTTATTATGTATGTATTGTGCTAGGAAATGATTCGACACTGAATTTATATTTGTTTTTGTGTCATGTCAATAAGCCCATCATATATATACGAATAATTTTGTTTTGGTTAGTTTCCTTTTCTAGTCAAAAAATACGTTAGGTTTTTATTCAATCGAAATGCATATTATTCCTTAAGCTTTAACGAGACAAAACCATAACAAAAAAAAATGTTGCTTGGAGACAAAAATCTTTACATTTTTTGGTTGGTTTAATCATTTTATTCAATTTGCTAAATAAGTCAATTCACTGGAAACATCCTTATAATTTGATTATCATTTAAATGATGAACGAAAGCATAATATGGTAAATTCAATGAATTTGCTTATTAAACTTGTAGTATTCACTTTGTGAATATGGACTTTTAATACAAAAACCTTAAATTATGATACATAACCATGTAAACACGCCCGGTATATCGATTTATCCCCCCCCCGGTACAAACCCTTGAGATTGGGAATCTCTTATTTATCTAATTTATCTTGACATTCTAATATTTAATGTTTAAATTAAAATTAACATACATATTAATAATAAATACCTTAAGTTGTAACTGTTGATTGATGTCATCAATATTCTGTTGCTTTAGGTTATTTGTTTGATTTTCCAATATCCCTTGACTAGCGTTTGACCTTTTAACTTCCCATTTATATATCTGCCTTTGAATCCATACGGTTTTAACAACCGGAAAAACCATCAAACAAACGATTGTCTCTAACTGTGGTAATAGCTTCGATCACTGTTATCCTTGCTATTCATACTTTCGATAACATCAGTGGATACTTTATCTTCATGTACTGCCACAATTTATAAAGCAGATTTCAGGAATTCTTAATTTATTTTGATGATGTTGTAAGTAAACAATCATTAATAATTTATCACTTGTATTTAATAAATCAATAACTTTTTTTTTGCTTATTTATCAAACAAAATAGACATCCAAATCACACACTAATGAAAACAGTGTTAACTTTTTTTTGTATAAATTAAAGAAATTTCTTTTTAAAATCAAAATCAAATGTAATTATTATTTATTTTTGATAAGTTTTAGGTAATGTTTAATCACAAAACTGAATTGAAACTTTTCTTTTGAAAAGCCAAAAATGGAATGATAAAATAATTTTTTCCAAATTAAAAATTGCAAAAATGTGATTTTGCTTTTTACCTCTTCTAATCAATCGTGTAATATTCGAAATTCAGCAAATGATTAACAACGACGTCTGTTCATTAGTATTGGAAATAAAAATTTAGTACGTTCGTTTGCTTTTTATAGTATGTTCAAAATTTAACTAGCAGTTAAGTTTTAGAAAATTTTAAAATTATTATTAATGTAAGAATGAACGGAAACTAATGAAATGCATTTTTATTGAATTGAAAACGAAGATGAATTTGGTTTTATTATTGTTTCGCGATTATTGCGATCGTTACACCATGAATTCAAGGTAGAAACCAAGATTTCTACTCTTGAAATCACAAAAACGTCGCCATCCCCTCCATGACAGAAAACCACCGAACTACTTCCACTTATTAAGCTGTGTCTGGGATCGAGATACCCACAGTCACTGGCGTCAAGACCGATGACCGGTTTCAACACTCATGAAGTCCTTAAGAACTTCACTGAGCATTGAGACCGACCATCCATCCGAACGTCAGCACCATGGACACCCCGATACAACCAGTAAGTATGACCTGAAGATGTGAACCCCAGAGACGACAATCAGCCAGAGGAACAACCCTACCTAACGAAAAGACATCATTCCCTGATGTCTTTCGCGTGATGGACTCCAAGATTCTTACCGCTCATATCTGTGCACTCGTAGAGTACATTTCCAATCTTAGTCTTAATCATTGCAGGTAAGAACTTTGGAGCCAATTTTGCCGAGAACTTTTTGGTAGCGTCACTCAAATGATGTTGCCGTACAAACACACGTTGTTGTGGTTGAAAAGTCCGTAGTTTAGATCGCAGGTTGTACTGATGTTGCGATTTCTTAAAAGCTGCTTTTAAATTTTTCTGAACCCGGTTCCTGAGCAGAGTCAAATGATCAGAGCGTCCTAATTCCTCACCAGCATCTTCACCAAGCTGGTGTAGTGATCTCAACAATTGGTAAGTATTTCCATCCGATATTGGATGTTGACCAAATAATAAATAGTACGGTGAGTACTTGGTAGCAGAATGTACTGCAGCCCGCAGTGCATATGCGATTTCACCAATTTGTGAGTCCCACTTGGTATGTTGACCTTTAATGAACGCTCGAATTGCTGCCAGGACTGACCTATTGACCCGCTCTGACGCGTTACTTTGAGGACTATAAACGCCGGTCCTAATGTGTTTAATGCCGAAATCTGACAAAAGACTTTGAAAGTTCCTACTAGTGAACTGTTTGCCATTGTCACTGTGTAGAAACTCTGGTACCCCATATGTAAGAAACACTTCATTCCTTAGAAAAGCATTCACCTTCGGTGAAGTTGCGTTTCTAAGTGGTTTCAGTAGTACAAACTTCGTAGCATGATCCAGAACTACCAATAACACCGTATTCCCAAGTGTAGAACGAGGATACGGTCCCAAAAAATCTATATAGACTCTCTGCCATGGACGTGCTGTTTCGAATTGATATTGCATCGGAGGACGCAATATCTGATTCGTGGCTTTTGTTTGTTTACATGTGTCGCAGGACACAACATAGTGGTGTACCTGTGACGCCATGCCCGGCCAATAATAAAGACGTCGAAGTAATTCTAAAGTCTTTTTAACACCTCCATGAGCAGCAGTACTATCATCATGATGTTTCTGAATCATGTTTGAAGTCATCGGTTTTGGTACCCAGAGTTTCCACACAGGAACATCGTTGGGTATTGCATCAGGTCTTGGCTCAATACGTATGTATAGCTTATCATCCACGACTTTAACAGATGGAAAGTCCTTGGGAGATGATTGAACTTTAGCTATCATATCCGTATATTCCTTGTGCCGATAACCTTCATTGTCGATTTTAATTTCATTAATGTGATGTACTAATGCTTCCGTCAATTCTTCGTGTGTATCGTCATAAAGACGAGATAGAGCATCAGGGACTATATTTTGGGTACCTTTTTGGTGGACAATGGTAAAATCCATATGTTGGAGTTTTAGGCTCCACCTAGCCAGACGGCCACTCAAGTCCTTCTGTGACATAAGCCACTTCAGACTCGAGTGATCAGTCACAATTGTAAATCGGTGACCTTCAACATAGCCCCTGAATTTCTTCACACTCAGAATTGCCGCAAGACATTCAAGCTCAGAAACAGAATAGTTTCGTTGAGCTTTATTAAGTTTTTTCGACATGAAGGCTATCGGACACTCTTGTCCGTCTTCGTCGATCTGATACAGTACACTACCTATCCCTGTCAGACTCGCATCGCATCTAATAAAGAACTCTTTATTATAGTCAGGGTTTATTAGAACTGGTGCTGTAGTCAGCAATCGTTTTAAATTTTCGAAAGCAGCTTGAGCTTCTAATGTCCATTTCAATTTTCCCGAACTCCTTTTTAATAAATCTGTAATTGGTGATACCACGCTTGCATAATTTGGTATGAAACGTTGGTACCAACCAGCCATTCCCAAGAGACGTCGTATCTGTTTTACTGTAGATGGAGCTGGATACTCTGCTACAGCTCTTACCTTGTCAGGGTCTGTTCGTAGACCATCTTCACCAACCAAAAATCCTAAGTATTTCACCTCTCTCAGAACAAATTTACTTTTCTTGAGGTTTATTGTTAACCCAGCCGCTCTTAACAAAGAAGAGACTTTGGACAGCAATTCCATATGTTCCTGGAACGTGGAAGAGACTACCAATAGATCATCCAAATAAACAAAGACATTTTCGTGATATTGATGTGGTATCACTTTGTGCATTAGCCGACACATTGTCTGGGGAGCATTGCACAATCCAAAGGGCATAACCCGGAATTGATACAATGGACGACCAGGCACTGTGAAGGCTGTCTTGTCTCTAGATGCTTCTGCCAGAGGGATCTGCCAGAAAGCATCTTTGAGATCAATACTTGAAATGTACTTTGTGCTATTTAGACGACCTAGTAAGCCATCAATCAAGGGAAGTGGGTAAGCGTCCTTTTTAGTTAGTGAATTGACACGACGGCTATCAATACATAATCTGTTTTTACCAGATTCTTTTTGTACCAGAACCACTGGCGAGCACCAAGAACTGTTACTCTCTTCGATCACGCCCATTTGAAGCATTCGGTCAAGTTCGGCATAGACCTTTAGTTGAACAGCCGGCGATGTGGGATAATGCCTCTGTTTAACAGGTGCATTATCACCAACATCGATGACATGTTCAACCAAAGAAGTCTTTCCGAGTCCAGACACTTCAAATGACGGGAAAGAATCCTTGATCATATCCAGTTCTCGTTGCTGGTCAGTGGTGAGGTTATGTATATTAACAGTTTGTAGCTCTGTGCGAGTCAGTTCACTAACAAATGAAGGAACAATACCGAATTTCTCCCAGAAATCTATGCCCAGGTAGAGCTCTTCTCGTAATCCAGGGACTATATGGAACCGCATTGGTTTAGTGGAGCCATTCACAGTTATTGGAATTTCGATGTAACCCAAAATTTTTGTTGCAGTACCATCTGCCGTACGAATACACGAAGTGTACTTACGGTAAGTTGTACCTGCTGATTCCAATAATTCCAAGGAATTTCTTCCAAGTATTGTGATTGACGCTCCACTATCCAATAGACCTGAAATATGTTTGTCCAAAATCTTGATTGTCAATCGCGGCCGAGGATCCTTTGTTTCTGAAAGGATAGATGAAATACAAGCTTTACGAAATAATTTCCTCATCCTCCAATATCTGATGTTACGTTCCAGACGTCTAAAATATGTGTGATGTAATGATGGGAAATTAAATGTACTGGGTGATTTTATTCTGGTTTCCTGAGTGGTGATCGATCGTCCTGCGTTGCTACATCTCTCGTCGTTTTCTTCGGGCTCGTTGGATGTTGAACCGAGGGTACCATCCCCGAAGCATGTACTCTCGGACGGAAGTTTACCGACGGGTGACAATATGAACAATTTGCGTATATAACGTCCGGCTTATTACATTTCCAGCAGTGCAATTTTATTCTGTTTTTAGAACAATCAGGAGCTCGATGTCCATTTACCCCGCATCTAAAACAGACAATTGGTTGTCTGGATATTGATGGACCAGGTTGACTGTTGTCAAATGTTATGCTAGGTCGCTGCAATATCCGTCTCTGTGTTGAATCCACCGCATCAATATATCCATGTTGTTCTGCTCCAGCATCCACCTCATAGTCATCCATTTGTTGTACCTCGCTAATTCTTAAATTTGATGTTCTGGTTGGAACTGGTGTGGACCACAAACGTTCAAACTTCTGACATAGAGTCCGAAGTTCATCAATAGAATGTATTGTTGCTGCAAGTGTAGCATTTTTGAGCTCCACACTAAGTCCCTCCCGAGCAATCTCTAGCATTTCTCGGTCAGCAAATGGACGTGCTAAGCGACGGTTTAACGAACCAATCTCCACTAGATATTCGTATACGCTCTCCTTTGACTTTTGTTTGCGGTTCAGAAGAACGCGCAATATCGCCTTATCATCGGTAAGCGTACCGAAGGTTTGTAGGAGTCCCTCCCTTAGCACTGGATAGGTCACCACCTCATGTTCATGAGTTAAGTTCAAATAGTATCTGTCGGCAGCCCCCTTGAGATACCGCGGAACGATAGACCTAAGGTCGTCCCAATTCACGCGGTCCCTCCTGGCAGCCGCCTCAACTCTGTGAACAAACTCATGAACATCAGGAGAGTGACCATCTCCTGTGAAGGTTGGAACCCAATTTGAGTCATAACGACTCAAATTGTTCCCACGAACCTCTCGGTACTCCACCGGTGCTAACGCTGGAGCCGCGTCACGCCATACCTGAGGAGGTTGGTTGTATGGTGGTGGTGCTGTTAGTGGAGCTTGTGGATAATTTAATGATTGTTGTTGTACCAATGCTGGATTGTTGTGTATGTGTTCAGCTTGGAAAGATGGACCCAATAGTGGTATTGCAAGGTCCTCTGCTCTCAAACCTGATTGCTGAAAATAAGCCGGTGGTAATTGATCCGAACGTCTCTGTTGTTGATGGTCTGTACGATTCAGACTATTTATTGTCTCAGTTATTGGCTGTACTGGGATCGGTGTGGATCTCTCACCTGGTCGAAAAGCAGGTGAAGCAGATGGAGCAGATGATACTCCTGGTTTATTTTGTATAATTGGACGTGTTGACAGTGATCCTATTATATCCCAAGCGCGTGACAATTGCGAGATAGCGTAGGTGCGGGCTTCTTGCAAGTCATTGCGAGGACCCAACCTATTCATCCTACCTGTATAATGCAACACTCGATTCGCCAAACCATCTAAGAAGATCTGATTAACCGGTGGTTGAAGTCGACGTACCTGATCTAAAACAACTTGTGCTGCCTGCACCACCGTTTGAGACTCAGCTACCAAGTCTCTCGCATGAGATACCGTTACTGGAACTGCACCATGATTTACGTGGTTTCGCAGTTCCTCTGCCCAATTGACCCCCCTAAAATCCACACCCCGAACCAGACACTCGATCTGCAGTTCACCGGATTCCAAACCATAGAACGGATGGTCCACGCCAATGTGACTTGACATTTTGATGGTAAAACTTATAGAATCCAGAATTCACAATAACAAATAACGATAATAAAACCAATCTCAACAACAAAAAATGTAGCTAGTATGCTGTAAAAGTGTACACAATAAAAAACGCAAAACGACAAAAAACCAACGAACGCCCCAAAAAAAACAGAAAATTTTTGTAAAAAAAAACAAACTTCGTAAAGGAACCAAAGGAAAGACCGTCGTAGTTAATCCTTGCTGAATCTGTACAAAAATTCCTAAGATATTGTATATATAAAAGTATAATTTATTTATTTTAATTTCAGATATGCTGAAATTTCAGAATTAATTATATACCTAAAATTATTTATTGACGACACACCCCTATGGAAAAAATATTTATTTATTTTAAAATTTGAAAAAAAATATTTAAAGATGTTTATTTATTGGGTGGTCCTCTTAACTCAAAATATTTATTTAATTTTTTTAAAAAAATAATAGATATTTATTTATATCTTGATGTCTTGCTTATTTAAAAAAATTTATTTATTTAGTTACCTAAAATTAACTTAAATTTAAAAAAAATTATTTATTTAATAAAAATTTTATTTATTTAATTGAAAAATTTGTTTGATTTATTTTATTTTTATTTAATATCATAAGAGATTCCCAAAATCAAGATTCGTCTGGAGACAATTTAAAAAGTAAGTATGGTACAATATCCATTTCATTTAAATTTGAAATATCGCGTTCGCGAGCCCACTCCAACAATGCATGTGAGAACTGACTAGAAAAGCCCCTAACGACCAGATTCTACAGAACAGTTTCTCCCCAACCTAATAAAACAATCACAACTGTCACGATTAGACACTAGGTCCATTTCTACTGACCCAGTTGTGCTTGTTTAACCTACAAATAAATTACAACTAAACCTAATGCGAAAGTTGTAGAACGCTCCCGAGCACCAGACTTCAAATTTTAAACTCTATGAAAAATTGTTCTATTGTAAAAGCTAAGTGGAAAAATGGAAAAGTTTTTTGAATTTGTATGAGGTGAAGCCTCTGATCCTGAAAGCAAAAGTACAATTGGTTCTTCTCTTCATTACACCGAAGAAGTCTCTGAGCAAAGAATGGTACTACTGGTTTGCACCCAAGTGCAAACACGCAACACCACTCGTCCCTGAGAACTTCCTCGCCGAATGAAGAGAAGAAACCAATGTTCTTCGATCGCATAACCCCGATGGCCATAGGCGATCTAAGAACGACATCAATGTTAAAGAGTGAAGCTCTATGGATGGCTTTTTAGGCCTACCGCTGGGAAAAGTGAATCAATAAACCTAAATACTATATAACTTATCCATAATCTAAATAATTTCTTATTTAAAAATGCTAAATCGAAACATGAAACACATAATATGTGTTAATAAAGTTTTACATGAAATTAATTAAATTTAATCTTCAGACTAAATAATAAATTGGTAATTTAAAAAAAAAATTTACGATTATTTTAAATTCAAAACTAAGCTTACTAATTTTTAAGTTATTACCTCTAAAATATTTGTTCAGGTCAAATTTTCCCGCTTTACTTATTGTATTCAAAACAAACAACAAAAATAAATGTTAGCTAAAAATAATTACTTCCATACCCATCCCACTTTTTAAATTAATCGCAATAAAAATAATTTAAAAAAATGGTGGTAGCTAAACACTTACTAAATCTAACCATAATCAAAAAAAACATACAATTAATTTCATATATAAATTAATTGCATCATCCAAAAATATGTACAATATATAAACAATTATATGTACAATATGTATGTGGTAGCATAAAAAAATTTCAAAAAAAAACTGCTTCCCCAAAACGGTTTTCTTTTTTCCAAATAAAAAACAATTAGTATTACTAAAAGTAGATGACAGCACAAAAAACAATCTCCAAAAAAAATTGCTATCCCAAAACGGTTTTTTTTTTCAAAATTAAAAAAATATCAAAATTCAAAATATATAATTTCCTAATCAAAACCAAAACGAAACCAATAACTGGTTTATTTCAAGATAAACAAAAAGCTGATTGACAACCATGGCCCAAACCGGTTGCCACCACCCTATTACCAAAAAAAAACCACAACTGGTTTATCCTAAAACTTACAAAGAGAAACGCGAAATTCTTTAAATTTTTGAAAATATAAATTTAGAGTACTTACGATAAATATACACATGAACACACCTTAGTAACTAAACCTTTATTTTTCCCTCTAGCTTTTTAACAAAATTTAGCCAAATAAACCAACGCGAAAATAAACTATATAAGGATATTAATTAATCTAAATTGAAATGATCAATTAATATATAAATATATAAAAATGTTCCACAAAAACAAGTTTTTTTTTCAAACAAAAAAAACCGGCTTGCCAACGCCCAAACTGGAAAATATTTATATATATATCTAAAAAAAACTAACGGGTCCCTTTTTGTTCGGCGCTACGTTGTAGTATTCACTTTGTGAATATGGACTTTTAATACAAAAACCTTAAATTATGATACATAACCATGTAAACACGCCCGGTATATCGATTTATCCCCCCCCCGGTACAAACCCTTGAGATTGGGAATCTCTTATTTATCTAATTTATCTTGACATTCTAATATTTAATGTTTAAATTAAAATTAACATACATATTAATAATAAATACCTTAAGTTGTAACTGTTGATTGATGTCATCAATATTCTGTTGCTTTAGGTTATTTGTTTGATTTTCCAATATCCCTTGACTAGCGTTTGACCTTTTAACTTCCCATTTATATATCTGCCTTTGAATCCATACGGTTTTAACAACCGGAAAAACCATCAAACAAACGATTGTCTCTAACTGTGGTAATAGCTTCGATCACTGTTATCCTTGCTATTCATACTTTCGATAACATCAGTGGATACTTTATCTTCATGTACTGCCACAATTTATAAAGCAGATTTCAGGAATTCTTAATTTATTTTGATGATGTTGTAAGTAAACAATCATTAATAATTTATCACTTGTATTTAATAAATCAATAACTTTTTTTTTGCTTATTTATCAAACAAAATAGACATCCAAATCACACACTAATGAAAACAGTGTTAACTTTTTTTTGTATAAATTAAAGAAATTTCTTTTTAAAATCAAAATCAAATGTAATTATTATTTATTTTTGATAAGTTTTAGGTAATGTTTAATCACAAAACTGAATTGAAACTTTTCTTTTGAAAAGCCAAAAATGGAATGATAAAATAATTTTTTCCAAATTAAAAATTGCAAAAATGTGATTTTGCTTTTTACCTCTTCTAATCAATCGTGTAATATTCGAAATTCAGCAAATGATTAACAACGACGTCTGTTCATTAGTATTGGAAATAAAAATTTAGTACGTTCGTTTGCTTTTTATAGTATGTTCAAAATTTAACTAGCAGTTAAGTTTTAGAAAATTTTAAAATTATTATTAATGTAAGAATGAACGGAAACTAATGAAATGCATTTTTATTGAATTGAAAACGAAGATGAATTTGGTTTTATTATTGTTTCGCGATTATTGCGATCGTTACAAACTCAGTGAATACGAAAATTACTTGATTGGATAGGATATAGAAAAAGTATTGAGCTAATTTTCAGAAGCAATACAAATCTTTAAAGTCGATGAGTACTTTGGTCTGAAAAACTAGAGTACTACAATCTACAGCAAGATGTCAAAATCAAACCGAACAAGTTTCACCACCGAATTATCGAATTTTGTATTGTTTTGGATGCAGTGCAATACAAAAAAAATCGACAATTCGGGGTTGCATCTGTACCGAAATTTTCTCGGTATACATTCGAAAAGAATTTCCTGAAAGAGTTTTTATTTTCTATATACTTATTTAGCTATGAAAGCTATGATTTCATTGACAATATTATATATCAAATAATAACAATAATAATTTAACTATAGTAAAAACAAATTAAACACAACACAAAACAAAACAATCTTGATTTGCAAGAAATAACAATTACACTAGCTTAGAAGAAAAATCTCCCTAAATAAAACCCAACTTTTCTTATAGATTTTGACCTGCTGAACACGAATATCATATTTATTTTTTCAGGTTAGATATGGTTTTTGAGATATTCGCGAAAAACCATTTTTCGGTGAACAAAATTTAAAAAGGTTATTTCGATTTTTGGATCGCATATTTTACAAAACAAACAAATTCAATATATATTAACAACAAGTATAGCAAAGATACTAACAAACATTTTGAGCTATTTTTTGTAAAAGTTCAACAAGGATTCTGAAAGTTACACTCGAAAAAAGTTGAAAAAAAATCAAAAATTTATATTTTTTTCAAATTTTTCCATATTCAAGGACATAAATTTTTAACAAACAATGGGTGTGTTTTTTCTATATCGGAGAGATCGGAGAAATATTTTAAACGTCATAAAAATTATCTTTGTTTTTTTTTTCATTCTCGGATATATCTGATATATCTGTTCCGTGTTTTTTGTCATTCTCGGATATACATCGGGTCATATCTATCCTCTCTGAAAACTTCTACAGATTTTTTTTGTTTAATCGACTTGAAGTTATCAACATAGGATAAATTAAAAAAAATTGTAGGTTAGAAAAACTTTTACTCGAGACTTGTAATTATTTTGTGAAAACTTATGTATTTTTTAAATCCATTTCTACTTAATTCTTTTGTTTTATGATTAAAAAGAAATTAGGTTAGCTACATTTCAAAGCATGGTGGTAGTAGCAAAAAATTAGTAGTCAAATCTCATCTTAAAGTTTTTTAGTTTGGATGGACACGCATAAGTTAATTTTTCGTAGGTTTAATTAAACAAGTTCAACTTAATTATAGTAGAATTTTTTTGCCAGCGAACACAAAATTTGTTTGTTATGCGCATATTGTTTGCAGATGCGCATGCATATGCGCATATTGTTTGCACATTCAGTGTCTCGATTAAAATATTAAAAAAAACTATTGGGGTCCCATTGAAATGGACAAAAAAACGCATAAAAATTAATAAATTACTATTGAAATTCAACCAATTAAAATAGAAAACCAAAAACTAGTAAAAATATTAATGATTTTGTAGGCAATGTAACAAAATTTTGATAATCAAAAATAATTTTAATAAAAATAACGACGCCTATGGAAACAAACAAATGGTACGAACTAGAAGTAGAAATTTAACTAGTATAATTGTTTTGAAAACAAATTTATCCCAAAATAAATAATACATCTCTGTATTACATTTTGTCTCATCTTTTATCTCTTGCTGCGTCCTAGCTGTCAAAAATTCGCTGGCAAAAAAATTCTACTTTATTTAGTTATTAAATTAGTTTTAAACATGGAAAATGCAGGTAAGAAAGTACTGTTATATTTTCTAATCTTATGTATCTTTTCTGTTATTTTTTATTTCGAGGAGATATACACTTTAAATGGTCTAACGAAAACATTTTGTTTTTGTTGAGTGAGATCAAGGAAAATTTCCATAGCTTGGAAAATAACGTTAAAAAAAGGTTTACATTAAAATCAGCGATTCGTTTAAAGCTAAAGGGGTAATAGTTACATGGGAACAAGTAGAATCAAAATGGAAATCAATGACAAAACAATACAAAGAAATCAAAGACAACAACAACACCACAGGAAGGAACAGAACGTTTTGGCAATACTATGAACAAATTGATTTAAGAAGTAAACTCATAGTACAATCGCTCTCCACTTTAAGCAATATGAATATCAGTCTTCAAATTGCAGATGATTCACAAATAACCACGCTTGGTTATGAAAGTACGCCATTATTTGAATTGAAAAAAGGAAAAATGTGAAAAGGTCAGTGGAAGTTTTCAGAAGCAAAAAACTGAAACTTTTGGACTGGAGGAGCACAAACAATAAAATAATGGCTGACTATGTGGATTATTTTAAAAAAATTAATCCACTTCCGAATATATAATTTGGTCAAATTTGGAATACAATGTGATACAATTTTCTTTAGTTTATCATTGGCGTAACTAGGAAATTGTTCTAGGGTGGGCCTGGCCCCATAATATTGCTAAGTAAAATAATTAATAAATTTTTCGTTTCCGTTATTTCTTTCTTTTAATACATAACGGGTCAATTTGAAGTTTATTTTTAAATTTACTATCAATTATATTTTTTTTCTAGGCTATTTATGTTAGGTTAGTATGCAGTAACTGTCACCAAAAACACAACATCAGGACGACATAGTAAGACTTAAATACGTAGGTTGTGATACCAAAGAATCTCGTTCCCCGATTCGAACTATTTGGAGCTTCTCATGAAGCTAAGTATCTGCGTGAGTTTATAATTACCTAAGTTTGTGAGAGTTTTAAATGTGTGCGCTCCAAAAGAGTTTTCCGTAGAAAGGGCGAATGCTAGACACGTGCAAAGTATATGAAACGCTGGTTCCTCCTGATCCTCATCCTTACAGTTCCTTCAATCAGTACTTGGGTGCTCTCCACGGATTCAATAACCAGTGATGACTTTACCAATGAACTAATATTCTGCCTACTCAAAGATATAAGTTCTTTTGAACGCTGCAGGTCTAGTGTGGGAAAGATTAACCTGCTTATCTTGCAGCTAATTTTGTTTGAAGAACGAGTTCAGGTTCTGTATTGGTAGATTGAAGGAAATGTATGCCTTGGTAGTGAGATTTAACGATCAACGAACAGTCAAGGATACATTCTCTTCAGTCGCCACACTGTTCTATCATTTCTCTCCCTTATACACTGACTACTTGGTAATCCTAAAATTCAACGTCCGTAACTACATAAAACAACAACTTGGTACAACGAAGATACATTACCTGGTTCATTATCAATACCATTAATTAATCGCGTTGCTACAACAACACGTCGTGTTGCTTCAGTATCAATGTCTATTAAAAAAACTATTAATCTCACAATTAGCATCGCTTAAATTCGTAAACATTCTTCTACTTTGTTTTAATCAAACAAAAGTAAAACTCATATAGTTGTAATTGCATTTTTCTATTTTTTTTGTTGATACTATCAGATACAATCTCATATTGAAATGTTTGGGATTGAAATCATCTGTTCAAATTAAACTGTAAACGAATTGTTGCATTTCGTAGGTTAACGTAAACAAACACAAATTAATTATGATTGTCTGTTACCATTCATGATCGACCTTAATCAAATGAAACAGACTTTAAATGATATATGAGTTTTGTAATGCGATGTTGAGACAGTATGATAATGATCGTAATTGATTTTTTTTCTTTTGAAAAGGGATAATACCACGACAACAGAAAGAAGTATACAAATTTTTTGAATGGTCATCTCCTTCACTCCGATTCGTTTAGATTATTTAAACAAAGCATTTTTCATAACTTATGTTCAGTTAGTGTTTGATTTCAAACCAAAAATATTTAATTAAAGTTTGATAGTGAAAAATTAAAATCACAAATTGATATCTCTAAATCCGAGTTTGATAAAAATAAAATCAAAAAGTGGATTTTAAATTGTATAATCTGTCCGAGATGTACGCGGAAATAATTTTTTGGTTAATAGATTATCACGAATCGGTTTGATATTGACTAAAGGCAAAGTTTTTTTGTTGAATAACGCTAAAAGTTTAATTCGTGATTATGATTGTTTCAAAAGAAAAGATGAAATTCCGTTGAGTTTTTTTTTATTGGAAGTTTCTTAAATTAAAAATGTAAAAAAAAAAAAATAATAATAACATATTTGTAGTCTGTCAAAAATAATAATAAAAGAAAACGGAAACAAAAAAAAATATTATATATGTTGTATTGTGAATCACAATTCTGATAAGTTACTGTAAATCGAATGTAGTGTTTAGCCATATTAAATGAATAGAATCAATAAAAAAAAATAATAATTAAGTTGCACTTAGTGTATTTTACTTGTCGAGTGTTAAATACGCCAGGTTTTGAACCTATTAATTACCGATCCATCACTGTGCTGGATTTACGATAATTGAATTAATACCGAGTTTGGAATCCTTAACTACATTATAACGAACGTAAAATACTGCAATGAAATTAGGCTAACGTCTGCCAGTATTAAGACGTTGTTGGAAAGGCGAATTTGGATTAAAATTATATTTGTATATGGATGTGCGGAGTTGTTAAACGAATTTATTGAAAAGATAGCATTTCCGAAAGCAAATACATGGAAGAATTTCTTATTGGAAACAAACGTTGAAGTTTACAAGGAAGGCCGCATCAACTTTCAACACACAATTGTACTAAGCAAGTTTATTTTGTTTTTATTATTTCTAAATATAAATTCTTTGAATTTTTTTCCTTTTTTTGAATTATTATAATGGCCAACATGGTCTATAGCTAAATTGGTGTTTGTTGAGATATTTCCTGGTCGAAGTAC